>VZRN01006671.1:108638-205280 GCA_013397935.1 Dasyornis broadbenti | reverse complement strand
TATATATATTTTTTAATGATATGGAGCAATGTGATCAAAACTCCTCCTCAGGATTCACCTTAGAGCTGCTTCTACTGCCTCCTCAGAACTCGTGACAACCTTTTGCGCATTTATCTTCCACAGCACCCCCGTTGGTTTGGAGCGTGTTGTTATTCCTGTATCAGAGCAGAACTGAAGCCCAGGGAAGCACAGGGCTAATGCACCAAGGGATTCAGGCACTGAAATGGTCCAGATTGCAAAAGCCAAGTTTAAGTGCTCTCATAATTTTGGATCTCGCAACCTGATGTAGTACCCAGCGTCCTGGTGGTTCACAGAGCAGCCTTAGGTACTGCAAGATGGGATTCAAGGGGAAAAGGTGGAGAGGCTCATTGGGAAACACCTCCAAGTGCCCTGACACTCGCCCTGCGGGGGGCCAGAGGTCCTGATGGGCTGGGTTCTCTCAGGAGAGGCCGAAGAGGAGACAATTGACTTCTGCATTTGTGCCGCACCTAGCAGAGAGAGAGCTGGGTTCAGATTGTCACCTGACAGATATTACAAATGGATTGATCCCAGTTATGCTGTCTTCTTGTGGCAGTTCACTTGCCTGGGAGACTTAACACCCTGCTCCTACTTTTTCCCAAGGTGTTCCTTTTCCGTACTTTCTTCGCACAGATCAGGTGTGACTTAGAGAATGCCACATGATGCCATCTTCTCTGAGGAAAAACGAGTCGGAGTCTTTCTCCAAAGCAAGCAGGAATGCACTGGAATATGGATCTCCCACTTGCAAAGCCTGTTCTCCTGGGTTTTGGGCATGGGGTGACAAATGGGGGCAACAGGAGGGACACTTCTACTCCATTTCCACGCTCCTATTGGCAGAAGCGCAGCAGAGCAGCAGGTGCTGGGGAGCCAGACAGGGTTTTCATGCCTCCAGCACACTCCAAATATCAGCATCTTCATGCCAGGAGGCATCTCTAGAGATAGTCCTGCAGTGATACTCTGCTGCTGAAAGGTTTTTTGCACAAAAACCTAGAGCCCTGTACATAATAACCTGAGAATTTGTAGAGACTCTGCCATTCCCTCTGATTTTCTAAACATAATTTTTGATTTCTGATTCATGAGAGCCTCCTTGCAGTTTGTTCTCAAGCCCTTCTGTCGTCTGCCTAGCACGTTCCTTTTTTTCCACAAGTATCCAAGTCATTAAAAATGCAAGTACAACTATATATATCTCTCTAATACTATATATATTGTTATGGAGATAGTTCTGAGAGATAACATTGTGAAGGATCTTATGAAAGATCTTATCTTCATGTGAAAGCTGTATTAATACCTTACCAGAGGTAACTGGGGACCAGTTTTGCCCTCTGTAATTAGCTAAAATTACCTCGACCTTCTCTCCAAGCTGGATGAACAACAGCCAGCACTGCTCTCTCAGTTATTCTTGGTTCTGAATCTGTGCATGCTAAAGAATAAAATGTGAGGAGTGGGGAGGAGGGAAAGAGAGAGAAGAGAAGGAAGGATGGTCTATACCCAGCTAACTCCTCGCAGCATCTGGTTTTGTTGTGATATATTTTAGTCTGTTTAGTTGCAGTTATTCCACAGGATCCATTCTCACAGAGATTTATGCCACGGTTCCTGGGTTGGTTCCTCTTCAGAGGAATAGAAACATCTGAAACCTGTAGCCAGATGGAACAAAACTTATTTCAGTAGGTGAGCAAGGCCCCTTCCCCTCCCAAAATGAGCTTATTTTCAGCAACCACATTCATGCTCATGCTCAAGACATTTTTTCCCCCTCTTCCCAGAACATCTGGGTCTGGTTCAATGTGTCTGAGCACGTGGCAGGTCATGCCAGGCTCTCTCCTGACATCCAGACCAGCTGAAGTTCCAAACCAGCCTCATGTTGAGCCCTGACATCCCATGTTAGGGAAGAGAAATGGATGCACAGATAATAAAACACAATCTTGTCAACAACTTTTAGCTAAACATGAGAAAGGAGCAGGTGTAAATTTAGAAAGACCTGAGTTACAGACTTGAGCAGCAAGTGGCAGGTGCACACTCTCAATCAGGGATGCTGATATAATTTCTGCCAAATCTTCCAGTTGTTTTCCTCAGTCTTCGTCAGCCAGAGGATCAGCAAGCTGGCGTTTATCCAAGCCCCAGCCTCACTAAAATTCCAACCAAAGTGCTCATCCCAAGTATCAGAGCTGCCTTAAGTAAACATGAAAGTGAGGTGTTTTAAGTAAGCTTAAGGTAGCATGGCCGGGGTTTTTATTTTAACTCATGGCCTCAGCTGCACATTAAACATACAGAGTGGGGTGGGGTCAGGTCAGAACTGTGAATTCCCACCTCAGGACAGGTGAGGAGCTGCACAGTATCATTCCCTGTATGATTTTTGGTAGCACTCCCTAAATAAATTTTAAAAATAAATAAATAAATGTTGCATCAGCTATAAGAAGCTGGGCCAAGAAATCTAAAAAAAACCCAAGGCCAAATAAATATCTCCCTCGTCACCTCTGCCTGACCACTGGTTTTTTACACAGCTCAGCTTCAGGCTTTACCCAAACCAAAATCAAAATGGTCAGTGTCTTTCACAGTGCTGTCACTGCCATGGGAAGGTTTTCTCAGGGCAAGGCAGCATTAGAATTTTTGTCACATGGAACTGCTGCTGAGGGGCTGTTGCTGCTATAAATTAAAAGGCAAAGTTGTCTTTCTGCGTATGCCTCAGCTCCCCTTCCCTTTATCATCCCAGAGAACTCCTGAGCTTTTTAGAGCTGTGTCTTACCACAGTTCACCTGTGGAGAAGAGAAAGAAAGACTCAAAAATAGGGCAAGACATTTTGGACAGGAGACAGCTTCTTGAGCAGATGTTTAAATAATGCTTCCTAAAAAAAGCAGGCCTCATTCGCCTGAAATAAAGCACTATCTGTATCAACTAAAAGCAGATCTAGAGTGTTTTTAGTGATTGCCAGCAACTGCAAACAGTAGGAGGTACCAATAAGGAAACAGCATGACTGAACTAATTTCCTTTGACATGGCAATAACCCCAAATAATTCTGCTTTCTCTTCAAAGAGGCAAAGCTCAAGACAGCGCTGCATTTGGGGAACCTTTCATTGGGGTCACTTGCTTCATGTTCCGGTGTCATATTGAAAAAATCACCCTGTGAAAACTTCACTTAGCAATAGATCAGCGATAAATGGTTGGTGGATCTGTCACTGACTCATGAACCAGCTCTGTCTTCATTAATGTTTTTTTACGGTGATGTTGTTAGTTTTTCAAGGGAATGCAAAGGATTTTGGATTACACAAAAGACTTTTCTCCACTGGACAAATTTCTCTGCATTTCTTCACGGACAAATTGCTTTTTTGCCTTCTATTCCAGCTCCATCTTCCCTCACCACCCTGGCAGTGCCTTGTACCTGAGAGGGCTGTGAGCACTCAGGCTCGCTTTCTGCTGGCCCAGTGACTTCAGAAGTGAACTGTTCATGGACAGGCATCTCAGATTGATTGGCAAACAGTGCAAGTCTTCAAAACCAGAAATACACACACACACACACACACACACAAACCACAACAGAAAACAAAGCTGTGGGTCAACATCAGATGAATGCTCTGTATAGTTGACTGACCAGAATCTCTCTGGCAGGAGGCCAATCAGAGGATAGCTGGCTAATAATTGTTGTTAAATGACCACTTTATCGTGTTTGATTGTGCCTGGACATGCCCGGGCAGGAGAGCACCTCCTGGCATGGCTTTGCCATCTGCCACCCCGTGATGGATGTGAGACCTCGCCTCTTCCTGGATTCCTGTGCTGGAGCTGGCACTGCAATTTCTACCCCCAGAGAAGTGTTTGAGCACCTCAGCCCTGCCCCAATGCTATTTACTAGCAAGGGAAATAAATATTCCAAATAAAACTGGAGTATCAGGGCGCCAAAGCCCTCGAGGGGCTGGAAGCGGTAGGCTTCAGCCACGCATTTTGTGTCTCTGTATCTCGGTGACTCCGCCTGCAGCGCTGAAGGAGAAAAATGTTTCATTCTCAGCAAAGCAGTGAAGCTCCCCTGAAAGGCCTCAGGGGTCCAGGACATGGCACAGGCTGGCACAAACTGGAGAGAGGAAAGAGGGAAGGAAGCCCGCTGAGACCAGGTGATTGCTCAGGCAGGCAAAGCTTGCTAATGAACGTGGCTAGAATGTGCTTGATTTTCAGCTTTGTATGAACTCAAGGATTTCCCTGGGGAATTTGCAGCCTTTGCTTCTGAGAAGTGATGAAGACGAAATCCACGATCGATAATTCCGGAATTTTGTAGAACAACATAAAACCTAATGCACAAAACACAGCAATTTCATGAGGTTCACCCCGGAACACGGAGCCTGCTCCTCAAAAAGTGCCAGCGCAGACTTTGCCACCTTTCCCTTGAAGTAGAGGGTGGATTTCTTTGGCTTTACCTCATCTGAGGTGAAAACAAAGCAAAAGCAGATATATGCACGACATGAACCTGCAATACACATAAAAGGAGAATTATCACCATGTAACAGATGCCAGCCTTGCCAAAACAGAGCTGATTCCAAGAGCCAGGCACAGCCACAAGGATGCAGCCTCTGAGTCTCCTGCTGTGCAGAGCTGTGCAGCACTGCAGAACTGAACGTTTGGGCCTGTGACACGTGCACAAAAATAGTTCATAAGTAATTACAATGAAGAAGCGGGTTTGGTTCTCTGAGCTGATGCAGTTTCTTAGTTGCAAGAGGCTTTTTAAAATTTGTTAGAACTGATGGAAGGTCCTTTCCCCCGACCTAATTAGGCAAAACTAGGTCTTCATCTCCGCTGCTTTTGGATGGCTCAGATTTCTGGGTGTCCAGTTAAGACCCACAGCAGGAACATTATTTCAAAGCATCATTCAAGACAGAAATTCACCTCAGCAATAATATCCATGGGGAGGGACAGCTGTTTCTTTCTTCTGTTGCCTAACTGGAGCAAAAGAGATTATTAACCCTCATGGAATTACTGATTTACCAACACTGCCATTGCAGTGTGCATTCATTGCTCCAGGTAGAAAGAAATACCTTAAAAATGGATTGGTTAATAAATCAACATCAGATTTTAATATTAATTGTCCCTTTGAAACCGATTCTCAACAAATATCACAGTTAGTGTTGCTTTGCTAACATTTTAATGGGTCATTAACTAAAACCAGTCATTACCTTCTGCTGTTACAGTTTCCATAAGGATTTATTAAGGCAACTTCATGTATTATTAAAAAGAAAGTTCGTGGCTCTAATGTTCTAAAACTTTGTCTCCCTCAGGCTTCTACTGCTTTTGCTTCAAAGGTAGAAACATTTGCCAAACATATAATTGTGTCACTCAGTTCAGTTCAATCCTTTAAAACAATAATCCTTGCTCTTAAAATTCCCTTCTCCCTTGTTCTCCCTTCTCAAGGAGAAAGTGGCCAAAAGTTTGTATAAAACAAACGTGAACGTGTGGAAGTATGTGGAGCTTTGTTGGGTTTGTAGCTGCTAAATCAAAAGGGGATGGACATGGAATATCAAAAAAGAAGAGCAGGCTTAGAAAGTTGGTTCTGTCAATATGATTAAAACCACTAAGGGGAAATTCTTCCTCACACAATGTGTTATTTAACCACAAAATTCATCGCCCCTAGAAGCCATTAGGGCCAAGACTTAGGTTCACCATGGAGTTCAAACTTCATACAGATCTCAGGAATTCTAAGCCGCGTACTCCCATAACTGAAGATAGTCTTAAACTCTGGAGCATGAGGCTTAGAATTACTTTAATGACTTCCTGAGGCAATTAATTCCACAGTCTAAATAACATCTGTAATTATTTGCGGTCAGAGTGACATACTTAAGCAAAAAATTTTCCATTTGCACCTTACACAGTCTTCCAATAGACCATGGATGAAATTAAGGTCACTCCACTCTGAGAAGGCTCCTTTACACCTATATTTTCTTGACTTTGTCTCTCTTTTTTTCCCTTTTTTTCACTGGAGAGATATCTGAAAACAGGAGTTTCACACTTACAGCTCATCACATTCCTAGTGTTCTACCAAGAATTTTAAATACTGACAGTTTCCATGTGGTGACATGAAGGGAAAAAAAACATTTTCCCTCCAGCCTGTAAAATCAGACTCAGACTCACAATCGGCTCTGTGCCTCTCTATTCCATTTTCTGGAGCACAATTGCTTTGAATTAATCTGAACCCTGGAAAAAAACGTGCAAAGTTGCAGGAAAGATAGAAAAGGGACAAGAGCCTTGGCCTCACCTCAGTGCAAGAGCTGAGCTTTTGTGGCTGAAATTCACTTTTCACAGAATTACGCTGAGTGCTTCATGTTGGACAGTGCATGGGGACAGGCTGTTGGCCTCACGAAGTGTTGAATATTCAGGTTCCTTCAGTAATAGATGCTTTAAAAATCATATTGTCACCAAAAATGGCAGATTGGATTCCCAGTTTATGACAATCCAAGGAAATCAAGCCATCAAACCACAGCCATTTATGTTGCTTAAAAAGAAATAAAATTGATTTTCAGGCTGCTAAAGATTTGTAAGCTGGTACTAAATGGTTCAATCCTATATTGTTATCTGTGGATAAGCTGATAATATTTATGAATGCTGAGTTTTCTCCAAATGATCTGGATTTATTTCACCTCTGCAAGGCAATGCTGCGGAGATTCATCTGCAGGTACTGCAGAGGTAATATCTTAATTTATATCCCTTGGGGGAAAACAGAGAAACACCAGGCTTGTGAAAGAGATCTGATGATAAAACTTCATGACATCACTTTTTAAAAGAAATCATCTGTGAAATGTTCCTGTATATTTAAAAAAAAAAAAAAAAAAAAAAAACCCCAAACTTCAGTGCTATCCCTAAAACACCTGTTCCACT
Organism: Dasyornis broadbenti; assembly: GCA_013397935.1. Lineage (NCBI taxonomy): Eukaryota > Metazoa > Chordata > Aves > Passeriformes > Dasyornithidae > Dasyornis > Dasyornis broadbenti. The sequence goes on along the minus strand of VZRN01006671.1, from coordinate 198,416 downwards.
GGGTTCCTGCATAGAGATTCACGGAAAATCTCTTTTTGTGCCTGAGTAGTTACGACATCGATAGGAAGAACTGCACTGCTTTTTCCTAATTAGCAACTGCTAGTTGACAGAATAACTGCTTGCTCTCAAAATGTGCTGTACCTTTGGAAGCGAAGAATTCATCTGCAAGGAAGTGCAAGTAGGATGGATGGAACGGCTAAACTTACATGCACCTGCTTTTACATAAGCCAATGTGTTTCCAGTGATGAAAATCACAGTCTTTCGGATCCAAATGAATCGTTTAAATTAGCAAGACTCGTGTTCCATCGTTACAAATACCTTCCAGCCTCACAAGATACAGAGATTTCTTTCTCAACAGAGGTGTCTGAAAGCACGAGCTTCAGAGCACTTTTATAAAGGAAGAAATTTTCCATCCAATGTATTTTGGAAATTAAAACCAAAAATGCTTCCGAATGCGTTTGCCTGTGTGAAATAATGTCTCGCAAAAGATGCAGGAGAAGAAGCCAAGGTGCACATCATAAAATAGTCCTCAAGTGAATATTTCAGTGCCATGCTCCATCAAAGGTAGGTCACAGAAACCAACTGTGTCACACTCCCTAGTACCAAAAAAACAACAAAACCAAAACCAACCAGCCAAACAAAACAAAACAAAAAAACCAAACAAAACCAACCAACCAAACGAAAAAAAGCCAATTAAAAAACCAAACGAAAACCAAACAATAGCAACAACAAAAAAAAAAACCAAAAAAAACAAAACAAAAACAAACAAACAAAAAAACAACAACAAAAAAACAACAGAAAAATTCTCCTTTCCATTTCTAACAAAAACCCTGAAAGTGGTGGTATCTTCTCATTTCCAGGCAGCAAACAGACACCATTTTTCCTGCTCCCCAGCTCCTGTTCATCCCTATATAATACCATGTGGCTGCATTCTTACTCTCATGCTTTCCTTTCTGTGGAAGGAAAAATATCCTGCAAGACCCAGGAAATCATCCTAAATCTGTTCAGGTCCTTGCTCTGTCACTGTACCTGGATGATGTCATGATGATGTCATTTATTAGTTAGGAAAGGGATCATCTATAACTTTTGCTGAATTCTTTTCTAAGCCTTCCCTTGTCTTTACAAAACAGCCTGATCAGCTTTATTTCTTGTGCCTACCAACCATTCTCTGCCTGAAGCACATTGTCCTCTCTGGAGCTGAAAAGATATTTATTTATTATTCATTTATTTATTTGTAGTTTTCTCTACTAAGCCTGGTACAATATTGGCCTCCTCCTTATTAAGGCTCCAACAATATAATAAATGATTACAGGAACCCACCTCTAGGTATGTGCCTTTCAGTTATGTTGATAATGGTGAAAAAAATGGGAACGAGTGATTGATAGGAAACCCAGCTCTTCTACCTTACTGGTTACTTATGTTACTTACTTTGAGTAACTTAAATCAAAAAGTAGAAAGGAAGGTGGAAGATTAGGAAAAGTCACAGGGATAAATCATACCAAACCATCATTCAGAGGTTCACTACTTTTGGACTAAACAAGAATGATAAATCACAGGTGTCTGTGTGCCTAAGAGGAAAACAAAAACTGTTCAATTAGCGAAATCACTGCCCCTTCTCGAATGGTGAGGATGTTAGCAGGGGTGTTGTGCTTTTATGCATTATCCAAGCTATATCCACGCATTAGAGACCTGATTATAAAGAGAGACCCAATATCACAGTAGCTAATCATTTTCTCCCTAATTTATTTACAGCCTAAAGGGAAAGGCCCATCGACGTGGCCACATGCAGACAGATGTTGTGTGTTAATTCCATCCTTCCTCTGATCTGGCCAGGTATGAGTCAGCTCCAGTCCAAAAGCCATAAAACCTCATTAATGAGAGGTTGGTCTAATCACCATGGGCTAATTAGTGCAGTAACAAGGCCAGCTTTGAGTCTGGGTGAAGTTAGGGCTGTCTGTGTCAGAGCAGAGGCATGAGAAAACGCTATTAATGATGCCAGGACTTGTCAAGCTTGTTGCTGGAATTGGTTCTTAGCGTAAAAAAAATGACACCTTAAAAATGGAAGCTTCACAGAAAGCACTAAATTATGACAAAATTCAGAAGAGGTTTGGGTTGTAGGGCAAAATCAGCCTGGGCTGCAGTAGGATAGTTTGATTTTTGATTTTTAATTTTTGATTTTTGATTGCATTGCCAACAATTTGATGGAGATGATCCCTCCCCTCTGCTCAGGACTGATTCAGACACGGTCCAGTTCTGAGCTCCCTGATATGAGAGACATGGACCCACAGAAAGACCCCAGCAAGAGGCCTCAAAGACAATTAATGGACTGAAAAAATATGAAGAAAGGCTGAGAGAGCTGCGACTGTTTAGCTCGGAGGAGAGAAGATTCAAGGGCAATCCTCACCAATGTGTAAAAGCAGCTGACAGGAGGGGTAAAGATGTTGTGACCTCAGTGCTGCCCAGTGAAAGGGCAAGAGGAAATGGGCACAGCCTAAAATATATGAAATTCCACTTAAACATTAGAATTTTAATTTTTTTTTAAATTGCAATTGTAATCAAATACTGGGAACAAGTTTCCCAGAGAAGCTGTTGAGTGCTCCATCCTTGGAGTTACTAGAAACTTTTCTGGACATGGTCCTGTGGAAATCTGCTGCTAAATTGGCTTAAGCTGACCCCGCTTTGAGCAGAGGGACTGGACTCGACAATCTCAAGAGCTCCTTTCTAGCCTCAATTATTCCATGATTCTGTAATTTCTTCAAAATTAAAGAAATTAAAGAAAAATAAAAATAATATTTAGAAGGAATTTAGTGATTAGAGAAAAATAGTCAACACCGCAAGAAAATCCATTCTCTGCCAAGACAGAATGAGCCTGGTGACATCAGCTGCACCTTTTTTTCCCCAATGCAAACAAAGCTTGGCCAGCTCTCACTTCAACATCCAAAATTAGATGGGATGAATCCCAGTCTTCTCCACCAAATCACGATCAGCACCATGTTAATGAGGTAACATTGTCCTGGCAGCCCAGTTACCTCGCGGCTGCCTTTGTGACAGAGGGGTTTGTCCAGTGGCTTTGTTTTGAGGGGTTTGCTCTGGTCGAGCAGGGCCAGGAGCTGATTTTCATCCTGCAGAAGCTGGGGCAGAAGAGCGATGCTCCTTCCTTGGTGATAATTTCAGTGCGAGGTACGAAAAGCTCGGCGGCAAAAAACCCCCGACACCAGATCTGCAGCTCAGCCTGGTGTTGGAGGACTCGATGTTCTGAGAAGAGAGAAACAGATCCTTGGAGAGATCTCACCTTGCAAGAGTCTTCACAACAAAATCCTGACTTGACTGTTAGGGGGAAAATAGAGGATCACGTTATCCCCCAGCACGATGAATCACACGCAGCAAAAGCTGTGGCAGCCAGAACAGCTCCTCGTGCTTGCATAATCGTATTAAACATTTTCATTCATTCCTGCTTGTTAAAGTAATATGATGACTTCCTCTAGTTTCAAACATGGCAATGAAAGGAGGCTTTACTTTCCTCAGCCTGCTGTGCTGCTTCACTGCCAAAGGCAACAGCTTTTTAATCCAAAGTAAGAGTTACAAGATGAAATACATTTACCAGCACAGGAGGGGGAAAAAAAAAGAAATGAAAAAGGGAAATGGGCCCTTCTCACCTGCCCATGTATAACCATGTGAGCTAAATTAAAAACATACATTGTCGGCTGGAAACTCATTTGCGTGAAGGACGATTGGCAGCTTTTTGAGAGGCTGTGGGGTCAGCAGGGCTGCAGAGAAGTGCCCCTGTCCCTTCCCCTGGCCTGAGCAGCAGGGCAGGAGGGAGAGCTGAGGAGCAATCTCCCTGCAAGGCTCAGGCAGCTTTTGTGAAGGTAAGTCCCAGGATTCAAAGCACCGTGTGTGAAGGAGAGAATGCGCTTTGGAGTCCATTCACAAGAGCAGGACAAAACTGGATGTGGAACAGAAGCCTGTGGCTCTCCCTCAGGGACTTGCTGCACAAAGAAGGAGACACCGATTTTCAAAGCCAAAGATTGAAGCGTGGCAGTCATGAAAGTGCAGACACCCTTCTCCTCCAGTCCCCTCAGTCCTCTCTCATTTCAATGCACAGAGAAATGTGGCAGCAGCTTGCTCCCCACTGCTGCCAGCTTTACCTGGAGCACACAGCTCCGTGTTGGGAGCGTTGAGGAATTAAAAGCGAATTGACAATGATCAATATGCCTGAGTTCAGTACCACCAAAATTAAAGAGATTTTTACCCAGTAACTTCAATGGAAGCAGAACTACTGCCTGACTAACAGTGCTTTAGGACTTACTCCTTTACCATCAACTGCGAACAATATTTTAAAAGACTTGAGTCATAATTACAGCTTTTAATTCACCTCGTCAGCTCAGTCTCGCTGGTGACACAATTTCCTCCTGTCTCTCCTCACCACTGTGGAAGCACCTGCACCTGCCTCTTGTCTGAGTCACTGGAGCAAACAGAACTCGCAGAACTGTTTTTAGACAGTAAAAGGCAGCTTGGCCATTCTCTCACAAGGCACTGTAATTATTTCTGCTTAGCCAAACAGGCAGCCTTCACCTTTCTGGGGTTAAACTGTGGACATGAGCAAGGGCTGTTTCTCACTTTGTGAAGATCACATTTTCTGGTACCTTCAGCAGCCTTCAGGAATGGGGAGTTTTGCAGGAGCTGGCAGTGGTTATTCCTGTATCCTGCAGATGCTCCCAGCACATTGTCATACCTGCATTCCCTACAGCTCCTGCTTCTCACAGATGTCTGGCAAGGCTCTGCACAGGTTACTTATCCTCTCTCTGATAACTATCCTTCACTAGTTTTTCTTTCCTAGTTTTCCTCTCTCCACACCCCCCTCCCTCTTTTTTTTTCGTAGAATAAAGAAATCAGCATGCATATTACATATATTAGATGCTTGTTTTCCCGGAAGTGTTTTTAGACACAAAGTGGAAGAAGATTATGTCCATTTTTCTGTATTTCAGCTAATTACCGTCCCCTTGCATGTGCTGTTCAGACTGTCAATTTGAATTATGTCTTTCTGTCTATTTGCAAGGCCAATACAACAATCATAGTTGTAGGGCATATTTAGTGAAGAAATAGTGATGCTCAGGTTGCTTTGGGATCATTTCAGGAGGTGGGTTTTTTTTTCCCAGTGATTTTTTTTTTCCCCTTTCCCTAAAAATGCCAGCCTTTGTCTGAAGCTATACTGAGCTTGTCTCCAGGATGTATTCGCAACTCATGTAATTCTCTTCAACTGTTTTATTTAAGATTTAAGGGAGCATTTGATCAAAACACAGGATTGGAGTAGAGAAAAGAATTTTGGTGACACTGGTACTGACTGATGACTGAAGCAGAACAACTGCCAGTAAGGGACATGAATTAATTTTTTTAGGTTGATTCTCAGCAAGGGTTTTTTTAATGTTGTGTAGGAACAGATGCTGGATTGTAGGGAACAGGAATATGTAATCTCTCAGGTCTTTATACTCTCCCAGTGGCTGCAAATAAAATGTACATGGTTAATTTTAATACCATATATAAAAAGGGATTTACTATTTCCACATACAGAAAAGATGTGCAACAACGTTGTTCTCTCAAATCGAATATGCAACTCATATTTTCCTCAAGAAAATGAGAACTTCCACTTGATTTTCCCAAGTATTTTATGAGAGCCGTACACAAAGTGTTGTGGAAGAGGCAGGTATCACATAGAGCTATTGCTGGCAATACTGAGAGGATGTTTGTATCATAGAGGGAGTGAATATATTAAGAATATGGTCCTGGTGATCACCAAAAAGGAGCATTCTTAATTTTTCTCTTTTTAGGAATTGGCACGATTACATATTTCTCTGCTAGTTCCCAGATAAACTTCTCTTTTCCTCCCTGCCATCACATCATCACCTCTAGGACGGTAGTGGAGCACACCAAGATCAAAGCTGAAAGCTGTTCCTTCCCCAACAATCTGCGGAACAGCTGCAAAATAACTCCAGACTGCCTTGGAAAGAAGAATGGCAATGCTTCCCCTCTTCCACAGTGCTCCTTCCCACACCATTTCTCTAAATTTCCTCCTAACACAATAAGATGCTCACAGAAAATGCCAGCATTAATTTGCGGGGGGATGGAAAATGTTATTCTCAGACGTGCGGAGTGGTGGTGGCGTTCGGAACAGTTAAGCACAGCCCTGTTATTAGTGAGAAAAAGCAAAGTTGTATCTTGCAGCTGTGGCTGTTAGAGGATTGATTGTGCAATTAATTACTTTCCAGAAAATTCAAGTCAGTGTTTGTGACAGGAATATTTATTGGTAATCACTCAGGAAGAAAGCAGCCATCCACAACTGTCAAACAAGGAGTCTCCAAAATGCCTGGATATTCGGACTTGACACTGTTTTGTGGTGTGGCACAAGGCAAAACTGAACAGGTTATAGCTAAGACCATAAACTCCAGCAAATAGACAAAGGAAAATTCATCTTCTTTTTTTTCCTTCACATCAAAATCAGCATACCAATAACTGCTGAAGTATTGGTTATTTTTAACTTTGTATTTTCTCCCTTGCTGCTTGGGATCTTTTCTTTATCTGTGTGCGTATCTCAGGCAAGATCACACAGGTACACAAGGATTTAAGTTATCTGGGCTATCAGATTTTGTATGTTCATAGGTAGGAATAGGAGCTAGAGTTGCCACTCTATGCCACAATTTTTGCTGCTTCAGTCTAGAGTGATCAGACCATGGCTTGACTTCAGAGGGGTTACAGCAGCAGTGAGATTTACAGTTCATTAAAAAAATTGATTAAAGCTCACGTGGTTTGTGTGGACAGTAAAAAAACAAACACAAAGTTGCATTGCTGCTTTGTGGTCTTTTGTAGCCACAAGTGAAAACCTTACAGAAATGTTTATAACAATAAGTGGAATGTGTGTCTATCCAATGACCACCACCTATATCGGGTTCAAGATCTAATAGAGAGAACTCCAAAATCAAGAGCAGCAGATTTTGCAGCTTCAGCTGGTGAAGCAGGGCCTCAAACTGAGGTCTATGACAGCCTCGTATTTTCTCTGAGAGGACAACACATGGAATACAGAATCACAGAATCGCAGAATCGCAGAATCACAGAATGCAGAATTGCAGAATGGCAGAATTCTAGAATTGCAGAATCACAGAATCACAGAATCGTAGAATTGCAGAATCGCAGAATTGCAGAATTGCAGAATCACAGAATCGCAGAATCGCAGAATTGCAGAATTGCAGATTTGCAGATTTGCAGAATTGCAGAATTGCAGAATCATGGAATCACAAAATCATGGCATCACAGAACTGCAGAATCACAGAATTACAGAGTCACAGAATCAGAATTGCAGGATCACAGAATCAATCACAGAATCAATCACGGAATCACAGAATCAATCACAGAATGGCTGGTGTTGTAAGGAGCCTCTGAACATCACCCAGTCCAACTCCCCTGCTAAACCAGGTTTGCCCAGAGCTGACTGCACAGGCAGGAGACTCCACAACTTCTCTGGTTAAACTGTTCCACTGCTCTGTTCACCCTCAAGGTAAAGAAGGTTTCCCACACATTCAGATCAGTCAAACAGACAAAAAGCTTGCTCTGAGATAAACTGCCATTCAAATCCCAGAAGTTTCCCCATACACATGACAGCTCCTATTTAGACTCACCCTTAGCTGCAAAATCAGTCTCATCTCTCTGTCAGAGGAGACGTTCCAGATACGCCCACACTGATATTTGGAGTTAATCCTGCAGCCACCTTCAGCCACATCCAGTACAGCGAGCTCCCCATTCTTCATCAGATCAGAGGTGGAAGGCAGGATTTAGGTGTGAGATTAAGGTTGATCCTGCCTATCAAAGCAGGTATTGACAAACACGGGGCGTTTTATCTCCTCCCCCCTGAGAATGCCGTGGGTCTGAGGAGCCTGTGAATGGAAGGCAAAATGTGTTTGCTGTGTGAAGACTTATATTCCTCCAAGGACTCCAAAGAAGCCCAGTATTTCAAAGAGCAAATGAGGGCCATCATGCTGAAAGTTAACTAAAATCTCCAGCTGAATGTGGGGCTGGGCTCACACACAGGTTCTGTGACCAGGCACGAAGGAGGGGCTGTAGCACTCCCTGATCTGTGAATTACAAAACCCCATTTCCAAGAGTGACAGTGGTGTTCGGTAAAAACATCGCATAATCCCTGGCTGCACTGGGGCCATCACTCCTTTTAGAAGGTCCAATGGAAGCACTGAGACCACATCTGGGTCTCCTATGGAAACTGAAAATCACACAAATGTTCCACCTGATGAAGAGGAAACAACAGTTATTATAAATGTCCTGGTTCAGTCTCTGCTGGGCTCCTCACAGCGAAGGTGAGTGAGGTTGGATATTTCCTTTTTGGGCAGCCACGAGTCTGAGTGAGATGGGAAGATCTTCACGGAAAGCTGCAGTGAAGCTGCACAAGCAGTTCATGGTCAAGATTTCAGCTTGGAAAGTCTGAGCACTGCAAATTGGCATCACTTTACTTGCCGTGTGTGTTTCAAAAACCATCATCTGCAACAGCACCCAGACAGAAGTCAGATTATTGCAGCAGAAGAAACAGCAGAAACAATCACAAGCCAAAAAATCTTGCCCCAGTCCCCAGCCCTGTTCAGTTTTGGGGTTGAGAGTTGAAAGTTGAGAGTGTCTCCCAGCTCTTAAAATGGTGGTTTAGCAGTGTGTTCTAAAGAAAATATTCCCAATTTTATCTTACTTAATAAATAAATTCTCAAGAAAGAATTATTACTTATACTGTGGCACATTGTAAAATAGAAGCTTCCAAGAGTTTTAATATATTTTTTTTTTTATGGAAAGGTTAATTGATCTAGAAACCCGTTTTGTTGTTTATGCCTCCTTCCAAAATAGCCTCTTTTTATAGTTTTGCTTTTTCTTTTTTTTTAAAAATAGGCTTGAGTGAGCTAAGATACTGATGCTTTAATTACATTATCTGAAAGCAGGCAGAGAATTTTTCACTACAAATCTAAGAAAATAAAACAAGGAACAAAACATGAAGAGATTTGCAAAATATTCAATCAATGAACACCAAAACTCCCAGCGAATTTGAAAATTAGCTCACAGTTGGATGATAATATACACTTCCATTTTTATATCATCTGAAAATCTCAATTTGCAAGGTACAGGGATAACAATAACCAAAATTTGTCTTATTTTGACTCCCACTGGAGTTCAAGGGTCTGTTTGTATTAAACTTCTGTGAAGTGATAGCAAGGAAAAGAGATGAACTTCAGCAAAACCAGTATTGCTGTGTGCAATATTCTGTTCAGTAGCTGCTTTGCAATTTGTCAGCATTTTATCTGTACTTTATTTTTTTAATTTTATAGAAGAATACTGAAAATCGTTTTCATCATAAGGACATTATTTCATTGAAAGCATATAAAAGAATGCACTAACCCAAGGTCAGGAAAAATGATGCATTTTTACAAAATAAAGCAGAGCCGTGTTTTCCTGAAAGGGAGAAGTCCAATGAGTCTTCAAGGAAAAAAGTGAAGAGAAGCCGTTGTATATTTATTGTGAATACACCAAGAATATTTAGCAATAGGGATGGAAAGAGTGATTTTATTGGCGACGGTCTCTCCTCTGTTGCCTGATAAACAAATCCGTTCTCGATACCTTGAATGCCAACGCTCACACAAACGCACACACGTACATATAATTGTGAATATCAAGGAGAAAGGACCAGCCTGAATTGCATTCCATGACAGCAATTAAACATGACAAAAGAGGAGCAGGATCAAAACAAGCTCAGAACAAATATTAGGTTAATTGATTTTATTATCAGACCTTTTATGAAACGTTTATCTACAATTAAAACCATGCAAATTTTGAAATATATTTCGAAAATCAGCAGCCACAAAATCCCCAAATTGTCACAGGGTCAAACGTCCTGCGCTCTTCAAGATGCATTTCCACCAGAATTCCCCAGGCAGCCAACTGACTTTAACGTAAACTTTTGTAAATCCAGATGACTCCATGAGGAACTAAGTAGAATCACTCTGGCATAAACCTCCAGTAATCCAGAGAAAGCTCAGACTCAAGAGATGAAAGGTTATGTGTGGAAAAACTCTGAGTAACAGGCTGGGTATTCACATGGCAATGCACAGCCCCCTAGAAATATGTCTAGTGTGAAGAATTTGTATGAAGGCTCACCAAGCTACCATTGAGATTTTGATTGTTTTTATGGTTTTGTTGATAAGCATATTTTTAACATCCAGATAATTAATTTATATCCAAGTCTGGCTTCTGAAATAGCAGTGCTTTTATTATTTTCACAGTACTTAGTGAAGTCCAGCGATGACACGCTTCGCTAAACAACACTCAAATAATCAAAACTAAGTAATTAAATGATGAAAAAATTAAAAAAAAAAAAGTTTGAGAGTAAAATAGTGCATTTTCTCAAAAAATTCACAACTATACAATTGTGAAAACTCATTGCTAGAATTACAATAAATTGTTGATGTCTGATTTGGTTTTTTGTGGGATTTTTTTTCTTTTTTTTCTTTTTTTTGAGAAATAGACATCTTTTTATCTGGCTGATGCAAAGTGTGAAAAACACCAACAATGTGTAAACATGCTGGCAAACCAGTAGAGAAAGGTACCTCATCTCTTTCTAGAGACACCATGTGCCTGTTTAAGGATAATTTGTTTTTGTCCTAGTGCCCTGAATGCTATACTTGTTATTTAAGAGCATTCATTTATGTTAGTAATTCCCTTAAATCTAATTTCACAATGGCAGCAAACCCTGAGCTTTCACTACCTCGCATGGAGTGATTGTCCTTAAGGATTTAAACTCTCAATAATTTTTCTGTAGGTTCTGAAAAATAATCCCTTAGGGAACTTAGAACATACATTGCACGCAGATCAGTTTACTTTAAATATATATTATGAGATTTTGTCATCTTTTTTTACTTTGAACCACGAACAATTCTTCCTCATGTAACATGCTTTATATGCCAATTAACTTATTTGTCATTGCCAAGACAACTGTAAATCAGCAACACCCAAATCACTGACTTTCCCATCTTGGTTGTTTTGTTAATCCTGAAACACTCTCAAAAAGCTGCTCAGGGTCAAGTTCTGTCAAGAACAACATCTGAAGGAAGCTCTCCCGAAATCCCCGAAGGTCGATTGCGAAGCTCTGGCAAACAAGGACCCTTGAGATGCCAGGGCAGTGAGGAGGTTGCATGAGTCGCCTTAAAACTGTGCATTCGTGTGTTTTTAGTGCTTTTGAAACGTTGCAGCCTCACATCCCAGGAGGCAGAAGCTCTCTAGCCAGATATTAATACAGGCAGCATGAGCTGCCGCACGTTTGTTTACCAGATCCTGCAGAGAGCCACAAGCAAACCCTATTCTGAATAGAAAATATTCTATCAAAATCAAGAAAATCAGTCTATGTGAAGTACCACTTTTCCCGAGCTCCTTTTGGGGCCATGGAAACAGAAATCTGGTTGATAACCCAGGGCTGCTATGAGTGGATTAAACCCTGCACTCAGTGAGGATACAGGGAAAAGTTGCGTTTCCTTCAAAGGCAGCAGAGTTTGGCCAAAGTGAAAATAAGACATTAGAATGATAAGTAATATTTATGTGAATGTTTCTTCTATCCTGACTTCTGGAAAAGTCAGTAAGCTGTGCTTTTGTCGTGGTGCTAGCAAAGGAACCTGCTTATTTTTCGCTCCAGAAATGTAATTTTTTGTAATGATTTCTGAAAAAGTTTTGGCTTTCAACGAACAAGAAAAGCAGCCCAGCAGAACACCTTTCACCATCAGTAAATACGAGCTTGCTCCCACTTTTAGGTTATTTTGATCTTCTGGAGTCTCAAGTTTTCATATCAAGACATCTGACATCCAAACCCCACTGAGGAGCTAAACTGCATCATGTGCCTGTTCCACAGCAAAATGTTCAAAGGGATTTAGAGGCTGTTGTGGCACAGCCCTTCCCATGAGCTCCACGTAACCCCGCTCTGCTCTTTTCAAATCTTCTTGATGACTTTTCTTGACCGGCAAACAGCTCTAAGTCGTATCACTTGTAACTCCTCTTTATCAAAGAATTACAGGAAAATGCCCCACTTCAGCAATTCATTCCTGAAGTTTGTGACAAGGTTTTCGTTCTGCTCCAGCCTCAGATTTTCTCTTTGCTGGTTGAATGGCTCAGAACGCGTCCATTCTTGATGGATCGGGTGTTTTCTGGTCTCTTTCTCCCACAGGATTTAGTAAGAAAACACAGCCCTGCATTTGAAGCAGTCCTACAGGCACAGTTGCAAAATTCATTCACAGTGTTCAGAAGGTCAGGACGACATTGAATAACACAAAAGAGGTGTAAACCAACGAAATTACTAAATTAGCACCTAAGAACTATTTGTCTTCAGGAGAAAAAAGAGTTGCTAAACATTTCTTCTGCAACATAGCCAAAAAGACATAAAAATGTGGACTTCTAGGGTTCTTCAAGTCCACCTCAGTTTATTTTCTCCAGAGCTGGCAGCTTCACAAGCTAGTGAGTGCTAGAGGCAGTGACGCACCAGGAGCCATTTTTGGGGTCTGTCGCTTTACCTTTTGGATGCAGCTTTTCCACCACCACCTCCTTTCTGCACAGAAGCGAGGCTTGTCTTCTGCTTGGATCGTTTTCACACAACTCATTTTTCCTCTCAGTTCACAAATTAAATGAACCAACAGTCCAACAGATGAAAGGAGAAATTTTGCTTGCAGTGGGACACAGGCGATTTCTTGGGGGTTTGCGTCCACCTAGCAGGTCTACATCTCGCTGTATCCGTGCGCATTTTGGAAAATATTACATTATCTGCAGAGTCAGAAGGAGCTTGGACATTTAGAGGTTGCACAAGAATTACTGTGTGGAAATAGCAGAGATGAGGTTTGTGCCAGAGTGTGAAACAAGAGTTGTAACAAAGGGGATTTTCTTTTGGGCTCGGGGATCAGAAGGGTTTCAGCTTTGGTCAAACCAAACAAATGAACAAACTGAACACATGAAGTAAGGCAGGGGAAAAGGTTGGAAAATCTGCCATGGCACTAAATAAAAATATTCTGGAGGAAGGTGTAGCTGGCAGCCTGGGAATTGTGGCAGCCCCGACTGTAATTGGAAAGTGCAAAAAACTGTGCATTGCCAGAGGAGAGGCAGCACCAGAGGGAAACTGCAATCAAAATACAAGTGATGGCTTGGCCAGGCTCTGAGAAGAACTATTACCTGAATAGTGATGAATCAGCTGACCATGATTTCAATTTTCCAAATCATAATCTTAGTCTCTTAAATAGATTCTCTGCTTTGATAGGTAAAAACAGTTTGTCCCATTTTAAAGCCAAAAAGCTCAGAACTTACAACTCAAAATCAGGGGTGCCAAAAAGTGTTGCTGAAGAGGTTTCATAAATCTTCGTAGAGTTTCCTCATGTGGGTCAGGTAATACCGGAATTTTGTCCTTCTGTTCACAAAAGGTGTTCATGGTACCTTGATTTCTTTGATCTGCAGAGTTATGGACTGAATTCCTCCTTCAATTTCCTGTGAGGAGCCCATTAGAGATAACGTCCTTTCATCCAGGGGGAAGGCTGCTCATGAATCTTCTTTCTTGGCAGACTCAGTACATTCTGATATGATCAATTCTCGCAGCATTAAAAAAAATAAATGTATTACAGGGAAATACTTATTTAGTTGCACTGATGAAAAGGCAAAAATATTTTATAGCGCTCAATAATTAGATATATTGCTAAAGAATATCACCAGCTGTATCAAGCCGATAGATGTTGTTTGAGGCTTCACTGAGCACAAGATGGTTACTGTCTTGAGTCAGGTCAATCTGCAGAATTCTTGGATCAAATTCCAGTTTATTCTGAGACTTATCTCCCTGTTTCCTCTTCATTGTAACCAAAATGAATTTCATAAGCATTTTTAGATAATGACCTCTATCTCTCTGTTGATCATCTCACTCTTGGGTCAGATAAGCCACACAAGTGTTATTGATGATATTCTGTGCTGTTATTTTATGGCCTTTTGCATTTCACTGCTGTATGTGACAGCATGATTATATCTAATTGATAGATAGTTTCAAATTGCTCACAAAGAGCTTGATAGGTGGCACATAACCCAAATTATTTTTGTGTCTTTAGGGTGTCTTTTTTAGCCTTCTCAGCCAGGTACTATTTTGAAAGACTTCTAAAATTTTTTCTCAGTGCCTGGTGGCTCATTGAATATATACTTTAATTGATTTATTATGGAAATAATTTTTCAACAAAGCAAATATCAAGCATGGCAAAGCAGATTAAATCACTCAGCTCCTACCTTCTACTGTAGCATGAAGGAACAAGGCACAAGATATCCATCTCCCTATATCCCTGTATGCAGAAATACAATGACCTCAGTGCCCAGACTTTGCTGTGGAATAATGTTGGCTGCACAAGACACACATCTTTTCACTAAATTTGTTTAGAGCTGGCATCAAACTAGGGACATGTAAATAAAAGGTTCCATGCCTTCGGTGGGGATCCCAATCGCGACACACTGCTGAGCAATTCTTAATCCAAAAATGCGTTTAAAGGAGGAAATCAAGGCATTGAAGACCAGCCAAAGACCTCCCTGTGTGGCTACAGATTTGCTGTGTGAATATTTATCACCGTTTCCACATCAGGTGATTGAGAACAGGCATTGTCTCCTAAACGGAACCAAAATTTCCAGCCTGCTTTCATCCCACTTCCAACCTCAGGCACCTGCTTGAGGTGTCAGGAGAATATTTGCCCGAGGCTTCTGCTAAAGTCAGTGACAAGATAAAGAATAAATTGCCAGCTGGAAGTACCTGTGTGGCTTTGACAATCCTTGACAATCAAGGATATCTAAACTCCAAGCTCCCCATCTTCTACATAGCAAAGTGCCTCATTTTGTTGGGAAGGAATCCAGGCTCTCAGTCATAAGAAAGAGTGGAAAGAAGGAAATGTCAGTGTCTGATTCATCCAGCTTCTCCCCACTGTGCAGATCAATCCTTAATTATGCTATCTGCTTGAGAACAATTTCTAGTCTTTGCCTCAGGGCAAGTTTCCTAAAAATAAAAATGTATTTCTTTGAGAGGAGTGATGAAAAGAAGCAGTCATGATCCTATAGAAGTCATGGATGGTTATGTTAGGATCGATACAATTTGAAAACACAAACATGGCTGGTAATATCTCTGCTATTTTGACAACTTCTGAGTATCTTAAATCAAAAACACGGATTCCACATAATTTAGAACATTTTGCTAATTTCTTTGTATTATTTCTATAAGACTCATGAAAAATAATTTCACTGGTTTTTCTGCATTAGTCAGCATATAAGAAAGCCTTCTCAGCCTCAGAAATGTTTGGCAGCATTTGAATGCAGAGTCTATTGAAAAGTGGATTCATTTTTGTTAGTCAGCAATTTTTCAGATTTTGGAGAAACCTGAGGCTCCCCTAGCATATCTCAAGCTGCAGGAACTGACAGTGTGCCTGAACCCAACACTGTCCTTCATGGGATGAGCGGAAGAGAATGAAAATACTTTAGAATTCCCACCAGGGAAAATGGGGGAAATGGGCTGTATCCTGATCTTCCCTGCAGTGAGGGACTCCACTTAAACGAAAACACACATACAGAAAAAAAAGGGGGGATCTGAGCCAGGAAAATCATATTTATTCACAGCCTGGAAAGAAAGTCAGCCAAATGCAGCAGCTCATCATGGACAGAGGGGAGAAAGAATTATCTCCCATGACACTCCTGAACATGAGAATTAAAGCTACCGGAAGAGTTGTAGTTTGTAAAGCAATGAGCATCAAGTGACTGTGCTTGGGAGTTTTCCTACTGGACACTATTTCTGCCTGAGAGTCCTTTAAATTTGAGATGTGTTTGTGATCCTGCTTGGAACAAGGTCACTGCTCAGTTGCTGGCTCTCAAAATGTAGTAATATATTTTACAGTGATGAATTTTTAGCCACCCAGCTGCAATCAGATACTAATAAAACAGCCTGATTTGCTAGGATGCATCGTTTTCACCTTTTTCTCTTTCACTTAGAATTAGTTTGCATTAAAACCTACTTTTGTCAGAGACAGGGAATGCGAGTGAACCTGTTAGCTGGGCTCCTTCACGGTCCCTGGACAATAGCCAGGGGACACTTCAGTTCAACCTCCTGCACTTGGTGGGATAACTGTCTCCTTGCCTCAGGGAACCTCAACATTAAAGTTATTTAATAAAACAGCAAGTCTGGCAGTTGGCTATGAGAAGCAATTTATACCATTGTAAATGGATTAGTGAAATGTAATTTCTTTTAACGTTTCCGTTTCAATTATTTCAAATAGATGTGCAGTTATAAATGTTAAGGAATTGTTTAAATGTTTCTCACAATGGAAAAAGTAAATATAGGTTAGGGCTCCGCACTCCCAAGTGAATTTTCTGTGTTTCTCTGTTTTCTTAATTTCAAGGCTTTTCACGTACTGCTGTAAAAGTTGCCCATTTGGAGACCAGGGGAAAAATAAAATATTTGTGCTCCTGATGAAGCAGGGTATTATACTAATCAGGGAAGTATAGATTTGAAATGTCTTGAGGACCAGAGGAAAGCCTACGGCTGTTCTTATCCTACATTCTCAGCTGGTATATTTTGACATCAAGAGCCCGAAGCAGTGCATGAGATACCAAGAGAGAGACTACACCACATCTCTGCGTGTGTGAGAGGCGGGGGGAGATCTCTCTTGAAAGTACAGCTCCGTGGATTTCCTCTGAGAAGGGTTAATTAACATACACAGCCAGCAGCTCCCAAACTATCATCGTCTCTTTCGATGATTTCAGCAATATCTCACCTGATCTCTGCTTTTTTTCCCTTTCCCCCCTTTTTTCCCCTATTTTTTGCTATTCTGTTGCAATTAAGCGAGAAGATCTAACGAGAAAGATGACTACTGGCATGGGATAATCGTGTCCTTGGGGTGTAATCAAGCCCCAAGAAGAAACCGGAGCTTCTGATCCCCCATGGGCACGATTACCTCGGGATTGGCCGCATCCATCGGGAGAGGCATCGGTACCAGGAATTGTTTGCTTTTCTGTTTCAATGTTTTATCCAGGCAAGTGGCCGTGCTGGTCCCCAGCTGCCACATCGTGTCAGAGAGGGCAGGAAGGCACAGGCTGGCTGCAGCCAGCCCCCTCAACGCCCCGCCAGCGCCGCGCACCAGAGCGGGGAAATTTCCACCAGGGAATTCAGCCGGGTGCGCAAAGCTCCCGCCTCTCAAAACCTCTCTCTCCACAACGAGCTGAATTCAAGTTGTTGCTGTAGACTTTAAAAGAGGGGGTGGTGAGGGGCAAAAGTAGGGCAGCAAGGAATAAGGGACGAGGCTATCGCAGCTGAAAGCAGCCGCGGAGGAGCCTGAGGGCTGAGATGGCAGTCATCATCGATTCCAGGCAAGGGAGATGTCAAGGACAGGGAATGTCAAGCAGGAACAACAAAAAGGCATCATAAGGGTGCTTAGCAGCGCCAAGTCTTCCAAAAACAGCACAAATAAAGCTGCTGGGCTGCTGTGATTGGTCTGTTTGCTGCTTGAGATCACAAGGAAAATGTAAAAAAATATGATGCATTTACAGTGTACGTCTGTCCTCTCCCTCCTGCCTACACAAAACTAATTAAAAATACTCTCTCCCTCTCTTCCTCTCACGTCCCCACCCCCACTGGCATCATCTTGAAATAGTCTTTGCAAACAAAGTTGGGTACAGGCAAATGCTCGACATGGAACCAATCTTGTCAATACATAGATAAGCAGCAGCAACACGCTGGCCCCGAACAAATAATCAAATGTTAAAGGACGAGCTACGAGAAACACAAACACGCTCCAGGTTTCTGCAGTCTGCAACATCGTCTCTCTGTGTGTGTGTGTGTGTGTGTGTGTGTATTCCTGAAGCATCGACACCTGCCTTTGCAGGTGATAGAGTTTTATGGCACGAAATGTATTTATCCAGTGGGTTTTTTTACACACACTTTACTGCAGCTTCTCCAATAGGTGACAGAATGAATTACGTTTCTGCTGATGCAGCACCGAGCGTGCTGATACTTTCAGGTGTGTGTACACCCTCAGGTTTACACACAAACACACGCAGAGGACACACACGTGTCCTCTGCGTTTACACGCACTCAGCTCACTGCAATATCTGTTGGGTTGGACCACTGAGCCTCTTGCTGAATCGTCAAATAAATGCCAGCACCACAGGAAAACAGAAAACAATGTTTGTAAGATGCTGAATGGAGAGTAAACGTTTCCAATGGTTTCAAAATTTGAGTTTGTTTCATATCAAACAGTTTTTAAATTGAGAGAAATAAGCCTCAGCACTTGGGTCATTGACCTGTACTGGAATAATATAAGCCCTAAAAATCCCTGACCACAGAGGAAATGATGGATCTGGGACTGCAAAAAATGGTCATTTTGCAGACATTTTTACAAAGGGAAGTCAAAATCCCCCCACATGCATATTAGAGGGTTATGGAGCACTGCAGGAAACCAACAGAACTTCAAATTCTGCTTTGGTTTATTACACTGGCCCTGAAACCAAAATACCTTTGTTTGACTGCAATTTCAATGACCTAACCTTCCAATAGATTATTCCCAGCTCAAGTGAGGCATTTTGTGACTCCTACCACCCAGAGGTGATCCTTGACATACGGAATATTCCTTAGCAGAAATAGTATGATCAATCTAGATATTCCTGATGTACAAGTCTTTTTTTTTTTTTCCCTTCAATTTTCAACATGTCAAAATGCATGATGCTTGCAAGGGAGGAAAATGCACTCTTTTGTAGAAAAGCTCATTTTCAGCCTTCCTAAGAGCAGTGATTCTGTTTCACAATAAATATGGCATGATTTTCACCCAAAACTTGCACTTACCTGGGACCTCTGTGACATTACTCATTACTGTGACGTTAGTTCTGGCACAGCAGGGGATTTCACTGCAATAAACTGTAACCAAGGAAAAACCCTCCTTTTTGCTGCTCCACCGTGCATTTGATTTTCTGCGTATTTAGGAAAAGGAAGATATTTCTGTCGGAATAAATTAGTTTTCCTAGTAAGGTATTTTCCACGTACAGGAAGAAATATTATCCCTGTTGCCCACGGTCTTCCAGTTCAAAGGGAAAAAAAAAAAAAAAAGAAGCTGGAAAAGTAGAACACAAGGGAACACTCGATCACGTTGTTTCTTTCAAGCAGTGACCCTTTCTGTAGCTATTACCAGAGATTAGTTTGAGTACTCCTTGGCTGGAATAGGACAGGCTTAATAAGCAGAGAGTTGTATTCCTCAAAGGCTTTTGGCCTCCCGTGTCAGAGCTGGAGCCTGTCTGTCACACTCCCACACCAGATTAGAGGTTAAAACCTCATCAGCCCACACTGGGGGTGGCCAGCAGAGAGGAGGAAGGTTCCTGGTGAATCCTCTTTCCTTAGAGAGGCTGAGGTGGCTTTGAGAATGGCACTGTGGATAAGGAGAAAGGCAGGGAGAAGCTGCAGCTGCGTTATCACCTTTTGGGAAGTGCTTTGGCAGCTGCTTGGGCCTGGAGCACATCCTCACAGAAGTCAGGAGGTGGAGAGGCAAGGGACACCTTCCACTGTCCCAGGCTGCACAGAGCTTCAACCTGGCCTTGGACACTTCCACAGATCCAGGGGCATCCTCAGCTTCTCTGGGCAACCTGTGCCAGGGCCTCACCACCCTCACAGGGAAGAATTTCCTCCTAATATTCAATCTAAACCTGCCCTCTTGCAGTTTAAAGCCATTCCTCCTTCTCCTATCAACACATGACCTTGCAAAAAGTCCCCGTCCAGCTCGCTTGTAGCCCTCTTTACACACTGGAAGCTTCTCCAAGGTTTCTCTGGAGCCTTCTCTTCTCCAGGCTGAACAACTCCAGCTCTCTCAGCCTGTCTTCATAGGAGAGGTGCTCCATCGCTGCGATCACCTTCATGCAGCTCCACATCTGTCCTATGCTGGGGACACCAGAGCTGGAGGCAGCCCTGCAGGTGGAATGTCACGAGAGCAGAGAGGCAGAATCGCCTCCCTCCCTGCCCACACAGCTGTGGATGCAGCCCAGGGTGTGGTTTGGGGCTGTGAGTGCAGATTGCCGGGTCACGTCCTCTTCTGGGATGCAAATGGTCTCTGCAGAAGCAAAATTTCACCTGTAACAGATATCTTGGGCTTTTAGTGGTGGAGCAGGCTTTCCCTGCTGTTTTCCCCCCCACACGTTACATCTACAGGTATTTGCACAGCCCTCTTGCCCCCTTCCAGCCTGTGACACTGCTGAGGGGGGGCTCTGGCAGATCTTGTTCGCTGTGTCCTGGTTCAGCAGGGCCTTGTGCACCCTCCCATCTCCCCCTGTGCACGGAGAGTTGAAGGGGCTTTGCTTCTGGCAGCACCAGGACCCTGATTCCCAGTGGGTTCTATTAATGCCTCACCCGAGCTCTCGCTTCCCATCTGCATAGATGTTCGTGTTATCGTGCTGAAACGAAGCAAGGGAAAAGCTCTGTGGGGCTGGCTTGTCTGGAGGCTGTTTGTCTTTTCTGTACAGCTGCAGGCAAGCATCTGTAAAGTTTCAATATTTGCTCTAAATGAAGTATCTCTCAGCTAGAACTCCATTTCACGTGGCACTGCTGGTGCAGACAAGATGTACCCTGTAAATAAAAAAAAAAAAAGCCCCTTGGGACACTGGTGCTACTGGTAACAGGTGTTAATTGCCCTTTCTTGGCCTGGTTTTAGGTTACTTCTGTTTCATCTTTGTTATTATCAATATATATTCCTATTTTATGATTTAAACTGTCACCATGAAGTTACTTAGACACAGAACAGATGTCATCAGATATACTGAGCATCTTTTTTAACTGTTGTGTGCTTATTAGGCATTAAGAAATCCCAGCAGTAGACAGAGATGACCTCGTATCCCAGGAAAACACAACTTTAAAGGCACATGAAAGCTAACCCAGCTGTTTATCCCTATCCCAAAACAGGGTCACTGTTAATATTCTGTTACTTCTAACAGGTGGTAGTTTAATTTCTTCTTCTAGATCTCCATAGATATAGGCAAGCTGCAATTTTTGTGGCGATTCCATTTCTGGGTGTCATCAGAATACAGATACGGGCATCGGTGTGCCCATATCCTGCACACCAATGTGAATATTTCTTGTGATTAGGTTAATTTGCCCTTTCTCACCTTCTCCAGCACGACCATGCACCATTTCAGTTCATGGCCTTGCGAGACCTGGCTGGCACCCAATCTCCTTTTAGCCTCAGACAGCCCTAGTGCCACTTTTTAAGACATAAATCAGGGATAGCACCAGCCTCTGCAAGTACCACTGAAACATCCAGATGCTTCCTGGGAGAATAATCTTTAAGAGAGATTTCTATTTTTACCTTTAAGTTCGAATTCGCAAGTCTGTGAGCTGTACAATCAAATCAACAGGAAACCTTAACCTCTTGCAGTGCAACCAGCAGAAAAAAAGGTTGTCTTTGCTACAAAAACATACTGGAAATCAGAGAAACTGCTACACAGCTACATAGAAAGGGCAACAACTTTCAGCTCTAAAACTCAGCCGTGGTCAGACAGAGCTATCCAGAGATGAAAAATCTCACTTTTCCACTAACAAATCCCTGAGCAAGATATATTTAATCTCCCATTAGCTTAAAGTAACTGAAACTTGCTGTGTTGGTTAGGTTCCTAATGTCTCATGTAGCTGTTTAAAGTATTGGGTTGAGAAGAAGGATTTTAGCCACTTAATTGCACGATGAAATTGTTTTCAGGATTTTTATGTGCATCATAATAGCTACATTTACCATTCTATTATCATTAGTGCATGAGGACATCTTTCATTTATCTACTTAGAGGTTTTTACATAGAACTCCCAGAGGTAAAAGTCATCATCTTGCTGAGTTTGAAAGTTTTCCTTTCCAGCATCTTATTCTTCAGTCTCAAGGGCCTGACATTTTTTTAAACTCTTGGCATTCTCTTCAGTAACAAGGTTGAAATTTGAATATGCTTCATCAATTTGGCTCCAGTTTGATGCCTCACTGAGGCACAGCCTGACTGAGGAGAGAGAAAAAAAAAATGAATATGAATTCCAACCATCTATTGGGATAACTGAGTAAAAAATCAGCAGGTCTCAGGCTGTAACTGAGAAGGAGCACTACCCCATAAGTGAGAATGAATCTATTTTGCATGAAATTATAGAAATATAAGTTGCCAGTGATATAACAAAGTTATATAAATATAGCACCAGTCCAAGAGGAATTCAGAGTAATCTGATGGCAAGGCAGTAACTCACTGCGCTTTTAAGGACATGGAATGATTTCATGAATTGATTTAATAGTTAAACAAATATTCAGTCCTGAGAGGAAGAGAAAACCATACAAACCTAAGGTTAATGCAGACTGGTCCCAGAGGATGTCTTTCATTCCTTGATGCTGTCTCTGAGGCTTCAAATGTTCCTGTGTTTCTATGCAAATGAGCTGCTTACAAAATCCAACTCTTTCAAGTGTGTTCTAAGTGCTGCTGTCTATGTCGTTTTACAGTAAACACATTTTTGTTGCACAGCAATATGTTTCTCTTAGAAGATGGGTAAATATGCAAAATGTTTCTGTAACTATTTGTCAGATAGTCAAACAGATTTTTTGTCTATCCTCGGGCCCCTTTTATGTTCGCTCTCTGTGAACATATGCGACAAGAGCTCTCCCAACACAAACACTTGAAGGAATCAAATTGCAGGCTCTTTTTCTACCAACATTTGCACAAAAAAAAGAAAGAAAAAAAAAAAGAAAAAGAGAAGAAGAGTATGTTTTATCATGCAATAGAGTAGAAAAACCCTGTGAATGCAGCCAGCTCTTACAGTTCCTGATTTTGCAGGAATTTGTAAAGTTTGGTTGGTCCTCATGCTGGTGCCATTTGACATCGAACCATCTCAGGAAGGGAAGTGAGAAATGGAAGGCAAAGTCCTCGTTAACATGTCAGCGACCAGATGTCAACGAGACCATCTCCCAGTTTCCTTGGCGTCACTCCAGATGCAGAGTGTGACAAATGAGCCACTGCTCCAACCACAGCCCAGGCAAAGCGAAAATGCTGCCGAGAGAATGCGGATGTGCCCAAGGACTTCCTTCTTCTGCTGTTGAGGGCATTTGTTCAGGGACTGGTTCATTTGCAGGTTCAAAGACTCTGTGCTGCTAAAAGTCAGGTTCCCCAGTTTCTTTAGCCAGTCATAATCCACAGGTTGTTGTGGGCACACCCAGCTCACCAGGCTTATTTCAACCACAGACGACCTGGGGGAAATTGGTGTTTATGGAAAAATGCTTTACTGTGAGGGTGGTGAGGCGCTGAACAGGTTCCTCAGAGAAGCTGTGGCTGCCCCATCCCTGGAAGTGTCCAAGGCCAGGCTGGATGTGGCTCTGAGCAGCCTGGGGTAGTGGAAGGTGTCCCTACCCATGGCAAGGAGTGGAAGGAGAGGAAGTTTAAGATTCCTTCCAACCTAAATCATTTTAGGATTCTATAAATCTCACCAGGAGGCGGCTTTGCCCAGCTCCCAGTCTGCCTGCATCATGTTTCATCAGGCCTTGTCCTTGTCATGTCTCGGTGTGCAGGGGTTTCTTTCCACCCAGTGCCCAGAATGCAGAGTGGGTATGAAGTCATTGGAACAGCACACATCAAGAGCTGGGAAATTGCTATGAAAAAGGCTCCTGTCATGGCACTGGTACAAAAGCCTTTGTTGAATATGAAATTTTGCCATTCTCCACTTAGTAAAAAATGAGCTAGCAAGCAAACAACCGGATCTAAATCACGTATGCCTGCAACAAAATGAATCTCATGCACCCTTATCCTTTTTACATGAAGGTTAGTATGGCTTTTTTATTATTTTGAATCTTTCCAACCTAAGATGGAGCCCTTAAATGTCTGCAAATTATCTCTTCTATGAGAAAAACGTGTAATTTTTGTTGATCACAAATAGTCTCTTCAAAATATTCTGAAAGACAGAAAAGACAGCCTTTCACTCTTCCACTTTTCTTTCCACGCCGAAATTTAAACTTTGGCTGTTTAGGTGGTTGTGTTGTTCCATTTATGCTCTGATATAGTGGACCAAAGATTCAACCATAATTATTCTTAAAGCACAACTTCAACAGCGTCTTTTCAAGAGTCGTATAAAGAATGCTTTGATTCAAGCTTCTGTGTACCAAACTGAATGAGACCTTTTGTGAGGAGCACTTTCAAATACGCCCAGGAAGCCACAAATGGTGTGACAGGCAGGCCTCCAAACTGCTGAGAATTACCAACACAATCGTTCCACTTTATCTAGGGGAAAGTTTTTCTCTTTATGAGCCAATCATCCAGTCTGCCACTCTTCCTGTGACTCAAAACACGTGCAAGGAAGTGCTATTTCCACACAAGTTCCCAGATTTTGAGATTAGTTTGGTAAACACTGAAGTAATTTTTTGTTCTACAGTCACACAACCCTAGGAAGCACAGCTGGGTTCTGTATTAAGAGACCAGCCAACATTCCTAAATTCTTATCCTGTAGGAGCTCTACATTCATGCAAAGCTCCATGATGGAATATTGCTGGAGTTCTGCACGTTCTGTGCATTATTGCTACCAATTTCTTGTGTGATATGGCAGAGGATAGAAATTTAGAGCCTAAAGACATCTTGCCATAGGCAGAGTCTCATTTTTATATCCAGTTCCACTCCACGTCTGTCATTCCATATGGGGAATTAGGAGCACCAGTTATGAGAGCAGAGGAGCCCCTCAGACTGCAGCAAACATGGGGCTCCTAGAGGAAATGATGAATATGGATCTTTGCAGGAACAATTTACTACTAAACAGAGGAATGTTTGTAAAAATGAGGAGAAAAACTGAGAAATCAAGTTCTTGTTAGCAATATAAATAAGAATATTGCTGCAGGTATTTTCAAAGCTGTCTAGGAAAGTGCCAGGAGTGTTAATCGATGCAAACTGATTCCAGTGCAAGGGAAAACAGACAATGATGAGGACAATGGTTCATCTAAGCCGGAGGAGTCACCAAGGTCAAGTTGTGTCCTGTGTCAAAACCACTTCCATAGAGAAAAAAAAAGGTCACTGTCATAGGAGACTCTTCTGAGGAGAACAGAAGGTCCAATATGCAGGCTTCTCCAGTTCTTAAAGTAAGCCTGCTGCTTCCCTGGGACCAGCGGTAAAGCTTCCTACCCTGCTACAGCCCTCGGATTATTATCCATGAGGATTTTTTTCAACAGGCAGAGATTAAGTTGCAATAAGAAGCCTGATGGCAATAAAGAGAGACTTCAAGTCCTTGGGACAGCTGGTAGTGGAATCAGGAGCATGAGAAGCGTTCTCCTCTATCCCTCTAGCTGCAGGGAATGATGAGGGAGGAAACAGGAAAAGTCCACAGATCCATACCTGGCTCCAAGCTTGGTGTCACTGCCAGGATTTTGGACATGGGTTGGTCTATGGGGAAAGAGCTTTTGTGCAGGAGTTAACAGGGCTGACTGAAAGAGCTTTGAACTCGATTTGATGGAGGAAGGGGATAAACCAGGCTCAGCAGAGCTAAGCTTGGGGTGGCACATCGATGTTTGAGGGATGGTGATGGTGAGGTCCTTGTGTCTGCTGTGTCAGTGGAGGTAGGGGATGGAAATCCACGTGGCAGCAAAGACACAGGGGTTGTTTGTGTGTGGGAATGGTCACCACCGAAAAGGGTGGCAGCATCAATAGCCCAGCTGAAATGCATCTACGCCAGAGCCCACAGTGTGGGCAACAAACAGCAGGGCCTGGAAGCCACTGCACAGCTGGAAAACCAGGATATAGCTGCAATCATGGAAACATGGGGGGCTGACAGCCACAGCTGGGATGCTGAAATGGATGGCTGTAACTTTTTGGCAAGGATGTGAAAGGAAGGAGGGGTGGTGGGGTGTGTTAGGGAGAGTTTCAACTGCCTAGAGCTGAATGATGGCAATGACGGGGTCAAGGGTTTATGGGCAAGAATTGGGGAAAGGCCAAACCGGATCTGGTGGGATTCTGTCACAGACCACCCGCCCAGGGTGAGGACATCAGTGAAGTATTCTGTGGACAGCTGGGAGAAGTCTCACCATTGGTCTCTACAAACTCCAGCTTACCAGATCTCTGCTGGAAATACAACTCAGAGGAGAGGAAACAGTCCAGAGTGTTCCTGGAATGTGTGGGAGGTAATTCCTGACACAGCTGGTGTGGGAACCAACCAGGGGAGGTGCCCTGCTGGACCTGGTTGTGAACAGAGAATGACTTGGGGGTGGTGTGATGATTGGAGGGTGTCTTGGGCACAACAACCATGGAATTGTAGAATTTCTTCAATTCTTGGAGAAGTAAGGAGGGGGATCAGCTGCCTTGAACTTCCAAATGGCCAACTCCAGCTTGTTTAGGAGCCTTGTTGACAGGAGGGGCTGTGCCGAAGGGCGAAGAAGTCCAGAAGGGTCCAGAGATTCTTCAAGGAGGAAATCTTGAAGGCACAGCAGGAAGTTGTCCCCGTGTGATCGAAGACAAACTAGTGGGAAAGAGATTTTTGGTTTTGGTGCTTTCCTGACAAAGGTACCAACACAAACTACCAATCACATGACAAAAGGCAAGGGCATCTAAGAGAGGGGCTGTTGCAATTTAGTCTAAAGGACAGAGAGAAGATGAATCAATATTTATTACTAAAAAACTCCGCTGGGAATCTCTGTGCTTCAAAGGATGTAAAAATTTGTCCTTGAGGGGTGAAAAAACCTGTTTTTCCAGAGCAGGGGCCTGACTGGAATCCAAATCCTACTTCCACAAATTCAGGAATATCCAAAATCAATACCCTCAGCACGCCTTCACAGATTTCTGTGCAGAATTCTCACTCCATGTATTAACTGAGAAGACTATGAGAAAAGCAAGAGAAAAGAGGCTACTCCAAAGCAACCTCCAGTTCTCTAGAAAACAATAATCGGGCTGGATTATGGGATTTACATTTGATATCTGAGACAAATTTTCCTCAGTAACTGGTTTAATTGTCTGTACCACACACAGAATACACATGGGGTGTGTTTCAACCATAACACAGTTTGCATTTTGGTTTTTAACCTGAATTTAGTCATCACCTAATTTACTGAGTTACCTTGTTCATTGGCCTCATTATTGCTAAAGTACAAAGAAGTCATAATTCTTGTACTATGCTTGCCTGACAATAAAATGCAGTGTATGAACCTAAGTGTACTCTGTATTATGTCATATCTTTGAGTTCATTCTCTTAGGGTTACCTTTCATTCTAAAGGTCAAAGATTTGTCAGGAAACTGAAATTTTTAGCCCTACTAAAGCCATACTCTTTTGTCGTAGTACTGTCACCCTGCTATGACATTAACCATAATGCAATTAATTACTAATTTAAACAAGGCTGCGTCCTTCTTTTCCTACAAGTTCAGCTCAGCTCATTCCCAACCCATCTGCTGGGGTGTGTTTGCATATCAAGCAACACAAGCAAAAGAAAAAAAAAAAAAACACCTCACTGCCTCTTCTAACAGCTCTCATCTGTGTGCTTGAGGGGCAAAGGAAGGAGAATTTCCTCATAATGCCTAGTCTTGCTCCAAACCTTGGTGCTGTGTTGAATAAAAAAGTAGGATCCATTTTTACATTCATTTTCAGTGTGTTCTGCATTTCTATTTATGGAAGCCATTCAATGTGTGCAAATACCACATTCCTTTGAATTCTGCTATATTCCCATTCTTGCTCAATAATTAAAACAGATAGTGATTACCCTAAATAAATACCAAAAGCGCAGAGTTTGGGATTTTTTTTTTCCTTTTTTTTTCCTTTTGTGCACCTTCAATTGGTCAGTATTTATTCCTTTTTGCCTTGTGGGCTTTGCATTTGACAGTGCTTTGGGAGAGCATCTCTAATCTCCAGAACAACAATCTCCAGCACCACACCTCACTGCGCTCCCTGCAAGCATTTAATCCATATTCATGTTAATTAATTTCAACTTTCTCCTTGTATGGTACTTAACTGAACTCATTTTTAACCTTCCATTATTTCTAACACTAAACCTGTATTAAAGGGGAGCTCCTGTAGCCATTTTGACATTCATACAAAACAGAGTTATTGTAACTCAACCCTCCTGAAAATTATTCTACCTTCTCTGGAATATGCACACAAAGATGCTGTATGACCTTGAGCACTCACTGGAAAACGACCTTGAACATTCTTTCTAAATCCTATACTTTGATTTAGTAAGAACATTTCTTAAGAGATTTAACTGTATTAATTGGACTGTATTGTACTATCCATTCTATTTATTTTTTTTCCTTTCTTTTTAAGGATCTTTGATATTAATTAGAAAACAATATTGTTTCAGACAATTCTTCTTCACTAGATAAACACATATTATTGAATTATCCCTTTAAGTCTGATTACTGAGTTATCTCAATTATGACTTACTCTTGTCTTGCAACTATGGGATAAAAATATCCTTTGAAGTTTTCTGTACTCTTAGTCATAGGCGAAATAATGCCACGATGAAATCCTGTTTCTTACTGAAGACATTGGCTTCCCCATTACTCATTATTTCTTTTACTAATTCATCCCTAATTACTGCAGTGCCCAAGAGACCTGGTCATAGACCAAGAAGTTCAGCACTACACGAACACTGAACCAAAAAAAGTTTATTGTTTCAGACAAAAATGGAAATACTGTTAAAACTGGTGACAGATATATTTCAATAAGATACATACTTTCACTCATTTACCTTTCTACCTCATGGCGTGTTATTCACCTGTATATTTTAGGCATTCTTGGTTTAAATTATTCAATTATTTATTTTCAATTGCTTTAATAAACATTGCTTTATTTTGAAGTGTTGTTCTATTTTTCTATTTTAGCAACCCTATTTAGTACCCTAAAAGGAATAGGAATGGAGTATTAATCTCACAAACACCATTTATCAATAATTCCATGTGTTATATTTGTATATGAATTAGGATGATGAAGAAAAAAATCTCGATCCCGTCCTACTTTTAATCTTGATAATACGACTTGCTTTTTCTTCTGGTATAATTGACATGAAAACTACTGGCTTTTGCCTCTTTTTTCCTCACCACCCTGTAATCAGAGAGGAAGAAAAATGAAATCAAAGAGGTCACAGAGTACAAGGCTGGAGAGAGTAGTGAGATGCTATTCCTTGTAATTTGGTCCCAAACCATTGTATATTTCTGGCAATCACAAAGGAAATATCTTTAATTCTCAGAGCTAGGCAGGAGGAATGGGAACGTTCAGATAGTGGCAAACCATTTTACACTACATATGCTTAGCTTACAGGGAAAGAGCAGTGGTGACACACAGATTTAAAAAAAAAAAAACAAAAGCAAACAGAATTCTAAAAAGCAATGTAAATAAGGCAAAGATTAAGTAGTTTTAGTGATAACAACATAATCAAATTGGTTAAAAGACTAAATGGAGTCAAGAATATTGAGATTTTATGCTGGGCCCTGCACTGGCAGAGGAGAATGCTTCAATACATTTTTTGATTGTTGAATATTTCTTCTGCTTTAATTGATCCTGTGGTGTTTTGCATTTCCCAGACACGTGCTACCGCTCCTTTGACACAGCAAGTTGTTGACCATATGCTTAACAGAACGGGGTGCTTCTCACAAGAAATCTTGTCTCCTGATAAAGCCATTGTTGACAGATTTAAAAGTTGTTGTTGTTTTTTTTCTCCTCTGGAGAAAGACTGTGTACAAGTATCTGCACTGAGAGTTCTGTGTTTATTTTCTTGCAGTCACGTTCACATCCAGCCCACTCCGTTTGTTCTGGCTGTCACCCGCTGGATTCTGAGAGCCACGACTGCAGATTCTCCCACTGGCATCAAACCAATAAATCTGGCAACCAGCATTTGTTATGAGGAAGACCAGCTGAGGTCTGAAAGTCTCTTTGGTCTTTATTTGAGGTGGAGATTCTGCAAGCAGAATTTAGATCATAATTCCTCAGACAACAGGCGAGTGACTGTAGAGACCTGCTTGCTCTCTGATGCCTGTATTCCCCTCACAGCACCAGCAGATACGGAAAGTAATTCAAAAAATATTGTCAGAAAATTTAGTAGATCATGCTCGAGACGAAAAACAGAGATGGGAGGAGTGGGAGAGGATTATGCATCACATGTGAGTAATAACACTTCTTCCAAGTGAAGGGGAAAACAGTTATGTAATAGGGAGAGAAGGGAAAACAATCAAACCTGTAGCAAATATTCATGTGCAATGTTTTCCATTTTTCTTTCTACTTGAAGACTTGGGAGCTGGGAAGAGTAATTAAGAAACTATGGAAGGATAGGGGTCAAAATTCAGTAAGAATGTTTTCTTATGGAGTGCTGGGTTTGGTCAAAATCTCCGGGAAGCTCACCCCGAGGAAGCTGGTGAATTATTAGTGATTAAAGTTTTGGGGAGTTCCTCTGGATCTCTGAATCACAGGATATTGACCCATCAATACAAGGCAGAGGTACACAGCAAACAGAGAGCAAGTTGCCTCTTCCCAAAAAGATTTTGCTTTGTTTATGGAGGAGATTTACCACAATCATTGCCTTCTGAAGCTCCTGTGTTTGTTCTACAATGCATGAATGGAAGCACGTCCGACACAGACTCCTAAGGCAGGGAGGGAGGGTTGTTCTTCACGCCCAGATGTTGGACAGAGGGCATTTTGACCACATGCTCTGACAGCTTCCTCACAGAGCCTCAAAACAGGGGAATGGGAACGCACTACAGCTCCCAGTTTTTCTCCCACATGTTCTTTCCACACCTGGCCAGAGCCTGTGTGCATAGGCAGAGCTCACGTGTACATCCTGGGCCAGAATCCTGTCAAGGCCATGGATTTGGTCTGTAGTGGAGAGCGGCCAGACAACCTGATGGCACCCTAGGGCTTTGGGTAGATGCTAGAAGGCCAGCCCCTCAGGATTTCACCCACAGCACCAGTGGAGGCCTGCGTCTCAAAAGAAAACTCTTCCAGCACTGTCTTCAGCAAAGCTGATTTCCAGCTCTAATTCCTTCCTTGCATTTGCTGCAGCAGCTCTTAGATAACATGCAGGAAACAAAAGGCATATTGTCGTACCAGGATTTTGAAGAACTTATTCATTGCTATACTTAAGTTGAGATCTGTGAAGAAACACATGCGGCGTATTTTGAGAATGTGCTATGCCAGGTTACCCCAAGTCACAGTGTGTTTAAACAACCACTTTATTCTGCCATCTGGTGCATGATAGGTTTCTGATAAATACGTGCCTGCGCTTTGACTGTGGGATGCACGCAAGAAAAGAGACTGTATTTTTCCAAGATGTTTGTCTAAGTCTCAGACAAACAACTTTGGCAATGTGACGGAGCTTTCTGTGGGTGCAGCAGTAATCACAGAATCACAGAATCAAGCAGTGGCCTGGGTTGGAAGGGACCTCAAAGATCATCTTGTTCCAACTCCCCTGCCATAGGCAGGGATACCTCCCACTATCCCAGGTTACTTAGAGCTCCACCCAACCTGGCCTTGGACACTTCCAGGGATCCAGGGACAGCCACAGCTTCTCTGGGCAACCTGTGCCAGGGCCTCAACAACCCCACAGTCAAGAATTTCTTCCTGATATCTGATCTAACCCTACTCTCTTTCAGTTTGAAGCCATTCCCCCTTGTCCTGTCACTCCAGGCCCTTGTAAAGAGACTCTCTCCACCTGCAAGGCCACAATTAGGTCACCCTAAATCTTCTCTGCTCCAGGCTGAACAATCCCAACTTCGCTCAGCCTTTCCTCATAGCAGGGCTGCTCCATTCCTTTAATCAACCTGGTGACCTCTAGACTTACTTCAACATCTCCATGACCTTCCTGTGCTAGGGACCCAGAGCCCTTCTCCTTCATTTCCCTCCCTTTAGTCCTCCCACACACCCCAAAAATAGTGCCCAGACAGCATGAGGAGAACTCAGACTTGCTGTAAGCCATGGAGGTGAGCGTAGCTCAAACAAATGCAGGCAATTATAGGCTGGATTTTTCTATAGACAAAATCAGCATTTGACTGCTGAGCACCCGAGGGTCCCTGATCTGGAGAGAGATGTCCCAGCATTTCAGCAACGTCCAAAATCCTCTGCCACTGCTCTCCTGCCTGGTTTCTCACTGCCCGCTTCTGTTTGCCTCTCTGTGCCGCAGGAGAAGCCTTGCCTCTGCCCTGTCCCCTTCCCTCCTTCTCACAAAGCAGCAACAGCTCAGGTGAGAAAACACTGCTTAGACCACAGCAGGAGGAGGATGCTCCTCAGAAGGGAGAGGGGATTTTGTCAGGGGTGCACAGGTAACGGGGCTGGATTTATATTAAGCCTGCTTTTGCCCATACCTTCAACAGTGATTCTTCAAGTAACCTAAATCACTCATTCACAACAAGCTCCTGTACCAGGTGGAAAGCAGTCACAGATAAAGAAGCAGGAGGTTTTCTTCCAGAAAATTAAAATCTCAGGGATAAGAAAGAGAGAGAAATAGTCCTATGAACACCAACAGCCCTCTGAAGTCTGCACAAGCCCCCCAAAACCCCATAGATCTCTCCCAGAATCACAGAAATTCAAGGAACCCATCCAACTATCCCTCTTTTATCTGCAAGTTCCTGAAGCTGTGGTCCTATTCCAGCCTACATCATCCAAATCTCCTCAGTGGTTTATCTTAGCCTTCCTCCACTCTTTTCTGCCATCAGAATTGTTCATGTTTTCCCCAAGGATGCCCTCGTTCAGCTTTGTCAACACCACTGAGAAACCTTGGCCTGTGTCCAAGCTTTTTTTGCTTTCCATAGATTGTGGCAATGTTGCTGCAGTAACACACTGCTCAGTGCAGGCTGCAGAGTCTGCCCACAAACCCGGTAAATGCTCAGGTTTTTAAGCTGAAAAGATGGAGCTGTGAGGTCAGCTGTGCAATTCCACACATTTTGTGGACAGCAGTCCTGGTATATTTATGTTGAGCAGCCAAGAGCTTTTCTGGCCATGACTGTATCATGGGACAACACTTCAGAGAATATTTTATTGAGAATAACCTCATGTAATGCAGAATGGATCAGATGGATGGGGTCTGATCCCAAATCTACCACCTTTTGCATTCTCTTTCCTTAAGCTTCAGATTCCAAGAATTTGCCTTCTAAGCTTTGCTCTGTATTTCAGCCTCAGCTCAGTACATGAAGCTTCCTAAAAACACAGCCTCTCCATACTTACCCCTATTGGAAATGACAAACATATTGCATGAAATACAAGAGGATCAACCCAATCCCACGCTCTCTAATTTGTGGCAGTGTTGTCATACCCAGTCAGGCCCTTCACAGATTCACAGATTCTGAGCTGGAAGGGACCCACAAGGATCATGGAGTCCAAAATTTAAGTAAAGGGCCCATACAGGGATTGTGCCCACAACCTTGGTGTTATCAGCACCGTGCTCCAACCAACTGAGCATTGTCACGTGTCGTCAGACATGTCACCAGTCCTGGCCAGTGTCTGACAAGGCTTTAGAGAGAGCTTCAGAGTGCAAGAAATGAACCCCCTCATGACTAGGATGAAAGTTAATTAGTTCTTAATTTATATCCTGAAGTGCAAGTGTTGAGCTCTCATAAAACCGTGTCCTTTGGAAAACAAGCAAGTGCTTCCATTTTTCATACTCTACTGCTGCTCTTTTCACTGCTTTCAGCACGTTGTTTTAATAATATCTTGCAGAAGTAGGTTTATTTCTATGGAAAAGAAAAGCAGTGAGCTTTTTTAATGTTAGGAAGAAATTCTGCACTGTGAGGGTGGTGAGGGACTGGAACAGAGAAGCTGTGGATGCTCCAGCCCCGGGAATGTTCAAAGCCAGGTTGGATGGGGCATGGAGCATCCTGCTTTAGAGGAGGGTGTCCCTGCCCATGGCAGAGGGTTGGAATGAGATGGTCTTTGAGGTTCTTTCTAACCAAAACCATTCTGTGATGTTATAAGCTCCATCAGGGGTTTTTGTGTGGAATAATAACAGGAAAAATAACCCAACAGAAGATTTTTAAGTTGTTACCACTGCCTTTGGCAGACTTTCTCTTACAGACCTGCCATGCTTCCCATTAAACATTTGAGGAATGATCTACTTTTATCTTGTACCATCCACTCTCTCAAGGAACATTTAGCATGCTGCTAATCCTTTTCATTGTCTCTTCTTGGTCTTTCCTACTTCTTCCCCCTCGTTTAGGTGGGACAAGCACAAGAGAGCAGTGGTTGGACTTGGCACATTTTACCCTTCATTGTCATTCCCCGAGCGCTGCTGTCTGACCTTGGAAGAGCGTTGTGCTGTTCAGGTTGGCACTTCTGTCATTTCCTGGAGTGGTTGCGGTTATTTGTGAGCACAAACCCGCCGAGTCCCTCTCCCTGGCGCGCTCTGCCTCGCTTTGCTGATGGGAACATCTTGAACTCTTCACATGCGTTGACTCATTGTGACGGATGAAGTAGGATGTGACATCCCACTTGCAGCTCCCCAGCATAAACAGTGGAAACATAATAAGAGCTCCCATCTGCCTCGTTCTCCTTTGCTCCCCCAAAACTGAACGGAAAATGAAGACCATGAGTAATTCACATCTTCATTCAGAGAACGATTGTACCAGAAAGCAAGAACCTCCACATCTTCAAGCAGGTATCAGTGATGAGGTTATGTCATGATTATTCCAAACAAAAGCAAAATTCTTACATATTCATAGAGGGGACTTGTTCTTGGTTAAATTTTATGTCTGCCTGGAGACGTTTTGCCCACAGGTTGGCTTAGGCTCCACATCACATGCTGGTCTCTGACAGCGCAAACTGAAATTTATCTAAAGGGAAAAGATGGGATGTGCTATTTCTTACCACAACGTGACTTTAGCAGGAATATAATAATCTTTGGGGATAGAATCCACTTCTTGACCTGATTTTCTCTGTAATTAAGGAACGCGCAACAGTTCACTGAAAGTCTCAATAGAACTGCAGTGTCTACAATCGTTTTTACAGGTACCCAACTGCAACAAAATAAACTGCAATTTTTCCATTTCCTGTTGCTGCTTCAAGACGGTGAATGCCACCCAGGACTTTAGTTACCAGGAATGGAAAAGTAATTCATGCCCAAAGCAACGGGGAGAAAAAAAGTCTGTAAAAATGAACTTGAAAAAATACCATTTTATGGTGATACATAAAAAAGCTTCCAAAACCCAGCTGAGATTTAAGCCATGTAAGTCCAAAGTACTTTGAGTGCTTTGATAGAAAGGATGTAAAGCATTATTTAAAATCAAATTCAGCCTCTATATAGTTCTACAGGAATTTGACCTATTCTATCTCATTTTATTACTGCTACTTGATAGGTCAGGGGTATTTCTAAGATATGAAAACCAGAAATCTTATGTGCTCTCACTTAAATAAAATTATTGAAATAATTTATTTTTAAAATACTTGTTTATATTTCTTAAATTCATTGAAATAATTTGGTTTGGTAAGCTCCTTACTAAATAAAATATTAAATTAAATTAAACATGTTTTTTCTAGTGAGAAAATTACCCCCAAAGAGCAATCAGATGTGTATTTGGAACACTGGCTATGTCTACATAAATCCATCAATATAGAAACTGAAAAAACCACATTCACCTGTACAGAGCAATGTTTTTTCTCCATCTCATCACATCCGAGGGTACACTAGACCAGCTTGTATTTGGTCTAATGTCAGTATTTGACCAGATCAAAAGCCCACATGGGATGAAAGGTCTCCCTCTCCAAGTGGTGGATGCCCTGGAAAGGACATGGAGCCGTGTCCCCAGGTGCACTGTCCCGACCAACCCCACAGTCCTCAGCTTCAGCTGCACCTCAACTTCTTTTCTTGGCAAAGGTATGTCCATCAAGTTTTGATCCACTATTTTTTCTCAAGACTGGTTTTATTTTAACCTCCACAGCATCCTTGGCAGTGAACTCTACAACACCAATAAAATGGTCAATGAAAATCTACTTTTTTTTGTGTGTGTGTGTGTGTGTCTTAATATATTACCTAATCATCTTGCTGGGTATTGCCTAATCTTGGTATGATAAGAAATCTCAGAATTTAATCCCTATTCACACTGTTCACAGCATCCATGTTACCCTTGTTAGAGCTGATTTCATCTCCAAGATAAAATACTTTGTTCTCACTCAGTAGACAAGCTATTCTGTGTCCCCGGCCATCTTTCCTTCCCTTCTCCACACCTTTTTTATTCACTGAGGTTCTTTCTGAGAAAACATGTCCAGAATTGTAAAATGTTCAGGATATAAATACACCAAGGAGTTTAGCACAGACACCAGGTTTTCCTTTCCATTTTGTATTTATTTGTTTTTTCAAGATCCAACTTGCTCTTTTGAACCCTACAGACAATGAGATGATGCTTTCAGAGGATTATTCACAATAACCTCCCTAAGCACTCTTTAGTACCAGCTAATTTAGAGTCTACTGTGTTTCTACTCTTAAGATTATTAAATATATTGGGTACAACCATACCAGCTCCACCCTTTAGAGTAACAGGGTATCAGTTTCACCAACTTTATTACACCCTTCCACTTTTTATCTACTGGATCACTGGACAATAGATACAGCAGTACCTTGGGACAGTATTTTTAGCAATGTCAGGCAGAAACCATGGCCCAAATATCCAGTGATTACATCACAAACACAGGAAATTTGGTTTGCCACCATGTTACTGTGCAATTTTCTCTTGCAGTCTTAATTCTGTCCCTCCTGGATGTTTCAGCTTAGATTCAGGTAAATTATTGTTCAATAACAGGCTTTCCAGAATAGATTATATTGCTTCTTCCCAGATATTTTCTCTCAAGATATTCTTTTCCACCCATCTCAGACCTGTTTATCTGTTCATTAGCCACACCACTTATGGAAGTTTATAATTCAAGTTTGAACTTGCATTTCTTTGTGAAAAAGTGTAAAATGGCACACACATGCAACACACACGAGATGAATCCTTATTTTAATAAACAGCTGCATTAATTTGTGTCAAATGGAAATCTCTCATATAAATAGCCTGTTGTGACAGACTGTTACATAATTCATTAAAAATATATTCAATTATGCATCTAGATATTTGTGGAAACCTTTTTTTTAATTAATCGTTTCAATACACTCATCAAACCCTATAAAAGGCTCTTCTACACACTGAGGTCTTGTTGAGAAGAAATATTTACAACTGCAGAATGAGCCCCTTTCCAAAAGTGCAATAAATCAAAGAGGTTGTAGGAAGGTGTTTGAAGAAGAACCAGTGACGTTGCTTTTCCAGAAGAAATTCTTACCGTGAGGGTGGTGAGGCTCTGGAACAGGTTGCCCAGAGGAATCGTGGATGCCCCATCCCTGGAAGTGTTGAAGGCAAGGTTGGATGGAGCACTGAGTAAATTGAGAGATGTGCCCACCCGTGGCAGGGGTGGGAACAAGGTGATCTTTAAGGTCCTTTGCAACCCAAGCCATTCTAGAATTCTATTTGTACAATTTTTCCAGGAGTATTCTGTCCTGGAAATAGGAAGTGGGCTTGAAGTTGTGGTTTTATCCTTGGTAGAGTGATGCTGGAGAGCATCAGGCTCAGGTCAAGTCTAAATACAAAGATGAGACTTTGAGGAGGGGGGAAGGGGTTTTCTATTTGATCTCCCAAAAGAATATTGAAAAAGTGTGGTTTTTTCAAGACAAAAGGATTCCACAAACCAAAATCATAAGTTAGTTACTTCAGAAAAGCACTTGGCTTGTAAAAAGACAGATCCAAACACTGAATTTACCAGAGTATTGTGTCTACCATGCCGTATCCTGCCTACAAACACTGACAGATCCCTTGAGTTTTGGCTGAACCACTCAAGAGAAGCTTCCTGCCGACACTTTGCATGGAGAATTGTGCCAGTGAGCAACATAAAACTGGATTCCAGCCCGGGGGCTCCGCTTGCAATGTCCGGAGACGCCTCACCAGCAGAGGATGTCAACTTCCCGTGCGCGTTCTCGGAAAGCGGCGTTAAGAGAGGGCTCCTGAGGTGGGTGAACCTCTCTGGTGGGAGGCTGGCAGGGGTGGCCCTGATGGGAGGAAGGCAGGGTGGTCAAGAGACACCGTTGCTATGGCAACGCTGCCTGGGAAACACAAAAGAGGAAGCCTGCGGTGACAAGGGAAGGGCTGGAATAGGGAGGGGAGCAGGGCCCAGGCCGGTGTGTGTGAGACAGGCTGACACACGCTCGTCACCTCCCGTGCCTGAAGCTGCCACTCACCCTGCCAAGCCAGGTGCCACTTGCCCATGTGGCCAAATGTCCTTGGCTCCTGGGCGGTCACGGGCTGGAAATGATTTTGGGGGCCTGAATAAAGACTTCCAATCATCGGGTGTGGACAGGCTGCCCAACATGAATGTTCAGATTGACTCTGATAGGTCTCAGAAGCCATTTTGCAGCCCTCAACACCAAAGTAATTCCCAGTGGAAAAAACATTGTTGAATAATAAATCTATTTATACCTATAGCTATAGATCTATCTCTATCTCTCTATCCATTGCACCTACATGAGTCAAACATGAAGAGTCTCTAACTTGTGCACTCTCTTTCTCACACACTCATAGTAAAACCAGTTGCAGATTGAGTAATCCTGACTTAACTCCATGGCACAACAGCAAATGCCAGGATTTTATTTGTGAATCGATTTGGGCAGAAGAATCAGATTGGGGGCATTAGGAACCTTTAAAATCACCCAGCTGACTTATAGGAACCCAGACACAGGGCACTGCAAATTACTTTGGCAAAGCTGAGTCATCTGTGAAGCAACTCAAAACAACATTAATCTGTTGCCCAGATCAGCTAATTAAAAAAAAAAAAAAATAATTATGATAGAAACTGATCTAAATTACAACAATTGTCAGACCAATGTTCCCCTGTCAAATGACTGTATAAAACTACAAGCCACTCAGCCTGTGTATTTTCTAGGGCAGTTTCCACTGTAAATATGTTTCTAGCCAGCAGAGAAACCCGATTTCCTTATTTAAAAAAAAAACCTCAATGCCATTAGTTCTCAAGACACCACAGATTAGTACAGGCTCTTACATCTTTACTTTCTACTAAAATTTAAAAATAAAGGCATCTAAAAGAAAACTGAAAAAGGGGAGAAAGAAGAACTTATATATATATATATATATATATGTATGTATGTATGTATGTATACACACACAATCACATTTTCCTCTTATGGCTGACCTTCTAAAATTTTTACAATACCTTTTCGAAACATCATGAAAAGAATGTAAAACAGCATCCCCTTGCATTGCAGGGAATTGATACACAGTGAGATTAAATGAGTTACTGAGGATCACTCAGGAAATCTGCACTGGAGTGAAAACCTGCATTTCTCCTGTTCTCGTTCTGCACCTGCGGAAGAGCTTGGTGTTCTCTTGGGCCCAGGTGCTCTGCAGCATCGCCACAGACATTGGGAAAATAAGGCCAAGGGCTGAAAGCCCTGAACCTCACACAAATAATGGCTGATTTTTTTTATTTTTTTTTCTGGTTTTGTTTTATGTTTGTCCCAGTGCTCTTTCAGAAAGTAAAATAAGTTATTCAGGCCCTGCTTTTCCATAATCTCAAGGGTACTTGGTGTGCGGATAAGCCATCGATTTTTGCTCTCAGTCTGTTACAGTCACATACATGCAGTAGAAGTAATTTCCTCGGGACTAATATCATTTGTTCTCCAGGGTTTTTCCTTATGGAAACTGAATTTTGAACAATCCTTATGTAACCTTTGCTATTAAGGTTACAAGAGATTGAGATCCATTTGTGAGATGAATAAGGCATAACATTTTGCTTCTACAAACTTTCCTGACAAAGCTCTTTGTGTCAGGGAAAGGATGAAGCTTTTACTATGTGACAAAATTTCCAGCTGAAACCAACGGATTTGCCAAATTACTTCCCCCTACCTGGTTTGTGCACATATTTGCACTAAAATCTCTCTTTAATCTAATTTTAACTTTCACTCTAAAATTACTAAAATTCAGGTTCTAAGAGAACATGACTTTTCCCCTCTTAGGGCAGTATGACATTTTTCATTTCCATGTTTATTCTGAATCCAGGAAAAAAAAAAAAAAAAGCTTTTAAATGCAAATTGGAGAACACAGTCAGTAAGTTGTTGTCTTTAGCTTACAAAAACTGGACTGAAAGTTTAATTCAATCATTAGAAAAATCACAGAATTATTTAAGTTGGAAAAGACCTCTGAGAGCTTTGAGTCCATTTTTTGACTGATCGCCAGCTTGTCAACCAGACCAGAGCAGTGAGTGCCACATCCAGTCATTTCTTGAACAAAAATATATATCTGGGCATTTGTTCACTTTAACTAAAATTATATTTAATTAGAAGCATTTTTTGGAGATGAGTTCCCCCCGAAAATAACTCCATCCTAAACAAACCACCTCACATTGGGTGCCTTCCCAAGGGAGAGCTGGCAGGGACAGAGCTCTGTTCTCAGATGAAGCAAAGAAAGACCACCCAACCCTGGGCAAAAAGAAAGCAGTTCGACCCCACACACACACACTCACTCCTGGAGTGTGTCATATTTTAATACATCAGAAAGAGAAGTCTTGGGCAGGACTTCTGACCTCACTGGATATTGACTTTCTGGTCGTCACCATCTCATTGTCGCTGGGGAGAGCTTTTCCTCACGCAGGTCATTACAGTGGGGAGCACCCCCGTGATGTGACTGCAAGGCACAGAAATCAGCTGCCTGCCAGCTGCTGAGTGGTGGGGCTTCCTCAGGGCAGCTGCAGCACATTGCTGTCATCATTTGGAGTGAACTTCTGAACATCGAGGCCTGGGGTGTGATGTGAGAGGGAGTAAAGGGCAGTGGATGGGTAGGAAATGGGGGAAATGCTGCTGTGCAGCCCTGGGATGATGGGGTGTCTTTCTTTAGGCTTCCTTTTTGGTTAAAATTAAGATTTCCTTCAAAGTTTCCTTTTTGGTTAAAATTAAGGTTTCCTTCAAAGTTTCCCTTGTGTTCCTCTTGAAAAAGACATGAAAGAACAGTCTTCTTTTATCTTCTCATTCCTATTGATCACATTTTTCTCATGATACTTAAGGCCTCTTAAAACTAGTACAGCCACAAATATTGTTATTGTTAGAAATGTGACTAAAAAGAAGCCAAAAACTCCCCTTTATCTCCAGAAGCACGAAAATATCCCTGAGCACCTCCAGCCACCCACACCATTTCATGGGGCACCTCGTTTCTCCTGGAAGGACAGCTCTGAAAGCGGCGTTGTGGAGAGAACTCCCTTGCTTGTGGTTCCTGCTCAAGGTGGGATCAGTGATCAGATCTTTGGTCTCACCCCTGAGTCAGGTGTGCCCAGTGGCCAGGTCGACCTCTGTGGGGTTCACATTTTGTTCAGCACACCCCCTATTCCCTCACACTGTCCCATGTTACTGACTGATTCTCATGGCGCTTCCAAGCACAGAATTCCTGTGGGGAAAAAAGGGTTTGTTATGCCAGATTTGGCCTGTGGAGGATTTGGGATAGAAAAAGACAGTTCAAGCACCCTGTTTTGTGTAACCGTTCAACCCTGAGCTTGAGAGCCACCTCCCCTTCACCTGCACGATTCCTGGACCTGTGGAAAACAGGGAGAAACAGACAGCAGACATTTCTAGAGCTATCTGTGGGCTCCACTGTGGGAGAAACAGGATCAGTGTGTGGCCAGGAGACATCCACTGAATAATTTTTATCCACTTTGTAGGAGAATGAACGTCCTCTCCAGACCGCTTGCATCCAGCAGGACCCAGAACATCAGAAGAGAAAGTACAGTACATCGTGAAACAGTTCTTTTTCCATGGGGAGCAAAGCACATTCCCAAATTATATTGGTAACAATAAACCCCCGAAATAATACAGTACATCTCTCTCCAGTGAACGGCATCGTTCTGTGTTCTTCAGAGCTGGGCGGAATAAAACTGCACAGAACAAAGGTTTCAAGTTTCCCTTTTTGATGCTCCCAGACCTGAGCTAAAAAAATCAATTAATTTCTCCACATCCACAAAGAATTTTGGCAGTTTTGCCATCGGTGGAACACAATCATTGTCAGTGGAAAACCAGCCAGTTTTCATAGAGAAACTAATGTGTGAGAAAACAGGAGACCATCTTCTCCATTTCAAATCAGAGTAGGGACAGGAAGCTGATTTGTTTTACTTTTTAAAGCAATGTGGGGCACAAATGTTAACTCTCCTCCCTGAGGACGTGAATATAGTCCTGCTGTGTGCAGTAGGAATTTCAGGCCAGGTCCTGCTGTTTTCCAGCTGGGTTAGAAAGCTCTGGGGCTCCCTGGTCGGGGGATTTTCTCTTTTTGGCACACACAGAGGATGAATATTTCTCCATGGCTGTGATGGTGTGGGTCTGACAATGTAGAGCCACCTCAAAGCCTCCATGAAGAGGTTTCAGCTAAAGATTTTTGGACTCCTCTCTGCAAAATACAACTGACCGTCTAGAAAAATAATCTCATAACCATTTATTTTGGGAATTCTTATTCTTGTATTGGAAGCCAGTAACCTGAAATACGATGGGGAGGCAGAGGAAGGTTGATCTGCTCTAAAGCTGCAGTGACGAGCTGTGGGATTGAGTTTGGGTAAGGGTTAACCTCAAGAGAGAAGTGGAAATTCCAGTTCATTAATGCAGACTGACGTGTTCCATGTTTTATTTGGGCAAACACATAGATGGAGCTGGGCCTGCTCCATCTCTTTACAGGTTCCTGGTGTCATGGAGAATAAATTCTTGCACTGCCACTGAACAAATCCCACTCTAGGGATGGAGGTGCTGAATGGGGTTTCCTCACAAAATTACTAGCCCTGCTACTGAGATACCAGGAATGGGAGCAGAAGACAAGAGGAATATTTCTATTTTGTTCTCAAATTTTCACTTGTCTGCAGCTGCCCCACTTCTCTGTGGGAAGGGCAGGAAAGGGGTTGAGGAAGGGAAATATTGTTCTGTGGGGTTATTTTGTTTTTCAGATGCTGAGCGTTGTCCAGCAATACAGCCAGGAAAACCCTCTAAAATCAGCCAAGTCACAAAGAATTTCACCCCATTCCAAGGACTCTGCCTCTTAAATGTGCTGAAGGGCACAGCCTGCCTATGGAAAAATTAGTATGGAGTCATGTAATTAAAGATTATATCATTCCACATACAGAGGGGAAGCTTATTTAAAACACATACCACTAGAACTTCATTCTGGCATCCTCTAAGCTTTGAGGCCTTGACTTCAGAGCCTAATCATTTTTATAATATTTTAGGGACGTGGTTTTATCTTATAAATATATGTGTGCCTAAATATATTTTTAATAAATAGATATATATGCATTCTTTTTAATATGGATATGCATGTGGGCCCTGCCACAGCCCACCAGAAAAAGAAAACCTGCAGGAAGCAGTTCTGCTCCTGTGGCAGTCGTGTATCCACCAGTGGTGCCTCCTCACAAGGGGACCTGCTCCTGTCCTGGATTTGCCGACAGATATTAGGATTCTGTGTGGAACACATCTCGTGCTTGCTCAGCAAATCCCTTTCTTTTTTCTCTGGGAAGCTGCTCACAGGTGCTCCATCACTCTGACATTTTTCCGCCAGGATAATGATGGAGCAAACAAGCACAGGAGCTGACTCAGGAGGAAGGTGTAAGGCTGCAAAGCGGCTGAGCACAGAAGCTACTGTTTCTTTGTTTGTTTATTTATTTTTTAAATCAACAGCTTTTTATTTTCTTTCCTTTTTTTACCTTTCGCATTGTAAGCAACCTTTTTTCCCAAGCTTAGAAATTACCTCGACTGCTGGCCAAAGGACAGTATCACATCCAACAAAGGCAAACAGCAGTCACTAAAAGGATGGCAGCAAAGATGGCAAAATTTAAATGTTTTAAAGGTGGGTAAGATGGCTGGAAACTCTCAGTAACTGAGGGATCACATGTGCTTGGATGTAAGGACACAAGGAGGAAAGGGCTGTGTGGAATTTGAGAAAGGCTTCTCTACATGCAGGAAACTTCCTGAAACAGTAAACAATTAAATACAAGAGCAAACTATTTAGAGTGTGGTCCCATAAAGGTGAATAAAGTTTTTTTGTTTTATTTTTATACCATAGGTAAACTTGTTAATACATTTCACATTGCAAAGCAACACAGCTTTA
Organism: Dasyornis broadbenti; assembly: GCA_013397935.1. NCBI lineage: Eukaryota > Metazoa > Chordata > Aves > Passeriformes > Dasyornithidae > Dasyornis > Dasyornis broadbenti. The sequence continues at coordinate 154,268 of VZRN01006671.1, read as the reverse complement.
TGTCTGTTCATTTTTACCCTCTCACTCTGATATATATTATCTGTCACATCTTGAACACGAGCTTGCTGTCCCATTTTAGGAATGGAAAGTAAAGTCAGAGTGTTCACCAAGTCATCATACTTCAAATTTTCCCCAGGGTCATATTCTCCCCTCTCTGCCTCACAGAGCTTGCCAACTTCCAAAAAATCTCATTACTTTTACTTGGCAACTGATATTTCTTTCATCACGTTGATAGTTTTACTTTCTTTTGAACAAAGAGACTGGTGTGATTTATATTATGTGACTGCAAATAGTAAATTAGCATCTCATTAAGATCTCATGTGGTTTATGGCATTGTGGGGTACTTTGTTCACGAGTCCCTTGATTTTGATAATTTTCCTGTAGCTACTATACTATTTCTTAGTCACTGTCTAAGAAATCTAAAAAAAATACCTTTCAATAACCTCCACCAGATCAATGCAGCTTTAGCAGCTTAGTGGTACTGAGGAAATGTAAGGAAACTGAATTTCAGTGCTCCTGCTAATGTAATTCTACAGGGCAACATTTTCAGAAGCACTTCTACACTTGAATTCAAGTTAATTTTTGTATAAATAAAGTTTTAAGTGATCCCCAAAGAGAGGAAAAATGAATCATTTGAATCCAGAGCTTGTCAGATAAATCACTCAGTTTGGATATGGAACAGCAATCCAAGACATTTCCCCAGCAAGCTTATTCACATCTTGCCTCCTAAAATCATATAATGGCCTGGTTGGGAAGGAACCTTAAGGATCATCCAGTTCCAAACCACACTTTCCACTATCCCAGGTTGCTGAGACCCCCATCCAATCTGACCTTGAACACTTCCAGGGATCCAGGGGCAGCCACAGCTTCTTTGGGCAACCTGTGCCAGGGGTCCAAAGCAAACTGTGGCTCTAAATGTCCTAAACAAGAAATTTTACACTTATAGCTGACCCTAAACTGGAGTCTGACCAGCTCTGTCAGCAGCGGTTACAGAGTCTTGCACAACTTCCCAGAGACACAGAATAATGGAAGTGGGAAGGGACCTCAGGATGTTCCTGCTCCAACCTCCACCCCCAGCAGTCACGTCCAACATCAAGAGCAGATCAGGTTGCTCAGGATCTGGTCCAGGTGAGTGTCAAATCCTATCTTGCAGGGTAGTCAGGAGTGCTCAAACTGATACATTACTCACTGTCCTGAAGCCTGCTGCCTCTGGTGCCAGCTTTCAGCATAAACACTGTGGTGGGAAAGCTCCATTTTGGCACAGAAGGAAACAGCTCGTACCGGACTTGAAACCTGGGTTGCAGCATTGGCCCTCATTGACTAAAGTGTCACATCAGAAGAGCTTTTTCCAAGGGCTGTACCACAGAGGAAAGTATTATTTTAGGCACCAAAAAAAAAAAAAAAANTCCTTCTAGGCAACAAAAAAAAAAAAAAAAAAAGCCTCCAAGAGGCACCTCAGAGTTCCCCACACAGTGGTGATTAAAACATAGTGGCAAAACTAAGCTCTCCTAAGGTGAAAAGCAAAGCTCCTGTTGACTGCAATTAATCACCAGAAGACCCTTTCATCCCAATTCTACTCCTCCTGACATAAAAGGCAAAATTCTTGCTGTCCTTAGTGACCCAGAATCAAACCTTTCAAAAGCAACTCGGGTGGAGGGGTGGTAGAGCTCTGTTCTTTCACATCTCTATATGTATTTTTAATTTCACATTGGAGCGGCCTTTTATGGCCGAAATAAAAATCCCTGGAAAATAAGGTTTTTTTTTTTACAGAATTGCTGACAGACTGTTAAGTAGAGTGCCACAAACAGCACTGCTGTAATGATTAGCTGAACAGGCTGATTACACTGGGCTTCTGTGCTCTCAGCAATGGCAAAAACTCATTTGATTTTCAATATGCCGACCCCTCTTGAATCAATATTTTGTATTATGTATTCCATTTGAAGTACTTGTGTAAAGACTACAGTAGTATTTTACCTTAATATTTTATTTTTAGAGCTCACATAGCATAATTAGGCACATTTCATGTAGGTTTGGCATACAGTTTAACAAAAGGTAAAATTTACCTGTTTGCTTTGCAGTCAGACCTGCAGTCAGATCTATATCTGTGCATGCTGCCACGTGTGAGAATGCTCATCTCTAATTGCAGCTCCTGGTCTCAGCTGTCTGACCTATGATTTTGTGTGCCTTTTCCTTCTGCCTATCCAGAGACACCTTTAAGAGGAATAATTTTCAGGATGCATTGCGCGTTGCCCACAGGGGCCTGGAGGCACAGAGATATTCAGACTCAGCAGTCATTTTTTAAAGGTTAGGTCATATCACAGATCTCTCATTGTGCATCTCCCTGCGTGGAGCAGCCACTCTGCGTGGAAGACAGACAGACAGAGCTGAAATCTGCCTCATCTCTTCAAATTGAAAGATGCTCCTTTTAATCAGCAGCACCACAGTCCATGCAACCCTGGCTGTTTAATGTCACCCAGATAACACAAAAATAACAATCACCCATGGCAGTGGAGGTTCTCTTAAGGACAGAGTAACTCTGCTTCCTTCTTAAATTACTAATTTCAGCACAGGTAAATGGGTCCTGAGCCAGTCTGTGAGAACATGCCCCAAAAGGAGCTTCGCCAGGAAAAATGGTTCCTGTTGCACCCTGTGACCTGAACTTTCCATTGCCTGGGGACAAATCACGTCCTGTCAGGCAGCCTCACGCAGGAGTGGCCTCTGGTGAGCTGGGGATCTTCACTCTGGGGCCACAGAGAAACTCAAAGGTCTGACATTGCAAGACCAGCACTGGAAAATTCCCTGAGCCGAGTGCAAAGTGTGGCTCATGCAGATGTAGTTCCAGGGACAGTACCTAATTAAGGCTACCTGTAAGTGAAATAAAGAGCAGCTGAGGGAGCTGGGGAGGTTTAACCTGGAGAAAAGGAAACTCAGGGGAGACCTTCTTGCTCTCTACCTGAAAGGAGGCTGAAGCCAGGTTGGGGTTGGGCTCGGGCTCCTCTCCCAGGGAACAAGGGACAGGACAAGAGGAAATGGCCTCAGGCTGGGCCAGGGGAGGCTCAGGTTGGACATCAGGAAGAATTTCTTCACTGAAAGGGTTGTCAAGCATTGGCAGGGGCTGCCCAGGGAGCTTTGGAGTCCCCATCCCTGGAGGTTTTCAGTGAAGGCCTGGCCGTGGCACTCAGTGCTCTGGGCTGGGTGATGAGGTGGGGATCAAGCACAGCTTGGACTCGATGATCCCAAAGATCTTTTCCAACCACAATGAGCCTGCAATTTGGGGACCTGGAAGGCTCTCACAGATTCAGAAGTTTTTATCTGGCACAACTGCCTGGCTGAGATCTACCCCAGTGTAACACATCTGAATGTGTCCCCCCTGTCCAGGCAGGAAGGCAGCCTCCTTATTTGTTGGGGTTTTTTTGTTTGTTTATTTTCCTTTTCAAAGCACTGATGATGTTATTGGTACAGTGTAAAGCAGGTCAGGGCAGATGAGTTCACTGCTGTCTTACAGATTTTGGTGAGAGCATCAAGGTCCAGGACAGTGAATAGGTTTTTAAGGAGAAGCATTTCTGTGGCAGACACACAGAGGCTCACTAACACATGCAAATTTTTATTTTGAGGAAACAGCATTAAATTTATGAATATCACCCCAGAGTGCAGTAGCTAAATACCTTATTTGCAAGAAACTCTTTGGCTGAATAAAACCCTGACTTCAGTGGGAGTTTTGCCACTGACTTCAATAGGGGAGGATTTTACTGGTTTTATCTCCTGGGAAGGAGAAAAAAAAGGAAAATCCAAGAACATAAGCCAGCTAAATAGTGNTCACTAACACATGCAAATTTTTATTTTGAGGAAACAGCATTAAATTTATGAATATCACCCCAGAGTGCAGTAGCTAAATACCTTATTTGCAAGAAACTCTTTGGCTGAATAAAACCCTGACTTCAGTGGGAGTTTTGCCACTGACTTCAATAGGGGAGGATTTTACTGGTTTTATCTCCTGGGAAGGAGAAAAAAAGGAAAATCCAAGAACATAAGCCAGCTAAATAGTGATTACCTAAAAACACTAAGTAAAAAAAAAAAAAAAAACAACCAAAAACCACTTGGCAAAAATCAAAGAAAATTTCTGCATTACCAAAGGGACTGAAAACTGTTAAAGCAAATTCTAGTGCCTGCTCATTTATACCAGGATCAGCTTACAGTTTTCTCAAGGCAGTGATTAAACAAACTGCAGTTTGCCTTAAGTTTACTTGGCTGTTGATAAACAAATGATGGCATAAGTGAGCACAGAAAAATGCAGAGCAGGGAAGACAATAGCATAGAATCCTTCTTACCAGCAAAGGACAAGATTCAGAATCACACTGAAGCATGCGAAGAGAAACATTCTGTCTTCCATGGCTTCACCATGTGCTTAAAACATGCTGAAGTGAGGTTCCTGGATAGAAAAGGTTTGCCAAATCAGGACCACAGGCGTTTTGAAAATATCCCTTTTAACAGTAACATCTGGTCTCTGGCTTCTCCCAGCTGTATGTCAAGGCAAACTCAGTTCTGGGGTTTCACGGAAGTTCTCTCATTGCTTTGAGGTTTGGAAAGGAAGACAAGTACACCTGAAATGGTGCTGAGTGACAATCTGGAAGTGCTAAAGGGCCACTGAAATCTCTGATCTGCTGCAAAATAGGAAGTCACAAGTCAGTCTGGAGCTTTCTGAATGGGGACAAACAGATCGAGAGTTTGAAATACAACAGACGTGTTTTCCAAGTTCTGTACATAGAAACAAAAAGTCCCGTTACAGAGATTCCCATTCCTGAGTCATAAAAAAATAGCATGGCAAGAACTTGGACAAACTCAAAGCAAAATTTTCCCAGGTGCATTTTAGGACTGAGTAGGGGAACCTGTAACAAGCAAGAAGCAAAAAATATAGGATACCCTCTGACTGATGATATCATAGCCTGAAGAAACCCACAGCATTTGAGAGGGTCCTATAGGCTACCTTTGGGAATTAATTCAGGAATTTATCATCTTGCAATCCTAGCAACCCAATGGTTTCTCTGCTGCTAATTGCCTATCCTTTGTGGTTTGCCTTTGTCTTCGTCAATTTGTGTGAGCAAAAAAAACGTTGTGTCTGTTGGAGCTGGCACCCCTCGAGGTCCTGATGTATCTAATGTGTCAAAAACTGCCATAAAGATAGATCATTTTTTTTTATTCAGCAGGCAGTGGGCCCAAAAATTGGATGAATTTTACAATCCTGTGGGCATTGTTTTGGGACTTTTTCAGGTGTCAGGCAGTTCAGAGGTTTGTTTTACTGCTTTCTCTGACATTTTATCAGGAATCCTCTGCTACCTGACGCTGACAGAACATCCCGGAGTCGGAGCTGCAAGTCAATACCTAAAAACTCACTCAGGGAGGTGCAGCTCTCCCACCTCTGGAAGATAAGACCTTCGCTTTTTGAAAAGAAGGAGCCAATAGAATGGTTAGCACCCTTGCAGAAGGTGAGGGTTTGTGATGGGAGGGCACAGGCTGGCCCAGAAGCTGCCAGATGTGAGAAGAAATGGGCTGTTCTGGTCACTGGCCAGAGACCCAAGCTTTGAAGGGAGTTTTTCAAGATGTATCTTTGTCTGACATGGATGAAAAAAACCCACAAAACCTCCCTGCATCCTATTCATGTTGCATATTAGTGCTGAATCTTATTCTATCAATTAACAGAAATTGAGTTCCTGGGGAAAGCTTCATCTCTTTCTTGTGCAATTGTTTGTGCAGTTACACTCATATTGACCAGTCCTAATTCAGTTTCTGGCCCACGAGCTGAAAAATGGTAACATCTTAGCACTCAAAGTCAAGAACAGGGTCATTATTTCACAATTAAGTTCAGCAAGAGCTTCTCTATAACTTGGCTCAAGAAGCTGCTGACAGTCAACAGATTCTCAACTGGAAAACTAAACAAAGAAAAAAGATCAAATCTATCTCTTGTGTAATAACAATTTCTCTAATGGCATCACCACAGGATACAACCCTGCCAATGGCACGATGGACTAAACTACTTTTGTTACTGTTTTCCGAGAAGAGGAAAAATCCATTAATGCTGAATGTAACTGAAATTACCCCCTCATTCCAGTGGCACAGTGGTCTGCTGCCGATTTAAACATAACACATCGTTTTCAACACTGATGAGCTAGAAAAAGAGGCAAATTTTTATTTTCAGGAGACGAATAATTATTTCAAACCTTTGCAAGGAGAGAAGGGAGATATAGGAGCTGCTCTGTGGTATTATGTGATGAAAGCTCCTCTCCACACCCTCACTGCTCCCTGACGTTCACATCTGTGAGTTTCCTCCACGCTTCTCGTAGCAAGAAACTACTTGGTACAGAAAGAAAACTAAGATTCTTATATGACTTTTAGGAAAAAAAAACCCCACCAGTTCTCAAGGCTTTAGATAAAACCTTAAGAAATAGCAGCAACCTCGCAGAGAAATCATTTGGTTCTATAGATTATGCACTGGGTAATTCTCAGAAATGTTGGGACAGTAAATCAATAGTAAACTGAGAGATATATTCTCAGCTCATTATGTAGTGCTTTAGTTCCTAAGTTTGTATTAATTTGAAGGACAGCTACCCAGGTCTAGTCCCATGCAGTGAGTTGAAGATAAGTTGACAAAATGTGCATTTTTCTCCTAGTTACAAATAGAGATTATCCAAAAGCCCTTACAGATGTTCTAAATGAATACAGAACAGCAAAATCTTTTGTAATCTCTCTAGTTCTGTTCTCACATGAGTGTCAGAGCTGAGACAGGAAAATAAGACGAAATGGTGTAAATTTACCAATATGGGACTGATAATTAGAAACTCAACATGACATCCATGACATTCCCAGAACTGGGCACTGCAGGGAAAAACCAAACTGCCTTGGCTCTGGGAATTGGATTAAAAAGGTCTCCCTACAGAAACTACACTGCAGGTTGTCCTGTATTTGTACACCAAGTTCAAGGCTATGACTGCCTGTGCCTCATTCCCAGAGATTAAAAACACCAGTCTCAGCTCTGTCCCTGTCCAGCCACTGTGTGGTATGAGAGTGATGATGGAAAAAGCAAATCACTCCTCTTCCTGTGCACAGGCCCTTCTATCTTCCTGAAAAGTTTGAAAAATAAGTGGTTTGTATGATTTACATCAGAGAAAGCACTGTTTACGAAAAGAGAGAAAAAAGCAAACAGCAAGGAAAAACCTCCATCTCCTCCAGAACACCACCTACCACTCTTGTGGAGAGAAAAAAGTGAATCCAAAAGGAAAGGCAAATGATGACACAATGCAGCATTTCAGGAATATTCTGCACACTGCCAGAGAAGATGTGTGAGTAGCTGAAATGGAAAGTTAAAAATAACAAGTTGCATGCTGAGACCCGGGTTGCAGAAGATCAGGACTACCCTTGCATTGTGTTACGAACCACATTTGTCAAGGCTTGGGCAGAGGCTGACTTGGGGCTCAGCATCACACAGCGGAGCACAGGGGAGGGTGGGAAGGTGTTTGAGCTGTTCTGTCCAAAGGGTGAGTACATCACAATTCCAGAATCCCTGAGGCTGGAAAAGCCCTCCCAGCCCATGGAGGCCAAGCTGTGCCCGATGCCCACCTTGTCCCCAGCCCAGAGCACTGAGTGCCACGGCCAGGCCTTCCTTGGACACCTGCAGGGATGGGGACTCCAAAGCTCCCTGGGCAGCCCCTGCCAAGGCCTGGCCACCCTTTCCATGGAGAAATTCCTGCTGCTGTCCAAGCTGAGCCTCCCCTGGCCCAGCCTGAGGCCGTTCCCTCTCCTCCTGTCCCTGTTCCCTGGCAGCACAGCCCGACCCCCCCGGCTGCCCCCTCCTGTCAGGAGCTGTGCAGAGCCACAAGGTTCCCCCTGAGCCTCCTTTGCTCCAGCCTCAGCCCTTTCCCAGCTCCCTCAGCTGCTCCTCATTGCACTGACTCTCCAGACCCTTCCCCAGCTCTGGACACATTCCAGGCCCTCGGTGCCCTTCTCACCTCACCCATCCCAACCTCCTGCTCAGCCTCTGCAAGGCAGGTGCCTCACCCACCATCCCAAAGGACCAAACCAGCCAAAATCCCTATGTGCCTCTAACTTAGCCAGAGTTAAACGTGCCTCTAAAGTTCCCTTGCTTTGGCACAGCTCCTTCGCTTGCCAGAAATGCACAAACTCTGGGAGCAGAGCACAGGCTCAGCGCCGTGCTGGAGTGGAGGATATTTGCTCACAAAATCACATTAACATCCGTGGAACCGGAGCCCTTAATTCCCCACACATCGCTTTGAAAATGCAGCCTCAGAGCAGCCTTCAGCGCGGGGTGGGGGTGGGGAAGGGGAGGCTTAGCCCGAGGAACAGCTTAAATTAAACTTCTCCTAAAGCTTCCCAGCTTTAACACGACTGCAGGCCTTCCCTATCTCCTCCAGCTCACAGCAACTCCAGTGATCACACGGACAGAGCCCTTGTCCTCAAACCAGGGAGAAATCCTTGCCTTGCCACGCCACGAGGATGCAGAGAAGGCTCCTGGCGGGATGAGCTGCTGTGTGTTTACCCAGAGGGGTTAGCAGCCTTGAGCCTGCAGAAAACTTTCCAGTTTTTCTTTATGCATTTTTAATCAATTCTAAGCTACTTACAAATATGTGCAATTACTTTCTGCACTTCGCTTTGTAATAAGATTTAATGACTGTTCTGTAATCCTCTTGGTGAGTGCTGATAATCAAACACTATGATTTAAATTTTAGATTTAACAGAGCAGTTTTCTACGAAATGAGGAGAAGTGTATTTTTAATCTTTTATCTTTTACTGGAAGTTGGGAATTTTTCAGCTTTCTTATACACGATCATAAAATAAAAGGCAGGATTGGGGTTTTTAATATCTTTTTCGAGCGGGTGCCAGAACATCCCAGACCTTGCTTATTTTTTAGGATTTTTCTTTTTCTATGAAAATGTTTTATCTCTTTCAAATTTATGCTCCTATTTTCAGCATTCTTGGGCACCTATTAAAGTGGATGAGTTGTAAAATTATGTATACTTACCACACAGAGAGATCCCAGATGTGAAATAACTGTTTCTGTATATTGGCACACCTATGAAAAGACGGGATTTTCTCATAAAACTCCTTGGCTCTTTTTAAAGTGAATTTAGTGCTTGTGGAAAGAACGGGCCAACGTGGTGGCAGCAACTCAAGCTGTGAATCCACCAAGCCAACAGAGCTTTCTCTTCTCATTAGAAAGTGCAGGACTTCTAAAAAACAGGACAATCTTTTTTTTTTCATCTCCAGAAATCTGCTTCAAAATGAGTTATTTGTGTTTATTTTTCTAATTCTTTTGGCAGAGAAAGCATATTCCAAACACGAGAGGGCATCACCACCATCTCTCTAAACTACCTTCTTCCTGCTCCATGTACAAGAAAATAATTATCTCCTTGTGCAACAGGAATAATTGAAGTTCACAGCCATCTTGGAAACCACCACCAACGCACCAGAGCTGACTCAAATTTTATCCTGCCACAGCTGCAGGATAAAACTTCCAGGTTTACAGGTAGGGATACCAAATCCCTCTTCTCTAGGACTGATAATCCCTTGCCATTACCCCGAGCTGGAGAGGCAAAAACTCCTGACTGACTTGTGCTTGTCTTCATCTGAGCCAGGGCAGGAGTTCAGGAGGTTGGAAAATCTTCAGTGGAAACTTCATGAAGTTTCAGGAGAAAGCATAGGGGGATTTAATATTTGAGTAATGGATGAGTGAACTTCTTAAAAGGTGATAGGTGTGCACCATCCACAGACATTTCTGTGTACACCAGCGAGTTTTGTGGGAGGTTTCTAAGAGGAAAAGGATCTGAGAAATCTATTTTTCTGTGGGATGTGGGTCTGTAAAAGAAATGATGCAGAGTATTCTTAAGCCCAGCCTTGCAACTAAAAACATGCAGAGAAAGCAAAGGTCTCCAAGCTCCCAGTGACACAGGTTACTGCCATTTCAGTTTTGTCACACTGTGTCACAGATAGGTCTTACCATGTTCGTGAAAAAGCTGACAGTCATCCCAGGTTTTCTGCCAAATCAGGAACAAACACTGTCTTAACCCAAATCTGCTTTAAGTAGGAAAAAAAAAATAAATAAATGCAATAAATCTGTGTTCACTCAACAGCTTTCTTTAAGTACTTGTGGAGCTAAAGTCATTCGTAGTCCCAGCGGCAGACGTCTCCCAGCTGTTCAGCCAGACGGGATCTTCACCATATTCCAGTCTCTCCCATTTCCTCTCCCATTTCCATTTCCACACCCCAACCACCTCCCTAATCTAGAGAACTAGAAATATGAATCCTAAAAACAAACCAAACTAGAACACACACACACATACACACACACACACACACACAAAAAAAAAAAACCAAACAAAACCAAAAACAAAAACAAACAAACAAACAAAAAAACCCCTAAACTGAAAAATAATTAACTCTACTATTACAGAGTTCCAGAAGAGAATCAAAAGTTCATTCCATCTGCTTCCTCATGCCAGTGCTGGATCAGCTCAATCTGTACAATTCTGATTGGCATCAGTTTGACCTTTTATATCTTGGTGTTCCTTCCCTGCAAAGGTGATGATTTTCCCTTTCCTCAGCCTTTCATTATTTAGCATTTAAGGCCTCAGGATCAGAACTGGTCTCCCACTCCATGTTCACACAGCGAGGAGTACTCTGGAAGGGTCCTGATCTAAACCTCTGGGGGCTGCAGGAATAACAGCAGGGAATATTTTATCAAGAGCAGTTTGCACTATTTCAATTACTCGTGATAGTTACAAAATTAGCATTTGCCACTCTTAGCAAATGACAAGGCTCTGGCTCCTTGCTGTGAAAGGTTTTTGCATCCCCTCATTGTAGGGCTGAGTTTTGATTTCCACACCCATGGACATGGAGTGGGGATCCAACACAAGGCCAGTCAGGGCCGTTCAGGCCTTTTACCACCTTCAGGATCCTGATGTCTGCCCTTAAGAGCAGTGGAATCTGGTCCACACTGAACAGTTACGTCCAACCTCCCCAAATGCGTTCGTGTAACACAAAGGCTTTTAAATCAGTTATACCCACATTTTATCTACATTATTTCTGGCGTTAGGAAAAAATAGTAGAAAACAGTACAAACTTGGAAAATGTGAATGTGACATGCATTGTCCTTCAGATAGGATATGCTCATTATCAAGTGAAACACATTGTAGGGATATCTGATTTCAATTTTTTCAGCGAGTAGAGCTGTTTAGAAAGCTACTTCCTCTGTAATTTGGGCAAAAGAAGAGAAACAGCAGGCTTCCAATATTTGAGTTAGCTTTGAACTACTTTGTTCAGTGTACCTCCCTTTCATTTAAAGGTAAATGCTAAGGAGTAGGAACATAATATTAGAAAACTCAGCAGACAGGTAGATTGCTTCTTCTGGTTTAATTTCGCTCACTAGGACTGTATTTGATTAGTATTGAGGTGCACTGGTATACTGCATTGGTGCAGTAGAAAGGTTGCAGTTACAAGAATAAGCTAACAAGGAAATGGTGGTATTTTAAAAAAAAAAAAAAAAATCTGTATACTCTGTAAAAATGTTACTGTGTAGTATTAACCAATGAGATTAAAAGTGGCTTAAAGCAGGGAAATGGCTCCGTGAGTCTTTCCTCTGGGTGACATTTGTAGAGGCCATGTAAACCTGCCAGACAAAACTCAAATGGAGACTGGTATTTGTTATCATAAGAAATGGAACAAACCAACTGATGTTGTTCTTTTCATTAAATATCCCTTCCATCCCAAACTATGTTATGATTTTATATATGTACCTGTGCACACTCATATAAATTAACTTTTTACAAAATGAAAACACAGCAGTGATTGATAAGGTTAGAGATTACAAGAATTTGATTTATTGTTTGCACCCATTAGTTCCTATGTCCCACTGAAATAAATATTCTTAGTATAAATTCAGGTAAATGCTTTAAAATATTTTCACTTGGTGAATGAAAGATATTTAAAAAATTAAAAGAGTATTAATGAGAAAATTGAGACCCTTGCTGTATCTCCTGACAAAGTTAAGAACTAAAGTAAAGCCTGAGATATGTGAATAGGGAGGAGGATGATGGAGCCTTTTTGTGTTTGCAGAAGTAAAAGGCAAATGGGATCCACAGCCACTGGATACATAATAGGAAAATAGTGGAACTGTGAGCTGTTAGGGGAACCAGAAGTTTCCAGTGGGTAGGCACAGCATCTCAAAATGAAGTTCTCTATGAAAACAATCACCAGCTTGAATTTTTTGTGTTCAATACACAGAGTGGCTGTTTTGCAGTCTACTGTGCAAAAAGTGAAAGCTGATGATCCATACCATCCCTGAATTGCAAATAGGAGGGTTGTTAGAAAGACAGAAAACACTGTCACTTAAAATAATATCTACAGTCTGAGTTGTTTCTTTTTTTTTTTTTTTTTCCCAACAAAATTGTAAAGAATTGAAAATTATCCCCCAAAGGTACTGAGTAATGGACAGAAATGTTCACCAAAAACAAAGAAAATAAAATGCTCTGGGGTTTTTATTATTGCAATTTTTTGTATTTCACAGTAATCTTGAAAATACCAACTGTTTCAATTAACTGTAGTGATTGTATCATTGACTGAATGTATGCAGTAAAATATGCTGAAATTTAAAAGTAGCAGGAGGAGTTCGAGCAATTAGGCGTGGAAAATCAAAGTATTTGAAAACAAGATATGAACTATGTCAGAAATTGAGGAGCAACACAGATATAATCCAGAGTTAGCTGGAAAGAACTTGTCGACTATGAAAAGAAGAGAGAAAATTTGTTCCTTTGGATTTTTAAGCATTCCATATGCCATTAACTTGGAAGAGCAGACTGTGGATGGTGTGGCAGTAAAGCAATGAAGACATCACCTTCTCTATCATCAAAATGCAATCATTGTGTTAATTAGGGCTCTTGAACACTGTTTCACAAACCCCACTGTCCTCAAGACTGGCTGATTGTAGGAAGAAGAATCAGTGCTCCAGTTTCTCTAGGGTACTTGGTTGGCAGCCTCAGGAAAACTGTTGGTATCTGCATCTAGGTATGAAAAGTATTTTGAAACTTGCAGTCAGCTGCTTAGACACGACAAAAGGACTCCATTAATCTTTTCTAAGCACTTTCAGATCGGTCTGATTGAAACTCCAGCCAAGACAATCTATTGAAATAGCAAAGATGCTCCACAATGAGAGTCCTAATGGAGTCAGCAAACTGAGGGTTGTGTTACACTTACACATCACATTTGGAACAAAATAAACTATGTTTTATGTATAAATGTCCTATAAAGACTCAATTCTAAGTTTCACTTGAGAAATCCTCACAGGCGCCTTCACTTTCTCTTTTACAGCCTTTGCTTCCCTGGAACTAAGATTTCCAGAATTCATGTCAGGCATAAATTTCTTTAGTATGTTATCTGCATGGTCCCTGTGGTACCTCCATAATCACACAAATCAATTTTATTTTGGACCAGATCACCTCGTTCTGATGAAGAAATCCTTTGTTTTCACCAGCAGTTTCTCCTCAACAGAATCTACAGGATCGAGGCCTGATGCAGCAGCATTTCTGAAAGGGCAAACTGTGACTTTCTTTTCTCATCTCGCATTTCTTCCGAGGCCAGCATGAGGCCACTTTTCCAACGGGGCATGGGGACAACTTCCCAGGGTGCAGGGAAAGCGACTTGAAAGGCGCTACCCAAGTGCAGTGTTTCCAAATAGACACCTACGCCTGTTCCTGTTGCAGAATAGGCACCAGCAGGGTTTTGCCAGGCTGTTTGTCACCACATGGAATTGCAGCCCTCTTGGAACTCCTGACATTATCGCAAATGGATCAAGAGGCAGCGCGGTTAAAAATAAAATCCCTGTTTTCTTCTGTGTCAAACCATGACATTGCTGCCCAGCATCTCACATTCTTTGTGTAGAATAATTGTATACAAAGAAGAGAAACACATCTATTACTTTGGCCTCACCTATTCTTTTAACAATATCTTAAGTACTGTAGTTTCATACTCATCATCTTTGGCATTTATTCTTTCGTTTCTGTTCACTCAGAAGGCTGAGCCATAGTCACAAACCCCCATATTTCTCTGTTCTGGTGTTGCTTTTTTCATAAAAGCTTTATAAAGGTTTTTTTTTTATAGAGGCCACTGTGCAGGATTTATACCTCAGAGTGCAGTTTTATAGACATATAGGACTTTTACCCCAGAGAACAACAAAGTCAGAACGGATTTTTTTACATGAGAACTGTGTACGAGGAAAAGAGGATATAGAGGAAGATGAGGATGGGAAGGGATTTGGACAAAACCTGAGAATTTTAAACTGAGAGGAAGAATTCTAAATGGGTGTTTTGAGCAACACTTTGACTGGAGCATGGGTGGGAAGGTAGATTTCCAACAGCAGAGGAAAGCGATGGAGGGAAGGAGATCCTTCACCCAGGCTGGCCAAAGAGAGAAAAGGAGGATCCAAGAGCAGGGAAGCGTAGAGTACAACAGAAAAAGTTACAGAGCCTGTGGGAAGTGCAGCCTTAAAACTTTAATGAAAGCAACCTGACTGATCTGTTTATTCATATAGTGTGCTTTCTATAATTTCACTTTTCTCTGAGGAATCAGGAGGAATATGGAAACCAGCAGAAATGACAGACAGTTGACCCAGAAAAAAGCCCCACAACTATTTTCAGCTTTATTATACAACACCCTGTATCCAAAACAAAGACTTCATTAAAAAAGCTGCTCGTGATCTTTTCATAGAATCACAAGAAGACATACACCCCGAACATTTTCGGAAGAGCTGCATCGACTGTGTTCAGCTGTCAAAAGTGCTTTAGGTTCTCTGAGTGCAGAGGGCATTTCAGTCCAATGTAGGAGGGACCAGAGGCACCAGGCACTCCTCTCTCAGACATGTCATTAGACATTTTACCAATGCTTTAGTGAAGAATTCTGATCAATAGAGTGTATTACCCACAGCACAATGGAGAAGCCACATCTTGCTCGCTAACAGCTGAATTTCCCAGGAACTATTGGTAGCACAAACATCTCTGCCCATGCAGACAGGGGACACAGCAGGGTAATCCCTCTGCTCCCTCAGGCTGGACAGTGTGCGGGGCTAACACATCTCTGAGCTGGTACCCAGGAGCCCTGTGCTCCCAAAAAAACAGAGGCGACACACCAGCAGAAAGTGCCAAACTCTCAGGCACAGAAGTACCTTCAACAGCCTGGGCCAGAGGAGATGAAGGAGAGGGATGAAGCAGATGTGGAACATTTCCTCTTCCCCTTTCCTGCCAAACCCATCCATAGCAGGGCTGTGTGGGCAGGGGAGAAATTGTAGAATCACAGAATGGTTTGGGTTGGAAGGAACCTGAAAGATCATTCAGTTCCAACCCCTGCCATGGGCAGGGACACCTTCCACTGTCCCAGGCTGCTCTAAGCCCCATCCAACCTGGCCTTGGACACCTCCAGGGATAGAGCAGCCACAACCTCTCTGGGCAGCATGTTCCAGGGTCTCACCACTCTCAGAGTTCAGAATTTCTTCCTAATATCTAATCTAAACCTGGCCTCCTTCAGTTCATATCCATTCCCCCTTGTCCTGTCACTACAGTTCCTGAAAAAGGGTTCCTCTCTGGCTTCCTTGTAGGCCCCTTAATAGAGGGGCTGGGGAAAACCTGTGGTCATGGTGAGCACAAACCTTATGGAATTGAAGAAGAGGCACAAAGCTGTGCAGTTTGGGATGGAATAACCCAACCCTCAGATACCAACTGAGGAGCAACTGGGTCTGCAGCAGCTGAACTTTCTTTGTTATGGTGGACAGCATCATGGCCTCAATCCAAATAAAACAATGGCTGCATTGGAGGAGCAAGGTCAGTGGATCAAAGGAACTTATGAATCTTCTTTTGTTCAGCAGTGGTCAGACCACACCTGAATTTACTGTGTTGGGGCACCCCAGTTCAAAAGGAGAAAAAGTAGGGGGCCCAATGGAGGACAAATGGATGGCCCAGGGCCTACCTCAGCTGAGGCAGGCCTACATCAG
Organism: Dasyornis broadbenti; assembly: GCA_013397935.1. Lineage (NCBI taxonomy): Eukaryota > Metazoa > Chordata > Aves > Passeriformes > Dasyornithidae > Dasyornis > Dasyornis broadbenti. The sequence goes on along the minus strand of VZRN01006671.1, from coordinate 138,226 downwards.
CTGAGGGAACTAAGCTTGTTTAAGTTGATGAAGGGAGGATCTGGGATCATCCAGCAGATCACAGAATGACAGAATATGTCAAGTTGAAAGGGATCCACAAGGATCATCAGGTCTAACTCCTGGCTCTGCACAGCGTCATCCCCAAGAGTCACATCACGTGCCCAAAAGTATTGTCCAAACGCTCCTTGAACTTTGTCAGTCAATAACTACTTGATGAACATTCTGACAAAGATGACATGGCCAAAATCTCCCCAGGAGAGCAGGGCAGCACTGGCACAGGTCACCCAGAAGGGCCGTGGATCCTTCATCAGGAGTCAGATGGGCAAAGCCACAGCTGCCTCAGTGGTGGTGATCATTCTGCTCTGCAGGGGCAGGAGGCTGGACCAGGGCATCTCCAGAGGTCCCTTCCAAGCAACACTTTCACTGTTGTGTGGTTCAGTGTCATCTTCTAAGGGCCAAGTTAAAGCAAAAATTAAAATTGCATAGGGTTGTTGTTCTCTGGACAAAGCAAGTCACATTTCAGAGACATGGCTCCGTGTTGTGGTAACACGCGGAGGGAGTGAGATTCCATTAAGGGAAAAAGGCTTTTTGGAGGAGAAACTGGCTGAGCAACAGGACAGGTTCCTGTCACAGAGAACAGGTCCCCTGAGGAAGGACAAGTTCTAGAACATTTGGAAGACAGAGCTCTGCGAGGCTTGTGGAAGATCTGCAAAGAGCAGAGGTCTCAAACTGAAAAGACAGGCAAAGACTCTGGAATCCGGTGAAGCCAAAGGGCTTTACTCACTAGAGACAGCAATGAGGAAGAGCCAGTTTAGCAGATTAACACAGCCAATTCCACAAGATGAAACTCAATAAATGCAAGATTTGCTTTCAGGACTTCTGAAAGACCCTCAGTTGTATGGATTGTGGGAACAGAATGTAAATGACTGGGAAGAGGTGGGTCTCAGGAAATGAGTGCACCAAAATTCACGTGCAAATGGCTTGGAAAATCAGGACCTGGAAAACATCACAAAACCCCCTGGTTCTCTTGTTCAGGGCTTTATGTGAACTGCTTCATTCTGGTGGTCTGCTAGTATTTGGATTAACTATAATAAATTTTGCTGGGAAATTAGTTTGGAATGGAATTTTGGGAAAAGACAGTCTTTCCTTTCTAGTCTGGGCATGTGTCTTGTGTGGTGAAAATGTGCCTTATTATTAGTTTGGCAGGCAGGAGGAAAAAATGAAGCAGAGATCTCCTCTATGGCCATCACTGAAACTTTTTGAAGTCTTTTGATTGCCCTGTATTTCCCTAGAGCATCTCTGTGTGCATTCAGACTCCTCTTCTGAAAGATGAAAATGTTCAAAAAGAGAAAACATTTCCTTTTTAATTCTGCATTTTTCTCTGCTCCCACCTAACCAAGGAGATGACAAATGTCACTTGAAAGCTGTGGCTGATGTAAAATGCAGGAAAATAGTGTATTTGTGTCGTGATGTAGATGCACAGGCACAACCCTCTCTTCTGAGCCAGACTATCCAAGATCATCCCATGGGTGTGCAAGCCCACTGCAGGAAAAAGCCTAAAAGGACAACAGTGGGTTCCATATTTGCTCCTTAGGCTTTCACTCTAAAACTGCAGAGAAGGACATGTCCCACATAACAGAGTAACAGGGGAGAGAACTGAATGATTTAGAGCCCATCATTCTGTCAAGATGTTCTGGTGATGAGCAAGGACAGTGGAACATATGTTGTTTGAGTAGTCACTCAAATCTCAGGGAAAACATATGATACGAGCCGTGTCTCTCAGTGTTCACAAAACATAGCAGCTACTCACAATATGTGCCATGGGGATTTGTTTTGCCAGGCTTAAATGGGGGGCTTTTCTCTAATTGCTGGTACCAACACCTTCCCAGTCCTTCAGCCTCTGTTTTGTAGACAAATGTGCTCTTCCATTTCTCATTTTTCTGGTAACACTCCAGCAGTGCCTCTTAATTTGCTTTCTCTGTTTTTCTTCCTAGACTGACTCATAGAAATGGGGCTACTGGCTTCTACCAGGGTGTGTGCAGTCCCTGTAGAAACAGGCACACCTTTCCCTTCTTCTGCAATTCAAAGCATGCTCTGGCACCAAGTTTATCTTTCAAGGACCTTCTTGGAGAAAACCACTGTGTTTGTACTTTCCAGGGTCATCCAGCACAACCACCCTTCACCATAAGAATCAAAACAAACCAGCCAAACATTCCTTGCCCTCAGTTTCCGCAGTAATCTTGAGGATGGCTTGGGGTGCAGCTAGGATCATGCAGGACTGTTCCTCCCTTGCCTGACTAGTCCAGATCAGAGAGTCACTTCATCCTTGAGAAACTTTCTCTGACCTCGTGCACTGTTTCTGCCATGGAAAGTCACCCTGATGGTCTCCTCTCACCTCTTATGGTTTTTAACATTAGCACCACCCTGATTTTCCTGTTCTTGCTGAGGAAGCCCAGCCAAGACAGAGATGTTTGGAAAAGCTTTTTCACATAGGAGGGAGCTTTACATGTGAAATGGAGCCATTTACAATCATCAAATCATAGAAATGTTAAGGATGGAAAAGAACTCTAAGATCATCAAGTCCAACCGTCAGCCCAAGTTCACCACCTCCATGTTCACCTCATGTTCTCAAGTCCCTCATCCACAGGTTTTTTGAACACTTCCGGGGGTGGTGACTCTACCACTTCTCTGGGCAGCCTGTCCCAACGCTTACCCACCCTTGCCATGGAGAAATTCTTCATGATATCCAATCTAAACCTCCTCTGGCCCTCTCTCATCCTGACACTTGTTTCCTGAGAGAAAAGACTGACACCCACCTGGATACAACCTCGTTTCAAAGTAGCAATGGAAATCAATAAGGTCTCCCCTGAGCCTCCTTTTCTCCAGGAGGAGAACCACCTCCATCTCCCTCAGCTGCTCCTGGTGTGCTCCAGACCCTTCCCCAGCCCCACTGTCCTTCGTTGGACATGCTCCAGTCCCTCAATGTCTTTCTTGTAGGGAGAGGCTGAAAACCGAATATGGGATTTGAGGTGCAGCCTGACCCAGTGCCAAGTACAGGGAAAAAACTATGGGAGTGGGAAAGATGCAAAACCAATCCTCACTCCATAATTCAGGGAGGATAAACACATCATTTTTCTGTCTTGTCACAATTTTTTCAAACTTCTGATACTTGAGTATCATCAGGGTAGGGCGGATGTTATTGCTTATGCCTGGCTTTCCACATCAATCCTTATATTTTAACCTTTAAAAAGGCATTGGCTTTGATTCACTTTTGAGGAAGGAGAAAAATGTTGAGGTAATGGGGGGATCTGTCTGCTGTGGTCATTTCATCCAGAGCAGGTACAGCCCCTTGCAGTCAGGGGCTTGATCCTGCAGTCCAAACCTGCAGAAACTCAACTGATATGGCAGAGCTTGAAGAAATGCTTTGTGAGCTTGTGCTCCTCATTGCAGCACGGTGTTTGGCAGAAGTGATGGATGAATGTGATGACTGCCACTATTTCTCTTTGCTAGAATGTTCATTAATGTATTGCTTCTTAATGCTAATAAAGCATGCAGTAAACTTTACAAGGTAAAGCTTCAGCATCATAAAGGCCCTTTCCATGAGAGTGGGTACTATTGGTGCCCATAAATTTGGGTGGAAAAAGAAGTTGCAAGAAAACGTTATGCCAAAAATAAAAATACATGCTGAGAATATAAGGAGCGAAAGCTTCCTCAGAAGTGATGAGCCCTGGGGACTAATGATCCTCTTGAACCTGCAAGAACTGATAACACAGGACCAAGGATTTGCTGCATTTGTTCAAGGTCGTGTGCACACAGGAACCTCCAGGACATGGGTACAACCCTCTGCTTCTGGGTAAATGGCCCCAGAGCTGCTGCTCCAGCTGGGAGCTTTCTGATCCACGGTTGTGCAAGGCCACTGCTGGAGTGAGTGTGTTCTATGAATAGTTATTTGCCATTAACAATAACAGCTTGTTTTGATCCCTAATTACAGTATAATGAATAATAAGCATTCTAAGAAATATTGGCTGTGATCCTTGTCTCCCACATCTCACTCCTCACCAAGAAAAAGAATTTGCAGCATCTGAAAGGTGGACATTTCACTTCAGTAGCTGCATAACCACATAAACATTGATAAGGGAGCAAAAAACAAGGCTTTTTTGTTGTTATTTCACTGAAACCTGTTGACAGAACTAGAGAGCTTTATTCAAGGACAGTCTGATAGTTGGAAGTCATTTGGAGAGGAAGGGAGTGGAAAGAAAGGGGAAGAAGTGGGAAGGCTGCACTTCCTAAATAAAGACAGATGGTGCCTGTGGTTTCTCTCGTAGGTGTGTTCTTGCTTCCTTGGGTGCATTTGCAATTGAACACAGTTTGGTCACCATCTGACACGTTTATAAAAAACTGCTTCGTGGATTGGTGAGCCTGCTGATTTCTCTTGGTTTTCTTAAAGACTTCAGAACTACTGGGTAATAAAAGAAATTGAAAAAAAAAAATCCAGAGTCCACGTGAAGAGTATGGCTTATTCCTGCAATGTCACTTTCTGAGATTTAATGAAGAAATACCTCTCCAGCATCCCCACAATCCCACCCTACTGTGTCCCCTATAGCACTGTGTTGTATTCCCCATTTAAAGCTCAATTTATTCTCTTGTCCAAACACATGAAAGCCCAAAAGATGGGAGGGCTGCCTGGCACCACAGCTTATCCCATCTGTTGCAGCTGGAAAACACAAAGGTCTGGAGAAGTGAGTGTTAACAAGTAACTAGACAGAATGAGAGACACAACTATGGTTATTTCCTGAAAGACAAGATGCATCAAGACTTTATTTTTTTTTTTTTTTCAGCAGCAAAATGATCAAAACCGCATGACAGCTTCTGCTTACAGGTATTCCTGTCATGTCACCCTTCTCTTTGTACCAAGTGCCTTCATTCCCTGGAAATAGTTGTATCTGATAAAGATTAAAAGAGAGGATTTAAGGCTCAGAGTGTATGTGCATACCATCCTGTCCTGTTCCTGTCTGATCAACCGAAGAGAAAAGTCCCAGCTGCAATTTTTGCAATGCTTCCTTCGTGCTGTGTTGAGTTCCTGAGCCCTTCGTTTCCTTGGGTTCAGTCCATCTCTGTAATATGGGATGATGTTACACTTGTTTCTCCCCTTTAAACTTCCAGGTTTGATTCATAAGCTGTTTTATCAGGCTGACAGGTGATCTCAATTCCTTCAAAACAAACATCCAGCAAATTAATTTTCTCTCTTTCTCTGCCCATTCCTGCACAGCACTGAAAAAAATGATAGGGAAGATAACAAATCTATACCTGTTCATACTCTGCTCATACCCCAAAGGAGATTGGAGCCAGGTGGGGCTCGGCCTCTTCTCCCACACAAGCAGTGACACAACAAGAGGACAGAGCCACAAGCTGTGCCAGACGAGGCTCAGGTTGGACATCAGCAGGAATTTCTCCATGGAAAGGGTGGTCGAGCACTGGAAGAGGCTGCCCAGGGAGGTTTGGAGTCCCCATCCCTGGAGGTTTTCAAGAAAGGCCTGGACCTGGCACTCAGTGCTCTGGGCTGGGGACAAGGTAAGGATTGGGCACAGGTTGGACTTGATGGTCTTAAAGGTCTTTTCCAACTTTAATGATTCTGTGATTCTGTGAAGGAATATCAAAAGTTTCTAGGACCGTGGCTAAGCAAATCCTTTGTTTCTCAGTAACAATGGATCCAGAAGGTCAGATGTTCAGAACGTCTTCTGAGCTGCTCCTGCCAGCTCCTGTATCTGCTCACAGCCAGGTCAAAATTATGGGCATTACCTGGTCAGTGGGAGCAGTCACCCCAAAATGGACAAATCACTTGGTCCAGAAAGGCTTGTTCTTAATGCACCTTCTGCTGGAGAGCTCCAGGGCAAGAGAAGGTCTGGAATTCATTCCCACGTCACTTGAATTTGTCTGTCAGTGGGTGCAGCCGCACTCACCCAGAACCTCAGAGAAGCTGATCTGTACGTTTTCATATAGGAGGGGTAGAGAAAGGCTCATATTCTCCCAGCTTCCCCTCCACAGCCAGATGACTGACCCAGACAGTCACCTGCCCCTCCTGGAGACTTTGCTGTATTTCTGAATTTATCCCCACTCCTGGCCTCAAATATATTTATTTCACTTATAACCCTACAATCAAGGCTTTCCTTTAATTGTATATACCCAGCAAACTAGACTAGCGATCTGACAAAAGACTGCAAAATGCCATCCAGAGAAGAGTAATCAGATAATCTCAGTGCAGGGGTTTTTTTTAAATAAAACATGAAAAGAAATAAAGTAATGCAATGTCCACTGCACTATCTATACTGCAATGAATTTAATTTATTTCAGCCTGCTTTATAACATCAGCGTTCTGCATGCTGCAGGGTTTTATTCTGAAAATGCAGAACAGCACATTCAAAGTTGCAAGGGAAAGGGAGAAAACCAGAGCTGTTAGCATCAAAGAACATCATACCAGAGGTCCTTTGGAAAGTCCAGGGAAATGATTTAGGATTAATACATAACTGTATTAACTGAACACTTCTGCTAAATTGGCTAGCAGTGAAATTAGCTACGTTAGCCTTTCCCGACTTTAGGTTCCAAGTTGACCCAAAAGATGAATTTGGGCAATTCATACATCTCAGAGCTGTTGCTGCTGCCTGACTGCTGCCCACAGGAGCTGTCACCACACCAGTCACACATGGCTCGTGTCATTTTTTTAAAAAAAATCTCTCTGTACAGATAGAGGGGGGAGAAGTGCTAGGCTTGATTCAGACCTAGACAAAAGAGATGGTAAAAATCACCTCTTGCTCGTGTAGGGGGTGGCTGTGTCTGGCAGCAGGGGGGAATATTTGATAACCGCCCAGGAGGCAGCTGTGATTTCCTGCCCTGCCATCATTTCGGCAGTGACTCACTGGGGATTGTGTGCTGCTGAATGCAGCCCTGGAATGATGAACTCATTCGCTGTCCCTCTCCCAGAAAGGACCATTGTCCGGTGTAAAATGCACCCAGCTGCACAGCCAGCAAGGGAGCCAGTGCTGACATTTCCAGTTGCTCCTCCTGGGCACGGTGCTGCCCATATCCGGTTGAAGCTCAGATCCTCCAGGCAGCTCATCCCACGATTATCCTGCTGATGAACAGTGCTAAGTATTTTTATTTATGGCATTAAATACATCCTCACAAAACTGGTGACAAGTAGAAGTTTCCTCACTGAAAGGAGAAAGTAAAATGCATGAACTGACACGGATCAATATGAGTTTATCACATCAAACACTAATTCAAAGACACAAAGCTTCATGCAGGCACATCCTGCACAGGCAGGAGAGAGTTGCTTGGCTTTCCAGAGACCCTCAGTGGCCTGCTGTGAGAAACTAAATAAAAACTAAATAACTAAATAACTCTTTGGAGCTCTCTTGCTCTGACATCCACCGAGAGGCACAGAATCACAGAATGGTAAGGTTGGAAGGGACCACAGTGGGGTCATCTGGTGCCACCTCCCTGCTCAAGCAGGGTCATCCCAGAGCACAGGGCATGGGATTGTGTCCAGACAGTTCTGGAATAACCCCAGCCAGGGAGACTCCACACCCTCTCTGGGCAATCTGTCAGCAAATCTGGGAAGGAAACTGGAAGTGTAAAGGCATGGGCAGATCCTTAACCATGACAATCAGAACTACGAGTTTTTCCTGCCTCTTCAAATCACAATGCTAATGCCATCCGCGTCTTACAAAACGTTCACTACAAAATGTTCATTGTCTTTTGAAGAACCCTGTTGTCTTTTTTGGAAGAAGAAAACTCAGATAACTGCTCAGCTCAGGTATTCCCTACAGCAGCACTTTGCTCACACTGCTAAATCAAAGCGTATTCTAATGCAAAATAGCTCTGTGCTGCGCATTAGCTTCCCAGGAAACATCACATGAACTTGGAGCTCAGGCCAGTAATCATGAAGTTTGGATATCAAACATATTTTACAATATTGTTCAAACATAATAAATACCTCAGGCAAGTTTCTCAAAGCTGTCAACTGACTGAGAAACGCTGTCCCATCAGAGGCTGCTGAACGTGTTACCCCTGTCGTCCTCACATCTCAGGAGCAGTAATTGCTTCTCAAACTTGGAGCCACACGAAACGCAGCTACATCCATCCCTGCCCTCCACCTACTGGGTAACAGCATCCAGCCCCATCCCACCCTGACAGTTTTAATGATGTTTTCCAGGAAATTCTGGGAAATAGAAAGCAGTCTGTCTCACACACCCAACATTAAAAACCTCCAGTAGCAACAGAGTGAGAAGATTAGTAAAGCTGTCTTAAAAGGAAAATCGTGACAAAATCTTAGCTGTGTTGCTGCTGCTTCTGTTTTACATAGATATGTGTCCAGTTCAGCTGGAATAATCTTAAAGAGAATTAGAATACATTAGAGTTGCAGAAAAATAATTCATTAAGATTGCAGATGATCAAAAAGCTGGCAGTGACAGGGGAAGGCAGGCGTGTCCCTCCATGTCCCCCACTGCCATGCAGCAGCACAGCTCCTCTCAGCATCACTCAGCACCTGCAGTAATCTGACTCCTGATGCCACGCTGGATTGTCTGGATGGCTGTCACTGGGCATAGTGGTGCTATTTGTTGGCTACTTTTGAAGTGGTGAATAGAGGAAGCCACCACTAACTGCCACAGGAGTTATCAATCCTGCCCCTAAACTGTTCAGCACAAGTCTCTTGCAAGCACAATGTCTGCAGTGGTGCAGACAGGGGAAAAGACTATAATCTGTTATCATGAATTTTAATGCCATGCTTTATATTTATACCCAAGCTATAGTCCATAAAACTGAAATGAATTTCTAATGCTGTAAGTATTATTTGCTGTTTTCCATTCTGCTCGCCATTTCACTCAGATTTTCTTTAATAATGCATTTTATAGGCCTGCACCTCTGCAACTCTCCTCTGCCAGCTCAACTCTTCTGTTAGCAGCAGCAATGCTTCACAAAGCCCTGTAATTTGAAGTGACCTTGGGACTACCCCTTTTTCCTGTTCTCCCCGGGCTGGGAAAAATCACAGCATTAAGCTGAAAGTAGCCCTGAATTTTCTGGCTTTTGTTAGCTTATCTCAGATCCTCCCAACATGCATTTTGGATGTTTAATTTCTTCTGTGTTTGGCCACCTCTCCAAACTAAAAGGGGAGGAAAACACCTCTTCTCAAACAGCAGCCAGGAGTATGAACAGGCACCTGTGAAAAGAGTCTCACCAGCGAATCTCCCAATCAGCACAACCATCACCTCATCAGCACGGCCCTCACGTCCCTCCAGTCTCTGCCACAGAGGGGAGACCAGGCTGCTAAAGGTTGCAGAGAGAGGCAAGTTCCTGGAAGCACCCTGCTGCTGGCTCCTGCCTCGTGCCTGGCATGCTGATGATACCCCGTGCCAAGTGTCATTCCCTTGCCTGTCTCCCCAGGGCAGCTCATGGATTTCAGCTCATGAATTCCAGCTCATGGAATTCAGCCTCTTGCATATAAAGAGCAACAAGCCCCCTGTGCCATCGTGCTGTCCTCTTCCGGGACTTCAGTTAAGCCCTGGAATTGTTCTTCCTGTTGTTGCCTGGCCTCCCTCCCCCTGGGGCAGTGCTCCCTCCTCATCCTTCCCCTCCAGCTCACCCATCTTCACTCTACAGCAGCAGAGTTGCTTGCTAAGGTGGGAACATTTCTCCCGGTCCCAGATGCCTCACCCTGCTGACACCCCCGAGTGTGAGTCCAGGCTCGTGCCATACCCTTGGCAAAGGAGTGGGAAACACTTTTGGCTTCAGGTGGGTCTTGCAGCTGCTTTTCCACCTCAGTTAATGTTATTTAACACGCTTCCTTTGTGGTCGGGTGCTGGCTTCACTTTTCCAAGCAGCATATGGACAAATGCTTGTTCAGGTTTGTATCACACACCCGGGGAAACCAACCTTTATTCTCCTTCAAGAGAAATACACCTAATTTGGCCTGTTGTATCATAAAGGAATGGAGGAAAAAGACACCGAAATAAATTACTGAAATATGTTTTGATGGGGTATCAATCCCTGTCAGTCAAAGCCAGTTTGGATGGGACATTAACAGCCTAGTCTAGTGGAAGGTGTCCCTGCCCATGGCAGGGGTTGGAACAAGATGATCTTTCAGGTCCTTTCCAAACCAAACCATTCTGTGATTCTCTGATTCTAGAAATTTAAGGAAGGCCCCTGTTTGTGTAGTGGTGACTCAGAAAGTAGCCTCACCTTCGTGGCCTGACCTCACACAATACTGAGCACGTATAAGCAGATTTAAAGCTAAACAAACGCTAAACAAGCATACAGAGAACTTTATGTAACATTTCTAAGGCTGGTCTCAGAGCTTTGAAAGCATCAGTTTTAAGGCATAATTTACTGTTCACTGTCACAATAAAACAAATACTACAGATTAAAGCAAAACATGTTTGTGAATCTACAAAACATGGAAATAATGCACATGGAAAATGGAAATCTTCCTAACCATCTGGAGTGTAAGTATTTGCCATGAATATTGGATCCAAAGCACTGTAGTTAGTTAGAATTTTGTCACTGGTTCCAGCAAGGCCAGGATAGCCACAAGTGTTTGGAAATGGAAGCACTGCTCTAGGTAAGTAGAACTCATTTCCAGCAATTATGAAGTTAGGGGTGTGCAGCTGCCAGGGTGATTTTATTTCTTCACATGTTAGACAGTAGGAAAAGGAGAATTAAGAGGTTGGTTTTTTGCCCTTGGTTTTCCTCTTGGATAATTCTAAAACTTTTACCTGAATATTATAATCATGTGTTATGTAAGAGATATGTCTAAGCAAGCCAGAACAGGAGTTGAAAACCACTTAAAAATATTATTTTGTATCCTTTCATGCAAAAATCTGCATTCCATGCAAAAATCTGCATTCCAGGCAAAACACACAGCAAAATCTCTTCCTTATGCACCGTGTGGGCAGCACAAGCTGGTGCATTATTCCCTTATCCTGAACTGCCAGTGGGAATGACCCTCATTTAACAAAGATTCTGAGATTCAACAGAGCATTATGTAGGTTCAAAACTCACAGACTGCAAAAGTTTCTCTGAGAAACAGGTGGCTTTTCTCCACATTTCCTCCAAATCCATCCAGAGATTGTCAAAACATCTCAAACGTTTTCATCTCCTCATTCCCTTAACTATGGGACCAGTAATTGGTCTGCTAAGGCTACATGGAAGGCAACTAATTAGGAGGGAGGAATAAAGCAACTGAAAAATCTAAAACTGCCCATTCCTGCACCTTGCTAGATGATCTCTTACCAGGTGGGAAGGAGGCAGCATGGAATCTGGGTTTGTACTCAGGGCAGCCTAATTTTGACACTCGCTGCAAGATTCAGTGGCAAGACAGAGTTCATTCTAGGGCCTGCCTCACATCTTCCAGCTGCTGGCTGGTGTTTTGGATACCCTGGAGAGTCTCAAATGGCATTTCCTGCCTGTGTTTAGGTGGTACCATTTCTGATTCACTCCATGACCAGAGATGTCCACAAAGAGGGTGCATGAAGTGCTCTTCTCCAGCCCCTTTTGCAAGTCCGTGACCAAAAGGAAATCTACATTAAAAAAATCATAGAATCATAAAATAGTTTGGGTTGAAAGGGACTTTAAAGACCATCCAATTCCAGACACCTTCCACTAGACCAGGTTCCCCAAAGACCCATCCAGCCTGGCTTTGAACACTTGTCAGAATGGGCATCCATAACTTGTCTGGGCAACCTGTGTCAGTGTTTGACCACCATCACCGTGAAAAATAAGAGGCACAAAATTACTTTGAAGAGTGTCTACTGGCCAGACACCAAAAAAATCCACAGCACTAAATTAAATGCTGCCATGGAGTTTCCACTCTGCAATCATTTCATTAAAAGCAGCCTAAGTGTTTACAATTAAGGAATATCACAGTGATGAGAAGACAGGTGAGTGCTCAAATATAACCACAGAGTCTGTGCGCCACAAAGTCTTTTCAATATATGCTGCAAGTGGTAGATGGCCCCGTGGCTCCAAAAATACACTGCGGCACGGAGGGAACAGAGGGTGGCACATTCAGGGAACATTTCCATGCTGGAGCTCAATACCCAGGGAGACTAAAAAAGGTACGGGAGAAGAGCCTGTGGGAGGGAGTCAGATCCAGCAGGGAGAAAGGTGAGGCACACTGAGAGGAGAGATGGGAGAGCGTGCAGCGAGCGTGAAGGTGATGAAGAAAGACACCCTGTGGGTGCAGCCCCGCTGCCGGCAGCTGCAGAGCCGCTGCTCCTGCTGCAGTCCAGCAGCTCCGCACGATTCCTGGCGTTCTCCCACCCGCTGCCGCCAGCCTGCAGTGCTCAGGTGATGAGAACGCCTTTCCCTGCGAGGGGGCAGCCAGGAAAGGGAAGGACAGAGAGAGAGAGAGAGAGAGAGAGAGAGAGAGAGAGAGAGAGAGAGAGACAGGTGGGGGTTCACCGGGACAAGGAATGGACACGGTAGGTAGGAAAACATCGCTGCTGGCAGGAATCCCGAAGCGAAGAAATGCAGTCTGCGTTTAGGGAGGAGGGAGAGAGGATTTTGCATCGCACTGCGATGAGTTGGAGGGAGGGAAGGAAAGATCGTGGAAGCTCCATCGTGCAGGGGAGAATCCAAGCACACGGTCAGCAGTGAGGCGCACAGAAGGACAGGCAGGGTCAGGTATCAGATGGGGGGGTGAGCAGAGAGGAACAGCGTGAATTCTTGTACAGAGTTGTAATAATCAAAACATTGGCAGGGCCTTAACTAGGCAGCCCTGCTGGGTGCCCAGATAATACAGCTGATTTTAATTGCTGATGTGTGCATTTTATGTCATTTGCCTGATGCACAGCCCTTTTATGACCGTGGAGTTTGACCACAAATCAACAGTCAGTCATAAAGCACCACGCAAATGACCTCCTCCCCAAGCAGGCTGTGTTATTTTTATTGATATTCAATATTTAGATTTTAATGGAGATGGATGGATAGGCATAAGGACAGGAGCAAGATGGGGCACAGAGGAACGGATTTGAAATAAACAGACTGACAAAACATAAAGGCAGGAGGCAAGAGACAGATGAATAGTCAGGGAGGTGCCTGCCACCAAGGTAGGCAGATATCATCTGGAGGCAGACTGCTTGGGAAAGGCTGACAGATGACAAAACTGTCAGGCAACAGAGAAATATGAGTATGAAATGGGAAAAGACGGACCAAAGAGAGCGAAAAGAAAAGATAATCTCATACACAAATCCCATTATTCCACCTTCCGCCTTCCTCTACCCCACTATTCGGCTCCTTCCTGCCCTTCCCCATTTCCAAGGAGCGTGGTATAAAAGGTTTGATTTCGGGTCTAGCAGGCTACATACTGTCAGATGTGGCATTGTTAGCTGGAGGCCTAGGAGGATGCCTATTGCTTCTCTCCCACCTACTGTTCATTTCATAAACTGCAATCAGCACACAGCCGGTCCACACCTCTCTTGTTTATTAGCTGGGACAGCAGGAGATGTCATTAGACCTTTAAAGCACTGGACCAAATGCCACACATCCCAAATCAGTGTCAGGGCCAGTGGGTGAGCCTGGAGTCTGTGCAGAACCCACCCCCATTTGCCCACAGACCTCACAGACTGGTTTCATTCTCAACCTTTGAATTGTATTGCTTGAAATTCTTTCTCATTGCCTTAAATTTCTATTCCCATACTCGCTCTTGATTCCCTTGCTATTAGTGTATGCTCATCCAAGAAGCTGTTATAGAGACCAAAAGTAGCATCCATTTGTCAGGAACAGGAACAAATTACTATTGCATGCTCTGATATTTACTGTATTTATAGTGTGACACAGCAAGTAGGTATCAGCTCTTGAGCTCTGTGGTCCCAGCACAGGGAGGAGCTGGAGCTGCTGGAGAGAGTCCAGAGGAGGCAGCAGGATGAGCAGAGGGATGGAGCAGCTCTGCTGGGAGGAAAGGCTGGCAGAGCTGGGATTGTTCAGCCTGGAGAGGAGAAGCTTTGGGCTGAGCTCAGTGTGGCCTTGCAGGGCCTGAAGGAGCCACGGGCAACATGGAGAGAGACAATTTCCAAGGGATGGAGGGACAGGGCAAGGGGGAATGGCTCCACACTAAAACAGAGAAGATTTAGATGGGATATCAGGAAGAAATTCTTCCCTGTGAGGGTGGGGAGGCCCTGGCCCAGGGTGCCAGAGAAGCTGTGGCTGCCCCATCCCTGAATATGTCCAAGGCCAGATTGGACAGAGCTTGGAGCAGCCTGGGACAGTGCAAGGTGTCCCTGCCCATGGCAGGGGTTGGAACTGGATGATCTTTAGGGTCCCTTCCAACCCAAACCATTCTGTGATTCTGTGATTCTATTTTATATTCCTCCTTTTCCTGTCACTCCAGGCCCCTGCAGTAGCCTCTCTCCATCATCCTTGTAGGCTTTTTTCACTGGCCATGCCAGTGTACAGGACATGCAGATATATTGGCTCCTGTTTGAAGAAAAGGGTACTACTGACTAGAAATTCCAGTCAAACATCGGAATTCTTTGCTACTTCCCTGTAGATATCCCTGTATGATTCCAGTCAAAGGACAAAGACTGTGTCTCAAACCTCACTCTTCATGAGAGAAGCAGGCCGATATAATCTTTTTGCCTATTTCAGATATGGGATCATTTGCCAATTGAATATTTCACTCCCTGCAGATGTGAAATTATGACTTCAGCTGCAAGGTGGCAGATTCAGGTCTCCACCAATGACTCATCCTGTCTTTCTGCATGAATGTATGAAATTTATGTCCCTGTCAGTGACATCTCTAAGTGACCACACTCCCCAAAGTCACAAATAAAATCTAAGAAAGATCCTTCAAACATTTGTAGCTAGCAAACAGTATATGACCCCATAGCAATGTCTGTCTCCCAGTCTTTTTTTCATGGATAATAGATAGAAGAAAAAGCAGTCACTGCTCCCTGACATTCATGGGGCTTATGTGGTTGAGACCTGAACTGGGAATCTAATGACAACTGGTACAAAGGACTCAGTAAGGTCTCAAGTGATTTGATTTCAATCTTGCAGGATTCTTTTTTAAAGGACTACATTCAAAATGTTGCATTGCTCAACCAAACACTTGAAAAAAAAAAGTCAAAGAAAAGGGAACTCTGTGAAGCTATAAATCCAGTTCCTTATTCCTACATAGCTTTCATTATTCAATCACAAACTCTCATCTATGAGCTCTCTCTGAACAGGACAGGACTAAGCACACACTCCTGGGAAAGCAGGTTGCAACAGCTGCCTTTACTCAGAGTTTTCCAGCCTTGGTTCTCCTTTGATGTAAAATATTATGTGCCTACTGGACTGTGGGCAGGTTTGGAGTTTGCTGACAAGAACCATGCCTGTCCCTGTTCCCACAGCATCCTGCATTTTCCTACCCACTGCAAAGCGGGCAGTGCACCAACCTTCTCTGTTGTGGGGAAAACAAGAAGGAATAACCATTACATCTCTCTTGGGTAGCATCAAATGTCTCATCAGAAGCTGGATCAAACCACCCATTTCTGCTACATACCATGAACAGACCATAATAGACCTTATCCCTGCCTTCAGGAGAAAGAGCAGCTACAGAAACTCTTTCCTACAAAATGTTCCCAACTCCCACCAAATCTGAGCATCCACAGGTCATTGTGAGCCTGAAAATCAAACCTGTGTTGCTTCTGAAAAGGATCGGATTTGGCCTCATTCTCATTTGTGGGTAAATAGGACAATAAGATGTATCAAATCTGTAAAAGCAGATGCAGAAAGTGAACATGTTTACATCAAAAATGATGTTTTCATTTTCTCTTACTTAGAGGGCCTTCCAGGATATGAGGGAAAGGTTATTTAGAGGATCTTGCTTTCTGTTGGCAAAGCACTCCAGAAAAAAACTCAAGAGATAGAGCTAACAGCTGAGTGAAGCACCTGAAGAGTCTGTCTGAAGTGTTAAAAACTAATTTGGAGCACCCAGGAGTTTGCAACCTGGTCACCCTGTGACAGCTTGCACTCTCCAAGAGCTTGTGCAAGAAGCTGGCCACCCCGAGCCAAACCTGCATTGAAGGTCACCCCTGAGGAACAGCAAAGCTGTCACCCAGGAAGGTTCAGAGCAGCTCTCCTCAGAAATAATAATACAGTGAAAAAGGGTCAAGCTGCCTTACTCACAGGGCTGGGCACTCTTCTCCCCAGCTGAGCTTGGGAAATGTGAGTGAGGAATGTTCCTGAGAGGTTGGAAGCCTGGTCTGCAGCAAATGCCCTGCAAATCCAGTCCAGACAGGGATGCTGAGCCTGTGCAGGGAGTACACAGGGAGGACTGGTAAGGTTCTGAGGTGAGAAGGCAAAAGCTTTTCCATGGCACTGAGGACAAACCAAGTCAAAGTCAAAATGCTGATTGCTGAACTCTTTTCATGTAAAGTTTTTCAGAAAAGAAAATTTTAAAAAAGGAAAAGCTAAACAGAACCATATCTGTCTGAGTAGGGGAAGTTCAGAAGGGAAAAGAAAGGCTCCTCAGTTTGAGACTTTCTCCCATTTTATCTCTGCTCTGACTCTGAAGACTCAGCCTCTTGGTTGCCAAAGCTGAAACTAATTTGGGCATGGAGACTTTGTAGAACAATATTCTCTAATACAAAAATCTTTCCCCCCATTTTCATTCATCCTGGCTGAAGAGACAGTTTTCATTTTTTAAAACAAAACTGTTTCCGCGAAATAGTGTCAGTTCCCTTGTAAAGGCCAGGCCTCCCTTCATCACTGCGGGCCCTGTGTCCCCACCAGGAACGGGGACACCTGGGGTGATCAAACCCCAACCGGGGTGATCAAACTGCACTTTAAAGCTCCCTTTTCCAGATGGATGTCCCAGACAGCTCCACAAAGGTGCCCAGAGCCCAGCACTGTGCTGAGCACACATCGCAGCTCTGCAGAGCCCACAGGGACAGTTCCACGGACAGCTCCTGACTGCAGGGACTGAAGCAGCTGTGAGGAGCTTAGCCAGTCACCCACTGCCTCAGCCCCTCTGAAGCTGTGCTCAAACCCCCTTCCCAAGGGCACACCTCCAGAACTGGGTCTGTAGGAGCCAGGCACAGAACTTCCTCATGAGCTGCACCCTCAAGAATTAGGACCAGATACAAGATCTGTGGCAGGACCCAGACATCAGAGGGACTAAAATGTGACAGTTTTGGAGCCAAGCAGATGCAGACAAGCAGCACTCAGTCCCAGCTGTGCTGCTGCCACGCTCCAAGCGGGATAACAAGGCCATTTCTCGCTGTGAAATGGTACTCACTGCATTCAGGGGGAGGGTCTGACAGTGAGCAGGGAGATGCCATCCACAGCTCCCTGGCTTTTTAATATTACATGTGCATGGCTGGAACTAGTAAGCCTTCCCCTGACACTCGCCCCAAGGTGCAGACAGCTCTGAGGAGCAGACTGAGCACACAAAATAAGGCAGCAGATATATGTTGTCATTACCTTTAGGAGTGAGTTACTACAGCTGTTTGCTATTTGCATAACAAGCAAGTGCCAAAAGCCCCAGCCACCTCCATCTGACTTGACTGACTAATTTATACCTGTAATATTGCATGATGTTCATGAAATAAATAAAATACAGTTATAGTTACACTCCGCAGCAATAGAGGAGTTGTTTTTCTTGAGCAGATTCACAAGGGTTGCTATTCAGTTGAGGTTCTCTGCAGCAATCATTTTTGCAAACTCATGGTGCCTTCCAGGAAAAATCCCAGAGCAATTTTCTATTTTTGAGAGCTAGAGAAGAAGTCTGCAGAGGGTGAGATGCTGAGGGCTGCTAGTCCAGAATCCAGAAGTGCCATCAATAGAAAGGAGATTGGCAATTGAGAATGACAGATATTTTCATTTTTTTCTCTGCTGACAGCTCCAGATTCCACCCTGAATACAGAAAAAAATGGGGTCTCTAGATCAGGACCAAAGGTTCTCAAGGTGGGAGACGGAGCTAGAAACCTTCCCAGGTGGGTTTGTGCTGCAAAGGAGATGTGGGTCTGACCTGCTCCTCTTGGAAAATACTGTGAGGACAGAGGGAACCACTGTTCCACCCCAGAAAGGAATTGTTTGACTCTGCAGACAACTAAATAAAGAAGATGGAGGAAGGGGTGAGAAGTTAGGATCCTCCACCTTCTTTTCTCCATAAGGAGACTTTTTTAACTTCAGCAAGGTGAATGTACGTTATTATACCAGAGATGGAAAAGGGATCCGTTTCCCTCAACCCATTTGCAATCCCTGGACAGTTCTGCATACAGATCTAGCTAATTTGCACACAGATCCCAGCTTTGTGAGACATTTCAATATGGAAGAACTTGTTCTTTCCAAGTGGTGCACTCCTAATTTCCCCCACATGCACCAGAAAAGGTAATTTCTTCCTAGAGATCGCTTCCTCTGGCATCTTCCTAGGGCAGTTGACTGCTGGGTGCCCACGTAATTTGTTGTGGTGTCCAGGTGCAACCCTTCAATTAGGATCTGGTTGCAGCACTGCTCATTTCAGGGTTGTGAAGTAACCTATGTAAAAATGTCCAGGGACGTGAGTTCAGGGCGATTAAAGTTCCAATAAAAATCTTTGATAACGTATTTTTTTACTTTATCAAAGCTGCAATAACAGTAAAGAAAATTCATGGCAGATGGTTAATATATGCAATATATTGCTAACCACTAAAAGGAAAAAAAATGGGAAGTATATTGGACTTACTCCTTGCAGCATGTTTAGAGAAGGAGAGAGAGTAGTGGTTTAGGCTTACAAAGCCTTGAGAAAGAGTTTGGAGAGAACACATATGGATGGTTACGTGCATGGATGTGTGTCCCCTTTGGACTGGGGAGAAGAATCAACAGTGAAAATCCCATTCTTAATCTTCCCTTCATTTCCAATGGAAAGCCCTTATTTTTCTGGTCTTTATCTTCCTACCAACAAAACCATGCCCAGTTAGAGAGAACCACGGCATCTTGCTCCAGAGGGGGCCTCTGTCATGAGGGTACCTAAGTATTACATTTTTCTCTCACTCTCTCATTGCCCTCACTGGAGTCAACAGCAATTTTTTCATCAGGAATTTTCTTCAGCCTCCATTAAGGTATTGCAAGTGATTCTAGTGGACATCAATATGTTTTTTAAAGCAAGCTTCCTACAAAGGCTTATCACTCCTAGAGAACCACATCCATGTGGTTTTCTGCTATCAAAAGGTTGAGAAAACGATTGTTGATAGCAGTGTGTTACACGAAGTTCAGCAGTGATGTGCTGGACATCAGCTTTTCTTCCACAACTCTTGCAATGATAGGGAAAAATGAAATACATTAAGGTGGGAACTTTTCTGCAGTCTTCCACTACAACTTTACTTTTCCCATCATATTCCCAGTTGTCAACCTGGCTCAAACAGAGGAGTCTTGATATTTATGTCTTGATGTATCTACCAACAGTAGTGCTGATTACATTGTTAATATTAAATTTATAATAATAGGAAGGTGGGCAAGATTTAAGGGGTTAGTATAATTGTAAGAGGATTCCGTTTATAATTCCATATTAACAGCGACACTCAGCATAAATATGCTCTAAGGGACCCTATAGCGACGAAAATCCAAATTCAGCCAGACATACTTCTGCTTTTCTAACATGTAGTTCCTAATGGAAATTCTAATTCACAGTGTGATCAATTCCTATTAAAAACAGGTTGGGCAAAACCAGGAAAAATAGCATAGGCAGTAGGCAAACACAATAATTCTCACTTTCCTCTCATGCCTCCAGACTGTGTGTCTCCAAACAATGCCCACTCTTAGAATTGAAAATAGCAGAAATATTCTTGAATTGTCAGAACATGGTTCCAAGTAAGTTCTTTCTACATTGGAAATTATGGTACACATTTACAGTCATGAGACACGTTAATTAGACTGATACAAGAGGCTACATAGTATTTTTGAAGTAACTCCACTGGAAATGGTGGTAATTGCACAGTCATTGAAGTAAAAAGGCCCTAAATAGAAAAACACAGCTCAAATGTCTATGTACATGTAGATACTTTAACCTCAGATTCTTTTTATCCCCTCTAAGTTCAAAATTCTGAGTACCCACCTACCCTGCGTGCGTGTTTCTTGGCAATTTGTGGCTCATTTTGAAGAATGATATCATTTTGTGAGACTCTCTGAGAGCTGTCAGGTGCCTACAGGCTTTGCTAGAGTGGAGCTACAGCATGTGACAGATTGCATGGCTGAGCCCTTGGCCATTTCACCTCCACTCTATGATACCACTCCATTAAACCTCATTTCTGGCTGCAGGACAGAAGCAAAAGGAGAAAAAAAATATTGGAGGGACAGCTCATGTGCAAGGTGCTTTCTTGCTCAGAATGTCAAGTTTAGAGTGTGGTTTTCTTTAGGTCTTGGGACAAAAAACTTAAGTTTCTGGCCTTGTATTCATTTATGCCAATATAATGTCTATCAACTTCACCAGAGTTAACTCCAGTGTAAATGACATGAGAAGGAAGCTCCAGAGCTTTATTTGTTTCTAAGGAACAATGTCTGTATGCTTGAAAATAAATGAAAATATTTACAGAAATACCAAGAAGCCCCTTTTGAAACCAAAACTACCCCTTGCTGGAGAGAGGGACAGCAGAGCATGGGTACCCAGAGCACAACCACACCACCTCTCCCACTTGAGATTGAAAGGGCTTCCCCAAGGAAGAGCAGCAGGAGAGTGGAGTCAGTGACTGCCACTTGTCATCCTCCACAGAAAACAAGGAGGAGAAGTCAAAATACCCAGTGGCAAAGACCAGGACTGTCCCTTCATGATGGTCTCCAACAGGAGCCGTGCAGTGCATGAAGAAAAACACTTCCTAAATCCCCCCTGAGGAAAGTGGGTTGTGAAAAGTGGATGGAGACTGCTACAGTCACTGAATAAAATGGAAAAAGCTTGGAAAAGCTTCAGGAAGGAGTGGCACACAGTGTCCCAGATATGCCATGCAAGGAGGGGACACTTTGACTCCTCACACGCAGTCAGGGTACAGTCTGGAGGAAAAAAAGAAGAAATCCTTCAAAGTCTCAAACATGTATTCATGCATTTCTCCCCCACCCCCCACAGAGATTTCATTGTGTGACTCATGAAACATGTCATTTTCAATCCTTAGAGGATAAGTTGTCAGAATACATTGTGCTTTAAAGCCTTTCTTTGGTCTCTCATTTAAATCTTTGAAAGACTTTGTAAGTTATTTTTTCGCGTTCACTTTGGTTTTAATATTGTAGAGATGAATGTGCCTTCTCTCTTGCGAGTTAAGCACTTAAAATATTCTGGGTAAGTGAAATGTGAGGCATGAATTGTGAAAACGACAATCCTTATGGCCCTCTGTATGCACAGCAGCTCCAAGGCTCCGCAGCCTTCAGACTTCCCGCTCCTCCCTCCTTTGGTGGTTACAGCTGAACACCACGCTGGCAATAAAAGGTAAATGAGTTCCTGCAGCAGAGTAAGTACCAAGGATATGAAGCTTTTGTGAACGTGGATGCTGCTCTTACCATTATGGGCAATTAGAGGGCTTCGGAAGTGTGTTGCCTGACTTTCTGTTGCTTGGTAACTGTGCACCTAATTCTTTCTCTAAGAGGTCACAGAAATGTCAGAAAATCTATTTTGTTGGGGCGGGGAGGGGTGGGAGAGACGAATGCCCCCATCAGAAGAGCAGCCTATGGATTCGTTAAAAGAACTTCATGTTTCGCATTAGCAGATAGGAAATGCAGTATTATGATGATTATTCTCCTAGCACCACAACACTGCAATTTCTGAGCGTCGCCAACCATGTAACGCGCCTACCGTGCCAAAAAGCTTGGGAATTGCAAACACACTGATGGAATTTGGCATGATACAGGTCAATATAACTCCTGGATACACTGACAAATAGCCATTATTGGCCTGATGCAGAGCCTGGCGAAGTCAATGGAAAAACACACTGAAACAGCGACAGCACTGTGAAAGTGATAAGGAAATTCTCAGATTGGAAGCTTTGCAAACATTGCCTGGCACAGGGAAAAAATTATGAACTTGGAAGGAAGCTAATGAGACAGAAGATAAAATTTTCTTCTCCAAAGAGATACAAGTTGCAGCTTCTGCAGCCCCTGAAATACTAAATGACTGTCACCGAGAGTGAACAAATTAAGTGGTGTCTGTGAGGGAAGAGCTTGGCTATTTTTACCTGCATTTTAAGGAACAGGACTTGGGAAGTACATCTCATCTTCAGCAAATGTCCAGATCTTTCTACTTTGAGACAGGTTTAGTAATACACATTCCATGTTCTGCACTATTCCCCACAAATGAATACTGTCAAAAAAACCCCTACCTCCCTTCAACTTGAGCAGTGTGCTCAAGTTTGCAAAACGCAGTTTAGATTAAATGAATGCCCCCGAGATGAAGTGAATGCATTTCAAGGGGGGCACAATATGCAGGTGTTCGCCGCTGACCATCAATCATTTTCATGCAGAGCTGAAGGCTTCCTGCAGTTGTCACTCTATAATCGCTCTGCAAGAATTTGCAGTCGTTTCTGAAAGCGTGTTTAGGAGGAAAGAAGGGCAGACAATGCATCCTGCACTTAAGAAACTGGGCCCATTTAATCATAAAAATAAAGGGCATTTTCATGTTGAAACAGCCCGGTCTGTTTGTGAAATAACACAACTACACGACCCTTGGACCCCTTCACAGGACAATATCGTGGTTGTGGGCAACATGGAAAACCAAAATTCAGGGTCCCAGCCTACCTTTGGCCACAAATTTTCTGCACAATATTAGATAAATTGAACTCAGGCCACCACCTATTGAGGGCAGATGTGTCAATGGAAAACTAGAACTTCATTTTTCCTTATGATCTTCCACTGGGAGGATTTCCTTAGCTTACAATGATCAAAAGGATGTGAATACCTACATATCCATTACTGGCAGTAAATGATTCTGTAATATAAATTACTATCACTGAAGCCAAAAATCACAAATCACTAAAACAAGTAGGTCTTTAAAGTAAGGGGAAAAAGAAAATGCAATCAAGCCCCAATAATGTCTGTTGTTTTGTAAGTACATAGGTATACTTCAGTCACCACATTTTCATCACAAATTTTGAGATAAATGCATGAAATCATATTGTTGGGATGCTGTCACGTGTTTATATACAGACAGAGTAAATGTGACTGGAAAACTCATATAAATAAAGATTTCATGCATGTCCAAAACAAAGGAGTAGCACAGGCTATTCTAAGAAACATATATTGGCAAAATGCAGCAAATCTTTGTGAAGATGCTTGTCCCATTATTCTGGTCCACAGACTAACATGGATTTTGATGCACTTTACTGCATAATTAAATTCTACTGTGCTAAGTATGTTTCTCCTGACATGATTTTCCAAAGACACCATAGAAGAAGGGAAAATGCGTTACACAACCCCTTAAAAAATGTAAGCTTACAGCAAAAACCCCTGAAATGTTTCTGAGGCAAAGTCCTGTGAAATTGAGGCAGGTTGGAGGTTCTGGGGAAAAATAGGCTCTAGAAAGAACAAAGAAGACGAAAAGTGAATGACTAGAAAACCAAGAAAACAATAATGGTGCAAAAAAACATAATTTTTTTTTCAGTATTGACTGTGAAAGCGACTTTAACACTAGCTGAGAATGAGCCACGCCAGCTACACCCAGAACCATGCAGGTCATGAATTTGCTGACTCTTAAACCTCCCCATATTTTTCCTGTGGATGGTTTAAACGCTCTGCAAAGTTTATAAATGTAGTGAAATGTCCACTGGCATTTAGGCAGCACAGGAACTGCAGACAAACACACACCACCACACACCCACACATTTTCTGTAAATAATCTGTCATCTTCAAGTTCGCTGTCTGCATTTTGCTGCTCCACACACTGTCTCACTGCAACCAGAGAACAGATTCAGGCAAGAATTACTCCGCAGGCTTAGACTCACCTGGCCAGGGCCAGGGCCTCAAGTTCATGTTGTCAAAGGGCCTGGTGCTTATCTTGGATGGAGAAAACAGAGAATTTAGCTTATGTAGAACAGCTTTCCTGATGTGCCCCTCACAGAAGTGGTCTGACACGTATCTGAACTTGCTGTACGCTGTTTTTTTACCAATCCGGTCCCTTGAAGTTGCTCTAATTTCTTCCTACAGGCGGGGGGCAGAATGGCTGGAAGGTGGCTCAGTGGGAAAGGCCCTGGGGGTGCTGGGGACAGCGGCTGGACACGAGCCCAGGGGTGCCCAGGGGGGAAGAGGCCAATGGCCCCTGGGCTGGATCGGGAATTGTGTGTCCAGGAGGAGCAGGGCAGGGATTGTCCCTCTGGGCTGGGCACTGAGAGGCCCCTCCAGGGCTGGCTCCAGTTCTGGCTCCTGCAGGAGAGACCTGGAGGGGCTGGAGCGTGTCCAGGGAAGGGAACGGAGCTGGGAAGGGGCTGGAGCCCCAGGAGCGGCTGAGGGAGCTGGGAAAGGGCTGAGGCTGGAGCAGAGGAGTCTCAGGGGGAACCTTGTGGCTCTGCACAGCTCCTGACAGGAGGGGGCAGCCGGGGGGGTCGGGCTGTGCTGCCAGGGAACAGGGACAGGAGGAGAGGGAACGGCCTCAGGCTGGGCCAGGGGAGGCTCAGCTTGGACAGCAGCAGGAATTTCTCCATGGAAAGGGTGGCCAGGCCTTGGCAGGGGCTGCCCAGGGAGCTTTGGAGTCCCCATCCCTGCAGGTGTCCAAGGAAGGCCTGGCCGTGGCACTCAGTGCTCTGGGCTGGGGACAAGGTGGGCATCGGGCACAGCTGGGACTCCATGGGCTGGGAGGGCTTTTCCAACCTCAATGATTCTGTGATTCTGTGATTCTGTAAGTGGATTGCTCCAGGGCGAGCAGCTCAAGGAGGTGTTTGTGCAGGCCCTCAGTGCTGAGGCAAGGATGATATCCATGCCTGGAAAAGATGGGAAGGGACAGAAACCTCAGACACAGAGAGGGTGCACACACAGGAGGGCAGGGGCAATTGCAGGTCACACCAAAGCCAAAGCAACTCCTTCCAATTGTTCTCGGCAAGCCTTGAGTACAGGCCCAGGTCTCTTCTGTTTTAATTTGGTTTTTTCCAGGATTAAAGATGCATAAGGAGAGAGGGTAAAATGCAGTTAAACTGGAAAGGTAAAGCACTGCTTGCAAATGTCTTTCAATACCCAACATTGTGCACTCCCTCACCTATGTCAGCATTATTAATTTCACATCAAACGGCATTCTGAGGATGTTTAGGGTATAACTGTGTTTATATTTCAAAGTGAACAAGTAAATAATGCTTCTTTAATTGTCCCTATGCAGCTAAAGGACCACACTATTTGAGCAAAAGCCTTTCTAAAGGTATAAGGCTGGCAGACCACCTTACCGTGTCATTATACTAAGGGCTGAACCTAATACATGTGACATTTTGAAATTTGGTGTCTCATAAATGTCTCTCAATAAATTCTTTCAAGCACCAAAGCCCATTCCTAAGGAAATCACAATTCTCTTGAGGTGACATGCCAGTTAATGTTCTTTTTTGGGGGGAAAATAGGAAATTATTTCAGTTGTGTCGTAAAGAAAATCAGAGAAAATTAATTTTTCAGTAGATTAGCTGTAAAGAAAAAAAAACCCAAACAAACAAAACAACAAACAAACAAAAACAAAACAAAAACCCCAACCCTTTGGAGATTTAATAAAGACTAGAAGGATGTACTTGGAAAAGCACACAAGCCAACAGCACAAATAGGAAAACAGTTTGTTTAGAATGGATATCTCTCTGTACTTGGCGCATCTCACTGGGCATTGCTATTCCAACCTGCAGTAAAATCAGCTTCCCCTCTCGAGTACAAAATGAGTGAAACACTTGTCACTGAAATACAACAACTGTTTTGTCAATCTCTTACAACATTGCACTCAGATTTTTTTAAAGAATTCCAGAGGATAGAAAGTTCTTCCAGTCAATGAAGAGGCATAGCTTCCTCACTCAGCATCACACACACCCCCAGAGCAGCTCACGAGGCTCCCGTGGGAAGGACACACACACTGGCAGCCGACCCACAGCCGGTCCATTCGGGCAGGCTCCTGGAGAGGGGCTCCTTTCATGTGTTTCCACATCTCCTGAAGTGATGTAAACCCACAGCTTCCCTCCCTCCTTCTCTGCAGGACTTCACTACTGTCACCCTTCCCTCTCCCCCTGTTTCTGAAACATCATCTCTTGTTCCGTACAGAACCATGGAATGGTTTGAATTGGAAGGAACGTTGAAGATAATCTGGTTCAAAGCCCCCTGACATGACCAGGGAACCTTCCACTAGACCAGGTTGCTCAGGGCTCCATCCAGCCTGGTGTTGAGCACCCAGTTCTTCCTCCCAGCCCCTTCTGAAAGGTCACTGTCTAGAATAAACTCTTAGGTAAAACATTTGTGTAAATAACTTTTGCGAAGGACTTTCGCCACATTGCTTTGCAGTAAGACAAAGCACACTGTGCCGTGTTTATGACCCTACAACCTCTGGTCACTGCCCTTTTCCTGATGCTTTGCATTCACAGCACCACAGCTGCTGCTTTTAACCCTCCTGTAAATGTATTTGAAAAATCCCACTGGAAAATCTATAGCTTCATCTTGAGAAAGGAGGAAAACATCACGCTCTCATTGTTGTTCTGATGTCCAGCATGCTCCATGGCACAGGCAGAAGTCTTGAGGGAGGATTGTGTTATCCATCTCAACGAGCTCTCCTAGTGCCCTTTCTCTCCAAATGGTAAAAATCACTCTGTATAAATATATTATTAGAGGCCAAAGGAATACCACAAGGCACAATATTTCAATTGTGGAAACCAGGAATAGAGTCCTTCAGAACATGCCCTACAACATGGGCTAAGCCAAGTCGAAGTGAACGCACTCCCAGGTCCACACACAAGGACTGTGGCAATTTCAGACAGAGATCAAACGAAGGCTGATCTGTTGAGTAAGGATAGAGGGAGAAGAAGATACACCACGAGCTGCCATGAGATTTCTCCAGTGTGTTATTCTTTCTAAGTAGAAACATGTGGTGGAAGATTAAGCAGCATCTTTTTAATCTCCGATTGTCCAGCTCCCCCTGCTGTAATTACATATTGGACACAAATGGCAACAGATGTTCGGCGTCTAAGCTAAGAATTATATACTTACTCAATATCCCAGTGATCCAAAACACTGACTGGGGGGCTGGAATTTAAATTTTCATGGAGTGGCAAATGAAAGAGTTCCTAGACACGGGTGAGGCACAGAGAATATTAATGCAAACTTGAGGATGAACCCTTAATGGAAGGAGACAAATAGACTGAATGCCAGCTAGAGTGGTTTTAATTACAGCAATTTCTCCGTAAATTATTTTAACCCATCCTCATCCCTAAAAAGCTGAGCCTCCATTGTTATTTTTCTCATAATCAAATCTCTACAACCCTATGTATGCAGCCAGATAGAAGATTCTACTTAATAATTTCATCATCTATCGAGTGGCCCAGCCTAATTTCCCCATATAAAACCTGATAAGAACAGATATATCAGGCTGTATTTTATCTTGTTTATTTTCCAAGACACACTTTTCCTTTATGCAACTACATGAGAGCTTTTTTGCCTGATTTCCTGAGAATTTTAAACAAGTAGCTCTTACTTCCTTTCACCAGACTTTCTTTCCCTTGAAATATCACAGTGCTAGGAAAGAAGATGCTTTAAATTGGAGAGATGCCTTACCCAGCACAGACATGAATCACCTTCCCTAAAATTTAAGGGTATCAAAATAAGAGAGAGGAAGCAGTTCTAGGGAGACTCAGGCATGTGAGCTTCCACAAATTGCATCTCACTCCAATCAGCTTCTCATTTCCTGAATCAACAGACCTGCTCCATTTTCCCCTCAAACATCCAACTCCTTCCACCCATATTTTGGGTACCAGTTGAAAGCCCGTAATCTGATTCCTCCCACTGCAATGGCTTAGGCAGGAGTGCAGATTTGAATGTTCAGAGCACTCAGAGGTGCAGATGCACACCAAGAACACGTGTCTGAGTGTGACATATATCCCTTTACTCATATGCACATCCCAATTGAGAGCAGACATTTGTTTACCAAAACATTTTCTGACACACAACTGAAAACACTTTTAAGTCCATTGGTTCCACTGACCATTATGAAAATGTTGACTTTTAAAAGTGCATTTTATTATATGACTTGATTTTTGTTGCAAGATCACAGGCTGGGATGCAAACCAATGTGCTGTTTGCTGCCAGATGGCGTGTTGGAAGGGTATAAACTTATTTCACACAGAGTTCTATGTGGCATGAGAATGCTGTTCTTACACTTCTAAATAGTCGTGCTTCTTTGAATGGTTTAGACCCACAGTATTCTTTCAGTAAGCTCATAAGCTTTTCCCATTTTAGCTAAAGCCTTGTGAAGTTAATAGATAAATACCAGAGAACCTCTGATGATTTTTATTTTTTTTTTCCCGATGACTGTTCTGCCCCCTTCCCCTTACATTTTCTAGATGGAGAGCTCCAAAGGGTCAGCAGGGCAGCTGACCCAGGCGCTGGGCTGATGTGCACAGAAGCAGGAAAAAAAAAAACCATTGCCAGATATTAAAGCAGCTGAGAAAGTGAAAAACTGACCACAATGTACATTTATTCTGATAAAGGAAATAACGCCCGTGTGCCTTCAGCCTGCACTGTGTCCCCAAAGAGACAGAACTCAAACCAGAGCATGTCGTTCCACCAGTCTGTAGCCCTGATTTTTCCTGGGAAAGTGCTGGTAATATCCTTAACAGCATCAGGGTCTCCAGAAAGACCTCCTGTGTATTTTACCTGAACTCTCAGAACGAAAATAAAAGTCCTCAAAACCCTCTGGGAGGCACATTCCATGTGTCAACAGGGAAGGGCTACATCCACAGCCATCTTACAGACCGGGCAAAATAGGTTTAATTTGCACCAGCAGCCTCAGTGCAGCAATCCTGCACGGCTGCCTTGTGCGTGTCAATTTTCGACATATTTGCTTTGGAAAAGGAGCTGGAAAAACCTCTCTCCCTCTTTCCCTCAGCAAAGCAACGCGCACAGTCTGCGCCCGCTGCTAAAAATTGTATCGGTATCAATCTCCTCAGCATCACAAACACACCCACATGCGTCTGAATCCTGAAACGCTTATTTTGCAGAGAATGTGCCAAAAGATTTACTTACTCTTTAGAACTGTTTAATGATGTTGTGGGGATCAAAGGAGCAAGTATTTTCATGACAAAAGGAATTTGTACTCCAGGCTCTGCAGCACAGACAGTGATTAGTGAGTCATACATAAGAAGTGTCTCGCTCTTCTCTTTTAAAGAGCTGTTGTAGCATTTACCTAAACATTACAGTGCTGAATCAGTAGTTTCACAAGTCTTCCCAGTGATTGCCTGAACCGCTCACCTTTACCTGGTAATATCCTGGTGATGGTTCCTCGCCTGAAAAATGTGTTCAGCTCCCTTACTTGGCTGTTAGCAGACATTAAGGATGCATCCAGGATTTCCTGGAGGGTTTGGAAAGCAACCACTGCGTCTGAAGGAGATGTAAAAATACCAGTTCTGAATGAATATCTATACACACACACACACCAAAAAAAA
>VZRN01006671.1:72370-108416 GCA_013397935.1 Dasyornis broadbenti | reverse complement strand
TTCCTGTTTAAGCCCTACTTCTCTCTCCTTCCAGAGTACAGCTCCCATCCTGCTGCCGTCCTTCCTAAAAACCGCTGTTTGCCTCCCCTCAATAATTGTGGATGATGATGATGATGATGACGACCCTTTCTCCACCCTCACTGCTCTCCCTACCCCTTTCCCTGGACAGTGTTCCTGCAGTTCACTCCCTCTGCAGCTCTGTCACATTCCTGGCACCCAAATGATTCACCCCATGGTGGTGCTGGTTTGCTCATGGAAACTGGAAGAGTGCAAGGGAGTGCAATCTTTTTTAAATTGGCCAGAATAAATCGTTGTTTTGTGCGTGTTGTGGGTGCAATTTGACACTCAGAAACTTTTAGGCAAGTTGGGCTTCTTTTCATCCCATGTTTTCTCTCCTCGCTCAACAAGGAAAGGTTTCAGTGCTGAAAATGGAAAGATTTGCAGAAAAGACTTGCCCTTAATCTGAGTCCTGGAAAAAACCTACAGGTCCTTGAAAGAAATTAAAAACGGCATGAAAACGAGGTGTTTTGTCACCAAAAGAAGAAAAAAAGTATTTTACTATTTTATGAAGAAAAAATTTAAACCGCTCCAAAATTACTGCCTATGCTGGGATCACTTCTTATTTTTGATCTGCTAAGACTTCTATTTGTCTTCTATTCTGTCACCAAAGATTTATCCTTTCATTAGCAATTCTCTTCATTCCCTTCAAGAGGTTCATCAGCCATCTCCCTACATCTTTGTTGGTTTTACTCAGTGTTTCCCAATGGGGGGGACATTCAGGCATTGGATTTGACACTGTAGTGGCCCCTGTGGGTGACACAGCCTCTTCTGCTTCATGTGGCTCAATTCCCTTGTGCGTGACGATGCTACTGACACGATGCTACTCTCGTGAAAAAGCAGCTGAGGAAAAGAATTCTCTGCTTTTTTTTGGTGCTCGTCATTCTTACAACCCCTGCTCTGTGAAGTGGGAAAATACAATTCCACCCCAAGGTGTGGTCCCAGCCCTGCCACTGAGCCCAGATGGCCTCAGCACAGGTGTCACTGCTCACCTGTGCAGCAGCTGCAGGGAGAGCTCTGTGTGCACTTCTGCTGCCAGGTATCATTTTAAGAACAGACCCTCCGTTACCAGGAACTTTGAAAAACACTCAGGAGTCCAATATTGCAGGGAAAAATCCCCACCCCCTGTTCGAAAGACACCCTCACTGGAGTGAGAGCATTTTGCATGATTCATGGGCAGCACAGGACCTGAAATGCTTCTGTGGTGCCTTTCCCTCAAAGAGCAGTGTTGGGATTTGAAGAGAACACGCCAATGTACTCACAGTATTTCTGCACAGCTCCTTGAATAGATGCTGCTAAATGTATCCAAAGGAGAAAACTTGAAAGCTGTGCTGAACTCCGGCGTCAAATATGGCCAAAAACCTGACATTTTCCCTTGTCTGGCTTAGTGCTAGGAGGGGAGGAAGCATAGTCAGTTATTCTGCCATATTAATACATTAATATCCTGACAAAGTATGTCTCAAAGGTGTTAACTTGGGACCCCTAGCCAAATAATCATTCCCCCAAAATTAGGAATGTTCACATGAAAACTCCAGACTCAGGCAGAGCAGAAAGTCTGCAATACCAGGATTCAGATTAGCTCGGAAGCCTGGCATAGGGAGCAGATTGCTCTGCTGGAGCTGATGCTTGGCTTTTTGAGCAAACAGTTCAGGCCTTCCGTGTAAAGGTGCACACAGCTAAGGCAAGGATGACTTGCAGGATCCCACATGCCTTTAGCTGAAAAACAGAGAGATTCTTCTGAGATGGCTTCAAGGTGTGTGACAAAACCATCTTGCTGTTGATATTCCCTGATTCCATCAAGAATTTCAGAGCCAGTCAATAAAATTTGTCTTCCTGGCTTCATGTCTAAGCCCGTAAGAAGAAACGCTCCAAGAGGCACAGAGCACCTGCAAATCTAATTTATGCTCCCAGCAGCCGCAGGAATTCTGTACCTTTGAAACTTCAAGTCATTTTACACCGCCAGCTTTTGACAGACTGAAGCGTTTAATACCTCAAATGCTGTATTTTTTATTATCTTGACTAATATTTGAGAGCTGCACCTTCCCCTCTGCTGAGGCAAATTGCGCAGACCTCGCGTGGTTCATCACCTCCGAGTTGTCAGCATCCCTTTGTCGAGGCGTTGACATCGGAGCAGATGGCATTCCCGCGGTGATCTCGCTAATAATTAGAAGTCCTGCCCCCTGCCTCCTTTTTTCATTGCTGTTTAGCAATGCCTCTGCACCACAGCTCATGCTTGATTGATTACCTGCTCCTGCCTCTGCCTCCTTTCCAGAGCTGCTGCCTTGGGAATGCACAGCCCCATCCTACAAGTGAGAACTCCTGCCTCTGTCCCTGGACGTGTGCCCTGGCATGTCACATTAGTGAAATGCGTGTTGCTCAGATGAATGCAGCTCCTCAAGAGATCGAGGCAAGCCTGGATCAGTCACCAGTTCTCTTTTCTGTTTATTCATGTCTGTGTCCTCACCTGGGATTTATTGTGATTAGCTCTGAAAATACTTAACAGACTGAACCAAGAGCAGATTCCTGGAGAAACCTGATGTTAACACCCTTATCATTCCCATGTTCCAAGAACAAGGACAATTTTAACCCACCTTTGTGGGTTGGCTGCCGTTGTACTGGTTTTCCTTTTATCAAAGGGGCCCACAGGACCATTCAGAGACTTCTCAGAAATCAGAGTAAATCATGTTAACGGTGACTTCTTGCTTTATTAAAAACTATGAAGTTAGAGAAAACTTATTCTACCTGGAGGGAATGTTGGATGAGACAGCATTACACAACCACATTTTAATTTTTGCCTCACTCAAGGTGAGGCAAAAGATTTTCTGGGAATCTTCCTGGAATTCATATCAAATGAGCCACTTTAAAGTTTCTAGGGTTAAACCTATTAAAGTTTCTAAAAATTAGCATATCATTAGCTTCTTCCAGTACTTTGCAACTTTCTTGCTAAAAGTTTACAGTGAATGCTATCAAAGGTCTCAGGCAGTTCTTGTTTTGCCAACAAAGAAAAAAAGACTCACATGCAATTTTTAAGCTGTTTTCCTTCTCTTTTCATTAATTTGTCCTTTTTTTCTTTCCTCCCCACACGAGCAGGTTATGAAAAGCTGTCCTGTTTAAATCCCTTCGCCATGCCAATCTTCTTTTTTCCTTCTCTGGCTTCTCCTCCAGTCTGCGCTCTCTCCAGTCTGAGTTTTATCTACCCAGATGTCTGAGGGTTGGGTTTAAGTTTTTATCCCTCTGATAATTCTTTACCAGAAGGAACCTGATGAGATCCAAAGCCCTCCTGTTTCAGCCTCTGGGTTCTGACACTGGCCAGCATCAACTGTTCCAGAGGCAAATATTGGCCAGTCTGCTGCCCAAGTAGTCTCTTTCTGATTTCTGATGCTTAAGGGTAGTTTTAAACTCCATCCTCTCCCCTTTCTTCTTTTCCAGAATCATATTTTGAAAGCAACACAACTAGAGGCAAGATAATAAGAGTAAAATCCAATCACCTGTTTTTCACGGGGATCAACTGTGAATCTTCTGAGCCAAGACTTTGGCAGGGAAATTGGCAGTTTCCATAATGGAACTGTGAATCAAAACACACAGCAAGGGATTATTATTGAGCTACCATCCAATAAAATGGAAATGTATTTTTGAACTATTTCTTTTAGTAAATATTCCTCCACATTCACTATAGTTAAGCACACAGCACTTCTTGCTTACAAGAGACAATTCGTTATTGCTGTGTGAACCTTCGGTGATTAGTGCCACACTTAACCTGTGCAACTTTGAAACTCTCTCAGTGTTTTATACTAAATGAATACAGTGGAAGTGAATAAGATGTGTTATACAGATAATGCAATATGCAGAATGAATGTCACACATCAGTGATACACAGCAAAAAGAGGTCATGCTCCTGAAAGCATTCCTATATATTCGTGTCAGCCTGTCTGACAGATGGAAGGGCTACACACACCTAACACTGGACATCTCTAATTAATCCTGACCTAAGATGTGACACCAAATTAATTGTTCTAAATGCACTAGGAAAACAAAAAAACTAATAGCATGCAGTTAGAATGCACAAAAAATGCAAGTGAGTTTCTGAGTATCTTTCTTCATGCAGGAAGAGAACACACCACCTGAGACCTTGAGAAATCACCAAGACCCAGGAGAAGAACAGGTCACACACCTGAAATGGTGCCACTGGGCCATGGCCACAGGCTCCCTCTTTGAGAGAGGGCTGTTGACAATGCCAAAGGTACTGGAGGACCCAGCATCAGGAGTTTTCAGCTTGCTCTGGTCAGCTGGGGGTTTTCCATCATGCCTCAAGGCTATGAGGCAAGGAGGAAAAGCTGAGAGACTTGGGATTGTTCAGCCTGGAGAGGAGAAGCTTTGGAGTGACCTCACTGTGGCCTTGCAGTGCCTGAAGGCAGCCTGCAAGAAAGATGGAGAGAGACTTTTTACAAGGGATGGAGTGACAGGATGAGGGGAGAATGGCTTCAAACTGACAGAGAGAAGGGTTAAATTGGATATTGGGAAAAATTCTTTCCTCTGAGGGTGGGGAGGCCGTGGCCCAGGGTGCCCAGAGAAGCTGTGGCCGCCCCATGCCTGGAAGTGTTCAAGGCCAGGTTGGACAGAGCTCTGATTAATGCTGAATAGTGGAAGGTGTCCCTGCCCATGGCAGGCGTTTGGAACTGAATGATTTTCCAGTCCATTCCAACCCAAACCATTCTGGGATTCTATGATTCTATAACACTACCTTAACTCACTTGTTTTTCCAAAACAATTTCCAGCCTCAAAGTTTGCAGGGAAGAGCCAAACAAATGTGCTGTGAATACCTCAGAAGCTAGAAGGCAAATGTGAAAGATTTCTAACTTATTTTCCAAAGCTTTATGCATTACTCTTCCATGCCTATTTTAGCCTGACTCATCTTGACAAAAAGCTTGGCAATAGCAAAGGTTGACAGTAACTCTAAACAACATTTGGGTGAGAAATTAGAAGGCTGGCAGAGGTAACAGGGTTTGCTGATAAAAAAAAAAATCTCCCAGTTTATCTGCAAAGTCATGTACCTGGCAGCCTCGACACTTGAAATCCCAGGCATTCTGGATGGTTTGGCATGAGCTGGAGGAGCACAGAGCAGGGAGAAGAAGCTGCTGGAGCAAGTCCATGGGTCAGGCATTGCTAACCTGCCACAGCTCCAGGGACCACAGCAGGAAAACCTACAGCTCAGCACATAAGAAATGACTGGAGTTATCATTTATTCCCTGCCCTGGTCCCAGTTTAGGAAAGCTGCCCAGTTGTTTGCAGGATCAGAAGCAAAAGTTAATTTTTCAGTGGTCTGTATACTACATGTCCCAGGGAGCAATTTTTAAATGAAAAAAAAAGGACTCAGGATCATATTTTCCTCTTGGTTATTAGAGTCTATTCTAAAGCATTTCTCTTCTACCATTCATATTTGACTAAACAGTTATCTGTGATTTTAATGTGTCTTCAGGTTTTGCACCTTTTTTTAAGGACTCTCTAAGTATTTCTCACAGCAGAACACTGGCACTGGAAGCCCTCTGAGCTCCAAGGTGACCTTTTGTTTGCTGATGAGGTTACCTACACATGAGATAAACAATAGGGAAAACTATTCCTATAATAACCTATCTCTTTAAAGAAAAACATCAACATCTGCAATTTCTCTGATGTTACATGTGTTCCTAAAATCTCCCTGCTGTACTCCCAGAAATTAACTCACCCTCTGTGACAGTTTATCTGCCCAAGTGGCAGTTCAGGAAAAAAACTCGGTATTCCCCAAATTGAGGCTCACCCAGGGCTGACTCCCAGAGTCAGAGCAACCCTGATGCTACAGTGACAGTAAGCCAGTGACCAGTGACTGACCCCAGAAGATGCACCAGAAATTAAACCATCCTGAGAAAACCACCCCAGTGGCAAAAATTTTATGAAGAAAAACAAGGAGTGAAAGTGTGTGGAACAGGGAGATCAATTAGCTGCCTTTTCTTTTTCTTTTTCTTCTTTTTTTTTTTTTTTTTTTTTTTTTTTTTTTTTTTTTTTTTTTTTTTTTTTTTTTTTTTGCCTGGTGGATTTGCTTTAGTTTTGCATTTGTAATTACTTAAATGCAGTGTTCTTCACAACAGACATAATTCACAGGCCTTTAATGCTGTGCCTTTCAAAACAAACATGAGTCACAGCCCCTAGGTAAACTTCCTGGGCTGGCAGCGAATATCATTATTGTGTGATAGAGTGCAGCAAGCTGTTTGCCAGATTACTCAGTCTCCTAAAGCTAGTAAAATGCATTGCCATTTATTTATTATGCTCATGATAATTACAATTATCATCACTGCAGTGCCAATCTGTTTGCTGCAGAATGAAGGCCTCTTCATGATGTCTCCAAGGATTCAGTGTCAGGCCTGAGTAGTTAACCAAATTATGAG
The DNA here is from genome assembly GCA_013397935.1 of Dasyornis broadbenti. Classification (NCBI taxonomy): domain Eukaryota; kingdom Metazoa; phylum Chordata; class Aves; order Passeriformes; family Dasyornithidae; genus Dasyornis; species Dasyornis broadbenti. The sequence continues at coordinate 101,940 of VZRN01006671.1, read as the reverse complement.
GCCTTGCAGGATTATTTTTTTCCTGCAAAATGAGGACTTTGAGAGGTATCGAGCAGCAGTTTAACAACAAAATGCAAGAAACCCCTGCTACAAACCCCCCCTTCTGTACAAAGGACTGTTCTGGGCCTTGCCTGGGGCACTGTCTTCCAAGAAAATATCCAAGCACGAGCTCCAGCTCAGTATCAAGTACACTGAACATAAAAGGGAACATGTATTCCCTCTGCCCCACAAATGTGTCTTTTCCTGCATCTATTAGGATCCATAGGAATTACATAATATCTGAATACGGGCACAAAGTAAACATGAATCTGCCTCTGCCTTTATTTCTAGCCCGTTCCTCAGTACGTCTTGGCACTCAGAAGGAGGAGTCAGAACATGCTGAGACATTAGGCCAGAGAGAGTAGCAAAACCCAGATTGTGAGCAGAGGGGGTGGAAACACGGAGTGTGGGCAGGTGAGAAATGTGAGATCATTTATCCAACCCTGCAGCAGTCTAAAAGAATACTCAGCTTCATATGGTGCTTTAAATCTTCAAAATCCCCAACGAGCACTAGCCAAACTAATGAAATTAGTCATCTAAGGTCGTATTCTTTTTATTTTCATTTTAAAAGAGTCTTTGTTGGAGGATTTTGACGAGTTGTGTTGATTTAAAGCTCCGCAAATGAGTTCCCCTTGTGCCTCCCTTCACACACCTTCTGAGAGAGGATCTGCAGGTTATGTGAACATTGGTTCCTTGAAGGCTCCTGACGTGCTCAGGCGCTGTGTTTCCTGGTAACACATGTTACCGTGTTAGGTGACATTTCTCAGACGAGACAGGACCAGATCCTTGGGATTCACTGCAGCTAATTGGGTTTAGAGAGCTGTCTTGTCACCGCACCCTCGCTGTACTGATGTGGAAATATGTTCAGCACAAATGCACTAATCTCTTTCATTTTCATATACAATGAGGTGCTGAATTACAGCACTTCATATAAACCACTCTGCTCACCCCCGTGGGAGTTGCAGACGATCATCATTAGCGTAAAACCACAGCGATCATCTCACCACACTGAGCCCTGGAAGTTCAAATACAGATCTAAAACCAAAACACAGAGTGAAGTCAGCTCTTGGATTGATTCAGTGTTGCTGTTAATCACAGAATCATAGAATATGCTGAGTTGAAAGGGACCCACAAGGATCATCACAGCCCCAACAATCCCACCCTGTGCCTGGGAGTGTTGTCCAAACACTTCTTGAGCTCTGTCACACTCAGGACGGTGACCATTCCCTGGGGAGCCTGTTCAGTGCCCAACCACCCTCTGGGGGAAGAATCTTTTCCTGATATCCAACCTAAACCTCCCCTGATGCAGCTCCAGCCGTTCCCTTGGGTCCTGTCCCTGGTCACAGAGGCAACAGACAGTGCCTGTTAATGATGAGCCACTAAGATATGTGGAACAAATAGAACATTTGGCACCTCTTTGGACATTGAGCACCAGCAGAGGTCTATCCCTGCCGAATAGCAGAATAAACCATAGGTCACCCTACTTCTAATTGCACCAAAGAACTTTTTGATAGATATTTGTTATGATTTTACAGTGAGAGGGAATGCGAGGGGAGAAAAGCGAGTCCTGAACATTCACCTTGTCAAAGCTCCCAAAATGATGAATGATAAAGGTTCCCAGTGAGTGACCCTTATTGCACAGCAGCAATTTAAGCAAAAATTATCAGGAGCTGAAACTGTTTATCCTTCATTTTGCCACTGTGCATAATGGACCAATTAAGATATATCATGAGCTGCTCACTGATGTCAGACACAAGTCAGAGGAACCCAATAGATGGGAACTAAATCAGATTGCCAAGGACAAGTATAAGAGGAAAACAAGAACATAAGAATAAAGGAGAAAGCCATAATCAGAAGACAAAGAGGGTAACAATAAATATTCCATAAATGCACTAATAGTTAGGGACTGAGAAAAGCTTTGTTCATTATAAACACGGGAAGTGTTGCTCTGCTATTTAACAGGCAGTGGAAGTGACTGTCAGGTGATGCCGAGAAGACCACAATGGTAAATGCCCCTTTTGCATGAAGTCTTCCCTAGAAAAATGGGAACTAAAAAGGTTTTTACTTTGAGTCAGTTTCATTTCTAACTATGAAAGGATAAAGGGTCTTTTGAATTTAGGAGAGGAAGGCAAGAAATATGGAGAGATATGATTTACACTAGCCTGTAGTGACAGGACAAGGGCGAACAGCTTCAAGCTAAGAGTAGGGTTGGATTAGATATCAGGAAAAATTTCTGTACTGTGAGAGTGGTGAGGCCCTGGCCCAGGGTGCCCAGAGAAGCTGTGGCTGCCCCTGGATCCCTGGCAGTGTCCAAGGCCAGGTTGGACATTGGGGCTTGGAGCAGCCTGGGACAGTGGAAGGTGACCTTGCACAGGGCAGAGGGTTGGAGCTGGATGATCTTTAAGGTCCCTTCCAACACAAACCATTCTGTGATTCTCTGTCCTCTGTTTTGACATCAATAAGAATTTTTATATGATCTGATACAACATTTACACAAGCAAGTTGCAAAACCCAGCCTAGGAGGAATTGGCTGTGCACCTGTACCCTAGAATCGGTCCTGCTCAGTGTTTTCATTCATAGCTACAACCATGGAATAAAGCTAGAAGAAACCAGAGGCACATGGAAATAGAACATAAAATTATGTTTGCAAAATAGGGGGAAGAAATAAAGTTCAATAGATGCAGTTGCAATATCCTACACTCAGCAGCCAGTGCAAATACTGGATGTGGAGAAGCAGGTTAGGTAACAGCTCTGCAAAGATGGGTGTAGGTGTTACAGACAATGACAAACCGAGCATGAGTCAGCAGTGCCACACTGTTGGGAAAATGGCGAGTGTCACACTGAGACACAGAAACAAAAATAAGGCTCCTGAGACATGAATCAATCCCTCTGTTCTGCCCAGCACTGGCAGGAACACGGCTGGGCTGGGCACGGCACTCCAGGAAAGTGTGGACTAAAAGAAAATAGTCCAAAGGGGAGGAAACGTTGAAAGACCAGGGATATGCAGCTGAAAGCAGAGGAAAATGTACCAGGTAGCCATCTTCAAACGGAAAGCTGTCGTATGGAGAAAGGGAATAAGTTGTTCTTTGTGGAAATAGCAGCTAGGAGAGAAGGTTTAATTCACAGCAAGAAAGATTAAAACAGGAAAAACATTTCACTGGGAAGCCTGGTGAAGGAGGAGAGTAGAATTCCTGCTGGGCCCGTCTCTCCATCAGCGGATGTCTAAGAGTATGTTAGAGAAACATGTCAGAAATCATCAAGGTCTGCTTGATCCTCACCAGGGGAGTGGAAGAGCTGAGCTCTGGAGTTCCCTCTGTGTCCAACACTTAACACCTTTGCCAATTTATACGCAAATGAACCCTAATTTTAATGAGTGAACTTGCTCCAGCCGCGCTGCCTATTGCCCATCACTGCACACCTCTCCATCAAAGTGTTTTCTGAACACAAATTCTGCAGTCCAGCTCCTTCCTCTTAATAAGCAACATGGTTGGTTTTTAATTCTGAGACCTTTTCAGATGACTCCTCCATCCACTGTTGGCAAAATTCTCTCTTGCGTTTAACCAGTCTTGTTTCGGGAAATGTATACATGCCTCTCTCTTAATAAATAATCCTGTTTAAAATGCAAGCTAAACAGATGAAATATTCTACCAGCACTTTCTACTTATCTTCAGGACTAGTACTTTCTGTTCTTTTCAGAAACACCACAAAGTTTAAAATTTACTACTAAGTAACGTTATTAGCAAAAAACCCCCAACCGAACAAATGCTGTTTCACTTCATTCCAAACTAGGCTTTATCTTTAAGCAACCCATACCAATCAAATCAGAAAACGAAGTTACCTTTCATCATGTGCAAGTTCTCTCACAAAGCTGACCCTCCTGCTCCTGTGGGAAAAGCATGAACTGAATTCCTATAATCAATACCTGCTTAGTGCCTTCCATCAGACACCCTCAAATAAGTGATCAAAACCTGATGCTATTCGCATTTTACCATTGGGAAAATACCAGCAGCCCTGTCTTCATCAAAGATTGAAGTTATTTCTCAAGGTCAAACAGGAAAGTAGTGCCCAAATCAGGAATTTTGCCCTCAAGCCCCAACACTTTTTCTGGGTCTGGGTCTTACCCTGTTGGTTTGAGTTGCCATATTTTTCTACACAAGGAGATTCCAAATGCCCAGTTTTAGACCGAGTTCCCTTTTGTCCATAACTATGGGATCACAATAAGCGCCCTCACAGCTGTTTTTTTCCAGAATAAACTGTACAGTGTTAACCATTGATGCTTTATTGTCATTGATTTAGGAGCTGTCATGGAGTTACAGGAGGAGATAGATTGCTGTTATTTTAGCCTATAAAAGGTCTTATGCCTCTGTCAGCAAACACTTTATTCCTTAAAATAAATAAGTAACCTGAAAGAAAATAAACAAGCTGGAGAAATCTTTTACACCAAAAAAAAAAAAAAAAAAAAAAGAAAAAAAAAAAATAAAGGAGCCTTTTTTTTTATTATTTTATACCTTTTTTTTCCTTTTGTGTTTTAACTGCTGCATTGACTATTTCTTTCTGGATAACAGAGCTGTGTTTCAGTGCTTTATAGGAACCTGGAGGGCAAGTGAGGACATTCTTCACACCCCACTGGGAATACTTGTACTGGGCATCACTGGCAGGATTTGGGTAGCAGAGAACTGCAGGGGTGACCTGTGTGGGAGGAGGCCATGAACTGCCCTGGGCTGATCACAGCCACATCCAGACAACTCTGAAACATAAAATCAACCTAAATCTCAACATTTCAACCAGCCAGAGGAGTCCTTGGCTCCTCTGCTCAGACATATTTAAGAAATAGGGGCAAGCAGGGAGGGCAGGAGACAAAGGAGATAAAGGAACCTTTTTTGGATGCCAAAAAAAAAAAACTGTGAAGAGAAAGAAAAAAGAGAGATTTGGAGGAATGGAAGGGGCACTTGGAAGATGCTCCTGAGGACGGGGCTAGAGACACACTGCTGCAAGGAGGCACTTCCTGATAAAAGAAGTTTCCTTCCGCCTCCCCCCTGCCCAAAGCAGTCAGTGGGGACTCACTGTGGCACACAGGGACAAGGGATGTGGAGAGGGGGAAGAAGGAAGAATGGTGCTGGACTGAAGCTTATCCTGAGAAAAGGGAGGAAAAGTGTTTCCCTAAGTGTTTAATTGTTTCCCTCTTTTTTTCAATGTCTGAATCAGTAATTAGTGGCTTATATTAAATGGCAATAAATTCAGTGAAATTCCTTGAGTGGAGACATTTTGTCTGATGATTATTCTGAAAAAATTCCCAGATACGATAACCTAAACAAATCTGCCTTCTGTTTTCTACTTCCTAACTCAGGTTTTAAACCCAGCCCTGCTGAATCTGCTGCGCCATAGGCCAGTTTTGGGCTGTGAATCCCAGCTGGCCACTGATGTCAGAAGGACACTTGAGAGAAAGTTCAGAGCAACAGCAAGAAATGCCATTGTGTTGCAACTTAGTTTTTCCAGCTGTGGTCAAAATGACAACATGCATTTACCTTCCTGTTCCTGCACCTCTAGCAAATAAGGAAACTCAGGAGCAGCAGATTCTGCACAGGAATATCTGCAGGAATGTCTGCACAGCATAAGCAGAGTAGGAGAGTGCTATCAGTGCCTTCACGAGGCACCAACAGCATCCAGCAAAAATCTAAGGACTTGGCCAGCTTACCTCAATTATCTAATTTGTGGGGCTATGTTTCATATATGTTTTAGATTGATTTAATTAGTGTTAATTAACATAACTTTATGTATTATGAGAGACAGCAGATACCCATAAAGATTTTTATATTGAGCCGTATGGCAGCCAGCAATGCACCAGCCAAAAAAAATATAATGAGGCATATAAAAAAAGCCTGCTGCACAACACTCCTTGGTAATTTGAAAAATGAATGTCAGAGTTTGCACAATACAAGAGATCCCATCCTGCTCTTGCCTTACCCAGTCTGGCTATGGAAGCTGGATCAAGCTCTGGTTAGGATCATGGAAGATGCAGACTCCAAGGTGATCTGGAGGGAGTCAGTCCACGCCTCTGGATTTTCTCCTTCCCCACGAAGCAGAGTAGATGGAAGTGTTTCCTTTAACAGACTCCAGATGGAAGATACACCCTGAACTCTTCCCTAGGATCAGGAGATGGGCACTTGTGTCTTTGATCTTTTTTTTGTGCAGTCTGAAAGGTTTGGCATCATTTGCTGTTCACATCTGCCTGCTCCTTTCCAGCCCCACCTTGTTAAAACAGAGACAAATGGAGCTTGGTGTGAAGGAGGTGAAGAATGTCCACCCCTAACCATGACCTGTCACGGGGAGGAGCCTAAAGCCGTGGGGAAAGTGAGAGAAAGTGAGAAAATTCTCCCAGAGAGCATGAGAAACCAATGCCAAGGAGAGAAATAAAGTCCCCTTCTGTCCCACAGTAAATGTCCACCCACTGACCCCAGGCACAGCCACATCTCGATAGGAATCTCATCCCATGCAGAAAAAAAAATAGGCCTGTTATTTTCAGTAGCACCTTCTTTTAACTACACTGCTGTCACCCATGAGGGCAGAATTCAGGAGCCTTCAGGGATTCAATTTGCCAAGGACAAGATAAAGTGGCTGAAAAACAGACAGAAAAATCAAAGAGACAAACCAAGAAAGAAGTGATTCCACAAGATGACTCCCTTCTTCCTTCTGCCAGCAGCACAGTTCCCATGTGGAATGAATGCCTTCCACAGAGCTGTATCATCATTTTCAGATTAAGGCCCATCTCAGAGATGAGGCAGGGCAAAGAGGAATTGGAATAATAAAGGAAAAACTGGAAAATGTGAGCAAGGAGAAAAGGTTCCAATTAAGTGTCATCAGAGCTCCAGAGATATAAATTCAGGGGGTGCTGGAGAGATGAAGCAGCAGGTTGTTGGGTTTTTTCCTTCACATTTTGGCCCCAGGAATGTATAATGAAAAACAGTAAAACCAGAAACCCCACTCATAAACATGCTCATAAACAAATGCAATCTCCTTCCTGCCACATGCCCTAATTACTGAACATCCCAACGCTCCAGACTCGGCCCTGAGTTCAAAATCAGAAACTCAGCCTTGGTATGATTTTGGCGTCCTGAATGAGAGGCAGCACCACCAGAGTCAAAACTGTTCCTTGTAGACTCCATTATCCTGGACCTGAAGAGATGAATGTGCTTTACAAAACTATCACGATTAGTAAATTCTGGCAGAAAAGCTTTGCAGAGCTGGAACATTTTGTTTTTCTAGTGCTGGAGCTTCTTTTTATCTATATCATAGTGACACCCGGTGGCCATGAGCATGAATGGACCTCCGTGAGAAAGCTTGGCTGCTCCTGTTTTATTGCAGACAAAAATGTATCCTGAAGTGTCAACATGTGAGCAGAAAGTGAAAATTATTTATAATTAGACTCATTTGAACAATTAAAAAAAAAAATTAGATGTATCTTCTTCAGAGAAATCTATACAGGATTTTTTATCCTTTTTTTGTGATAAAATAGGCACAGCTGAAAACTAAATGTGCACAGGATGTGGGGTTATTGGTCAAATAGAATTTTTTATGATGTTTAATGCTTATTTTTATCGTGAATAAATGCACAAACACAAACATTTTTCCACACAGAGGCTGATGCTCCCATCTTTGCAAAATCAAATCCAAAAGAACCTTAAGAAAAGGGACTATTCCTACCTTGTCAGCTTGCTCCAGTGTGCAACCATATATTTTCATATATTATGCAAAATATAACCACCCAAAAAAATTACATTGTTTTATTGACTCTGAGGGTGGAGAGGCCCTGGCCCAGGGTGCCCAGAGAAGCTGTGGCTGCCCCTGGATCCATGGCAGTGTCCAAGGCCAGGTTGGACACTGGGGCTTGGAGCAGCCTGGGACAGTGCAAGGTGTCCCTGCCCATGGCAGGGGTGGAACTGGACGAGCTTTAAGGTCCCTTCCAAGCCAAACCATTCTGGGATTCTGGTTTTTTCTAAAAGATAAAACGTTCAAGTGACAAGGACAAGATGATACGATGAGTGTCTGAGCTCTTTATCAGCTGCACTGCTTATCTCATTTACATGACTTGGGACAGTGTTGTTCCATTAGAAAGATAATTAGTGGTCAGAAAGACCGGAACATGGAGAAGTTAACATTCCAAGGAGAAGGAAATTGCCTGAATTCACCGAGCAAACTCCTGTGTAGCTGAATGCGATTGAAGTCAAGATGGGAGCTATAATCTTCTCACTGCACATCATCATGGTAACTATTGGGGACTGAAAGCTCTTGTGTTCAGGGTGTTTGACAGTGGGATTCCTATTTTCAGTATCACAGGCACTTCATCACCTCAGACCATAACAAGAATATCAGTTTCCTCCCTGGAGCTGACATCAGGCCCTACTCCTGCTGCTCTGGAGGTTTTATCAGTGAGAAATGTCGTGGTCCAGCCTTGTCCTCTGCTACAGTCACAGTTTTTCACTGGATCAACACATTGTCACCGCATTGGGCTTAAACAAAATCTCGCTTCACAAACCACAGCATGCAACAAAACACTATTTGGAAAATATTCCATATAGTTCAGGTATGAAATCTTGCCTCATGCACGCAACATCACGTTCATCAAACAAAGCACTGCTGTGGGAAGGTTCATGATTTGAGTGAGAGGCTGAGGTAGGATACCAGACACATCAGCATGCAAGGCACCTCCGTCTCCTACACCATTTTTGACCGAGGAGGCTTTAAAATGCAAAGTTCCTGGCAACCTTTCTCATTAGTCATTTCCCTGACTACACCAGCTATCTTTGCCTGCGCTCTCACACCTGATTCGCTCAGTAATACAAATATCTGTGGCCTATGCGTGACTGGTAACCCCTTGAAACTTCATCAGCATTACTTGGCACAAGCCTGGAGGAGCTGTCACGCCGAAGGACTCTCGTAGATCACAGCGCTGCCCCTGCCTAAGTTCAAGCCCAGTTCTCATCAGCTTTCAGCCGCCTTGGCTCTGCAATTTATGACTGTGCTCTCAAAGCAGGCCCCCTTGCTTTGAACTTGTTGCGATCTATGGAAGTGGTTAATTATTTATTAATTTCTTTCTTTGGTCAAGAACATTGGTTGCATGTATTTTACAAAGCAAAGTTCCAGGCTGTTCTTTCAAAAACGTTGATGGCATCATTCAAGGCCGAAGTAAGAGACAACACTACCTTACATTTAATTTATTTTCTAATGGTAATGGCTCTGTGAGGGAATGTTGTATCTTTATGTGCTGGCCCCACCCAGGACTCTCAATATCAGCCTTTCAGATTTCAGAGAGACCTGGTGACATGTGGCCTGTCACAGCAGAGAATTTATAAAGGACAGCAAGCACAGGATCTGGAGAGTCCTGAACCGTCATCACCCCAATGAAAACCCCACTGGACGAGGGTGCTGGCCACCCTCTGCACAGCCCCAGGTGATCAGAGGTCGCACCAAAGCTCTTCTCTCATAGTTTCACTTTTCCATCAGCTGAAACAACACAAAGTCCAGCCCTTATTTGTCCAGTCACGGATGAGGGAACCTACCTGTCCACTTCGTAACTTGTTTTACATCCATGAGAACTTAGCCAGCCTTGTATTTTAAATATGCCCTAAATATATTTTAGCTTCAATCTAGCCTTTGCAGCCTGACCCCCAAAAAAGAAAGTTTTTTGCTCATTTTCCTGTTTTGTATTCCAACAGAATCAAACACACAAACTTTTTCCCTGTGTGTGCAGATATGAGTCTGCTGAGCTTTTAGATATCCCCAAGTCCTTTCTGATAAGAAAACTGAGAGTTTAGGCCAGCACACGCAAAATGTAATGTTATTTATAAAGCCATTTTGGTGTGTTACTGTGGGATTTCTTGAGATGCAAAAAGACTGCAGTTAAATATATGCTCTGTCCTCTGCAACTGGACTGAAAGAGCTCAGTGGTTTCCAGACAAGGAATCAGGGATATTTCTCCACAGCATTAGTCTCAAAAAGTTGCTCAGAGTTGTTTTAAATGACTTAATACTGCTACATCCCTTGAAGCCTTGCAGTGAAAGGCTTCCTTGTTATCTGCCCTTAACCTTCCTCTTCATTTCATACTGTAATATCTAATTACACAATAATTCTCTTCCTGGTCTAACACTTACGTTGTTTAAAAAAAACCGAAACACGCTAAAACGGTTGTAGATAAGACAGATTGCATAGCACAAAGCAATGTATCTCTGATAAGAGGAGAAAAATTGTAACATGAAATTTAAGTTCCCATGACTTTAGAGATGAGATAAAATCCACAAGAGAAAAATCAAGGCTGAATAAAGAATCTGTGCAAGGCTGACTGCACAGAGATGAGACTCCAGCTATTTATGCTCTTTGGAACTCTGCCCTGCAGCCCAGATAGGAAACAGATATTAAACCCATGCCTTTTTCCCTCTGCTTTTCCCCTGGGGACAGCTCTTTCAGCACCTTGAGCCATAGAAAATTCAGGTTAGAGGAGAACTCTGGTCCACTCCACTCCTCAGGGCATGGCCAACTTCATCAGGTTGATCCATGTCCCATGCAAAAGAGTTTTGGAAGTCTCCCAGGATGCAGATACCACAGCCATCTCCAAGCACCCATTCCAGCACTGAACCACTCTCCTGTGCGGGATATTCCTCCCCAGTTCCAGTACGTCCTTCACCAAAGAATCATGAGGTGAGTGGTAAGTCTGCAGGTAATTTAGAAACGAAACAGCTACACCGTGCTCCAAGGATGACATTTGCAGTCCAAAATGCCTGGTTTGGGCAGTGGCCAGCTTCAAGTTACTTTCTCTTTTCTGTCTCTCCAAGATGGGCTGGTGCAACTTGGGGAATTCCAGGTAAACAAACCAAAAATCAGCCCATACTCCTCCCCAGACTTCTTTTGGAGTCCTGCATCAATCAACAGATGAAAATTTATTCACACTCTCCCCAGTCTCATGATAATTCACTCGGTCAAATAGTTTCCAGATAGCTTTCGTGAAGACAGGACAAGGAAGAAGTTTTGTCTCTCATGAAGAGTGGCAGTGAGATTTAATGCCTTGATTCCCCTTCCTGGCTGCCTGCAGTTCCAAGCAGTTCCCTGGATTACAACCCCTCGCTGACACAAATATTTTAAGCAAAACAGAAACTTAGAACACTTTGCCGTCCCAAATGTTCAGTGCTTATATCACCAGAATAATAAATAATAAGCAGGGAGATAGCATTGACACTTGGCCCAAGGCTGGCACTGCCAAGCGGTGTTTAAGAATCTCTTTGAATTCTGAAGCGCTCTTATGCTCTCTCCTGTTCATGTACCACTGCTTCAAAGTTCATAAACATTCCGGTGAATAGCTTTTTGATTCATGTGAATGCTTGAAAAATACCTATTCCCTGCAAAATGCCTGCACGTAATTGAGTTTTTCAATGCAGCAGCACAAGTTTTTGCTGTTTGGTATTCCACTGCCTAAAAATCTGCTCTCGAGTCCATGAACGGCTATGTAGCCACACAACCAGCAATACACCAGAGAGGGCAAAAAGTCAAACTGGATAGTTTGCACATGTAAATTGACAATTGTTTATCTATATTATCTACTGAACAGATTTGCAGGGTCCAGACACAGTTAATAAACAGTTCATGAATAGCAAAAAGTATTTTCAGAGTGCTCAGTATTTTCACTTTTTTGAACCATTATTCCTTATTACCTTTTGCTTAAAGATATGAAAACTAGCAGATATTTAAGTGCAGGGTTTTTTCATGTGCATGGATGACAAAGAATAGTGAGAGCCTGCTGCATTTTCACCTTCAGATGAGATAGTTTGGCACTACAAATCATCACAAAGTTGTCTTGAAGCAAATACCCCAGCACATCAATCGCCTCACACAGGATTTGCTGGACATTAAGTCAGGGAAGTTTTAATTATTAAAGAGAAGGAAGTGTTTTGCAACCTTCACACACATACACAGATTTACAGAGACAAAAAGAGAAGAGCTGTGACTCAAGGTCCAGCATTTATGACCATACTGAGATTCAGGTATTCCCAAGTAAAAAAATGAAACCCAGAACATGTTCAATATTTAGTACAGTTCTGTGACTGGAAGCACTCCCTGAGAGCTGAATTCTGCATGTTAAACATCAGCTCTGCTCCCAGCTGTATTTTTAGCATGGACACAAACCTTATCTTTTGATGCTGTGGAAGTGAAGAAATAGCACGGGGCAACATGAGGCTTTACACAAGGCTCCTTTTCCACCAGGAAAAGCTGACACAATAACACAATGGCCTTTTCCAGGCATTTCTCCCACTCCCAGCTGAGAGAGGGTCCAGTGAGATGATGCCAGCACGTGGGACACAACAAGGAGTAGTGTGGCTCGTAGATCCAGGTAACTGGAGCTTCCCCAAAACTGCTCCAGCTCCAGCCAGGCATTGGGTGGAAGCTTGCCAGGCTCTGAGCTCAGAAGGTTCATGGTCCAGTGCACCTCCCCAGTCACCCTCAGCTCCCACAAGGAAATGAGCCCTTCTTCTCCTGCCTGCAGCAGGTCACTGCTACACAAAGCACTTGTGGTTTGACTTGTTTGTTGTCAATTCACCGCCTTTCATCCTTGTAAGGAAACTTCTCGTTCTTTGAAGTGGGAAAGAGTTTCAGGGGAAAAAAAAAAACAGGTTTGTTTCATAATCTTTTAATCTGAACCCTTTAGCAAATTATACAAGCGCTGTGTTTAAGGTTCTCATGCAGAAGCGTGGCTTCGTCCTGCAGTTCTGGTCCACCTTCATCAAATTCTTCTGATCTCTCAGATAATTTGATTTTCTCTTGTTTCAAATGATAGGAGAGAGGGATCCTTTATCAGTAACTGTAGTGAAAGGACAAGGAGTAATGTGTTCAGACTGAAAGAAGGGACATTTAGCTTAGCTATCAGGAAGAAATTCTTTCCTGTGAGGGTGGTGAGGCCCTGGCACAGGTTGCTCAGAGAAGCTGTGGCTGCCTCACCCCTGGACGTGTTCAAGGCCAGGTTGGACTGGGCTTGGAGCAACCTGGGATAGTGGAACTACACAGTCTTTGAGGTCCCTTCCAACCCAAACCATTCTAGGATTCTGTCATTCCAAGGCTGGCCTGGCCAACTCTTGTTTGGATCATCACCTATCAGTAGAAATAAAACAAAGGAGGATGTCAGTCTCACATGATTCTGTTGTCTTAGCCCTCATGGAAACACAAATACCCTAAATACAGCAAATGCTCTGAGTATAAAGACCAGCCTGTCTCCCACCTCATTACTTTTGTACAGCCCCTCCAAAGCACTCTGGGGATTTCATCACATTGCACCTTAACAAATTACACGTACCAGCTGAGCCACGGCCATTACATCAGCATTCCTGTGTTCTGAAACCACATAAATCCTCAGGGAAGGGATTTAACACTGGTGCACGTTCTTTTGCATTAGATGGAGTTGTAGAGCACGATTGTTTCATCAAAATGAAGGCTGCCTGAGTCGTTTTCAGTGACATTTTCAGACAGAACACGCTGCACCTCAGCTCAGGCAGTTTTGAGCACTACAAACAGGGCCAATTTGCTGCAATGCAAAGGTATTATTTTCTCAATCACCGTGGGCAGTTTACTCTAAAAACCCTCTGAGCACATCCCAACAGTTGCACAGACAACGTGAACTCCAGCAAAAGGCACAGAGATGGGCAATGCACAAAGTAGAAACGTGTTCAATGCTTATTTTTTCCCTTAGTATTCAAATTTAAAGTCTTGTTCAATTCCTCTGTGTTTTACCATGGAGATGGAGCTTGGGAAGGAGGACAGCAAACAGTGGGAGAGCAACTGGTTGCAAATTGTACAGAAAAGCTCAGCCAGACCTGCAGGAGTGCTGGAAGTGCTGGCTGATGTGATAGCAAAGCCCCTGTCTGCCATCTATGCAAATTCATGACAATCAGGGAAAATGACCTGACTGCCAGGAAAAGGGAGTAGTTGTGCTGAATGTCAGAGCTTGGATCCTGGGGAATCCCATGGAACAGGAGGACTGGGCCAACAGAAACCTCCTGGCACTCAACAGGGAAAGGCCCAGAGCTTTGTAGCTGAGAGGAAACAGCTCCATGCATCAGGACACACTGGGAAACAACTGAAAAGGGCTCAGAAAGATTTGGGGGAATGGCGGGCACCAGGGTGAGTAGGAGCCAACACTGTAACTCGTCCTGTGCACGCAGCAAACTCCACACCAGGCCACATTTGGAAGGCCAGGACAACGTATCCAAGAAGTGACTCTTCCCCTCTGGTCAGCTCGGGTGAGATCCCACCTGGAACAGGCTGGGGACAGCTGTGGGAAGCCAGTTCAGCAGGGACCTGGCAGAAGAGGGGCAAGCAGAGGGCTACCAGGGAGCTCAGGGTGCACAAACACAGCACCCGTGAGGAGAAGCTGAAAGGAGCCGGGCTTCGGGTTCACTGCAAGAAAAGAAATCTGATCTCTGTTTCTACCCTCCAGAAGACTTTGCCAACCAGATCTTTCCATGATTCTGTGATATTGAGGTGACTGTGTTTCTCTGTATTCAGAGACATTCATTCAGGTGTATGTCAGGGGAGCAAAATGCCAGGGAAGAGGAAAAGAGAAAACAAAAAAAAAACCCCTCAGGAGTGAACAAGTTAATATGGTAACAAGAGCAAGGTCCTCAAGATCATAGTTGGGACCTAAGATCTACATAAGGATTTCATGGATTTTGAGTGTGTCTGTGTGTGAAGGCAATGAGGAAAATAAGAATCCACTGCTGACATGACCGTGCCACATTGTGACTTTTGCCCAGAGAGGAATGCAGCCACTTCCAAACAAATATTCCCACACTACTGCAGGTAGATGGGAAAAGTGAAAGTCCATTTCTCCCACCCCTTAAACTCAAATCAGCCCATATAGATACTGCCAGTTCTTATAATTTATTGACTATAATAATTAAGTGTGGATTTACAGGAACACTTTTTCACAGCATGGAAGAAAATTTACTTCAGACCGTTTTCTTCTGGAGAAAAATTCCTCCCAGAGCTATTCTGGGAGTGCAGACAATACAACACCCTGCAGTGCAGGAGACAGAAAAAGGTCCACATGTTGAGTCCAGCATTCAGACCGGTTTCATCAATCTGAATCCGTCCTGCAGCTGCAGATTCATCTTTACTTTTTCAGGAGACCACCGAACAGATGTTGCCCAGACCAACAAATCTGCCTGGCTCAGCACAGCAGCACCTACACATCCTGGCTGGGGCCCAACAGCAGTGTAGCTGTGTGCAGCCTGACATTCCAGAGGATTCCCCCAAGCTGACAGAACCATTCCTGCACCTCAGCACGCCCCTGGGGAGCCAAGGCAGCAGCAGTAAATTCACTGTCAGAGCCCCTGGGCCAGACCCACTGTTTTTATAACATTTGAAAGGCGCCACAGGCTGCTCTCATCTTCCAGGACAGGGAGCATCACAACAGCCTGATGAGAAACCTCCTGTCCAGCCCTTATTATTTGGTTTCCTTCCCTTCCTCCTCCATAAAACCCCAGGGCAGGTCTATACAGTGAAGACCAGAATCCCTCAGGCTTCCTTGCCCAAAGCAAGAAACCTTTCCCTTTCTCAGGAGCACTCTCTCCCCACTCTTTTTATGGTTCCTATAAGCCAGACAGGAAATCCAAGGCCTGGTCTAAATCCCTGCAGCTGCGCATCACTGAATTGCACAGGGAACAGAGACATCCTTCCACGTCTTTAAAGAGCTTTTTTACACATCTCCAAGCTTCACATCTCTGAAACAGAGGTGTAAGCCCACTCCAGGCTTAGCTACACCTAAGAGCGTTTTAAGAGACCTTAATCCTCCCAGGCATGCTCCCACATGGAACAGTTTCTCACAACTCTCTCCCAGATTCCTCAGTTTGTACATGATGGAGCTTTTCCCAGTAATTGTGTCATATAAATGCAGCTTCCATGATTTTCCCATGGAAATCCTCCTCTCCCTCGCTATCCCTCCCATTACAAAGGCCTAGGTAAGGAATTGATCTTTCCACATCTCCCCTCCTCTGGTAGGACTGAGAGGTATTTGTTTTCTGATTGTGATGGCAAATGACAAATCACCTGTCCCACAAATCAAGAAGATGGATTTAAAAATCGTAGTATGATTTTTTTTTTTTTTTTTAAATCTTAAAAGACTTCATGCACCTTCTGGTTTATGAATCTTTCAGACACAGTCACATAAAATGCTCTTTCCCCTAGAGATGTAAAGGATAGATAATAGGGGTTTGCATCAGTGAAAGAGGAGATTTGCACCAAAAGTATCTGTCTTCAGGAGCTGAGCAGTCTCAAATACAGAGAGACTTGAGATGGAATCGGCACCCTAAACAACACATTGAATCACCAAACCAGAAGTATTTTTCTTTGGCTTTCAAAGTTGGATCCTGCCTCCAGGCTCACAGCCACCTGTAAAGCACAGTTTTGTAGTCTTTTTCTCTCTCCTTGTGTCTCATTCAGCACTTCAAAAATCTGTAACCAACCGTGTTTGGCATTTGGGATGAAAACACATCGCATAAAAAAAGGCCAAGAAACTGTCTGCAGCCCAAAGTGTTACATTTAGCTGGGCCTTGAACCCTCTCCAAAGTTTCCCTTTCCCTTCCACAGTTGGATTGCCCAACGCAGTATTTTTTCAGGCTCTGAAGAAGTTGTTTGTGAGTTCTTATATCTTTGATTCCTTTAAAAAGAAGCCGTCTTATGTTTTTGTCTTTCTGGAAAATACAGTCTTAAAGTTATGCTAGTTTTGAGCAGAAACAGAATAACGATGAGGTTGGAAATAAAAAGGTCCATACCCTTTGTAAAGGTTTCTAATATGACACTTGGAGGAGGATTATATAAAGAAACAAACAACAACAAAAACATGAAAACATCAGGGAAGCTCAATATTTTCCAGGGCAATATAGCCTAGTAAAGAGAACAAGCAATGCTGATCTATAAGAGACAATATGCTTGGGATTAGGGAGAAAAACACAGAAAGTCCTTTTAAGAAGGGATTTAAACTTTGGAAACAAACAAGAAGTGAAAGGAGTTAATAAAAAAATTCTAAAGTATAAAATGAGAAAAGCTTGATGTAGAAAGAGCAAGGAATGAGAAAAGTATGCTAAAATGAAAAAAAAATGTGGATCAGCAGGTGGTGAGGGAGCTGAGAAAAATAAACAGAACAGCTGTAATAAGCAAAAGGTGCTCTTCAGAAAAGATGGGGAACATGAGGAATAGAAAAAAAAGTGAAAAATCATTCTGGTTTGTATCAGCTGTATGGAGTGAGTGCAGGGTAGGGAAATGAAGAAATAATCACAGATAATATGGCTGATGTTGAGGCACAAAACAAAGACACATGGAAGGGCTTATCCACTGAACCAAAATTAAGAATTGTGATGAACTGTGCCTAAAAATACACATGCCATGTTTTGATTGTGTGGGTGAGACGGGTCCAAAGCAGAGCACCACTGTTTCTTAAAAAGGTTTTTTCTTGGCAATAACAACAAAAATGACACAAGCGTTGCGAGCGAGGGGAGAAAGATGAATGGTGAGAATCAGAGGGGAAGAACAGAATTTCTGGGTTTTGTTATCTTTAAAGCAGTTGTATCTCTCCAAGAGGGAGATAAGGGAGGCAGAAACAGAATTATTGATGAGTACGTGAGCAGACAAGAAAAAGGGAACATACCTGGGTGCTGTGGGCATACCAATATCACTGGCCAGGAGCAAAAGTGCTGCTGATAGCGCAAATATAGAGATAACACAGGGACCAAAACAATACCCTGGGCACAGTGCTAAAAGAAACGCCTCAAAACCGCTAAGAACTTGAGCAGTCAGGCTGGAAATGAGGTGAAGTGAAAGCCCAGTACCACGATAAAGGAGAAGGAACAAACTGTTGGGTCAAACACAGCACTGGGGATGTGATTCCTGAGCAAAGCAAGGATGTCTGGTAGCAGGATGACACAGAGCAAGAGCACTGAAGGGCAAAGTGCTACAAAGCAGCTCATCCCTTAATGCTTGAGGATTATCATTAAGGGTACATTTCTTTCCTGCAGCGTTTCTTTCTGACTCGGTGCACTCCTAACTTGGTAAATTCCACTAACTTGTGTCTGGGGTTCTCTTCCCAGAAGGGGAAAAGCAGCAACAGACGAGGGTGAAGGAACAAAGTCTGATGTGCAGAGAAGTGTGGCACCACCATTTTTCTCTGCTACAGCAGCACTGCCCGCTCAAGCAAATTGATATTTTGACCTTACAGACTTCAGCTACAGCATAAGCAGCACCAGGGAGGACTTTGAAAATGAGAGAATGGAAGTGCTCAGTGACTACAGCCAAAACAAATTACAACGGCAAGGATGAGAACGAGATGTAAAGACTCCATCAGCCTGCTGTCCACAGGACAGAAAGATGCTTCAGAAAGTGATATCCTTGCTTTAAGGCAAATTTTGATGCCAGCTCATATGGTAGGAAACCATTTTAAGCTTGCAGGGAAATATATGGAGAAAGAGGAATCACAAGATCATTAAGGCTGGAAGAGACCTCTAAGATCACTGAGTCCAGGCTGTGCCCAATCCCTACCTCATCACCCAGCCCAGAGCACTGAGTGCCAAGGCCAGGCCTTCCTTGGACACCTGCAGGGATGGGGACTCCAAAGCTCCCTGGGCAGCCCCTGCCAAGGCCTGGCCACCCTTTCCATGGAGAAATTCCTGCTGCTGTCCAAGCTGAGCCTCCCCTGGCCCAGCCTGAGGCCGTTCCCTCTCCTCCTGTCCCTGTTCCCTGGCAGCAGAGCCTGACCCCCCTGGCTGCCCCCTCCTGTCAGGAGCTGTGCAGAGCCACAGGGTTCCCCCTGAGCCTCCTTTGCTCCAGCCTGAGCTCCCCCATCTTCCTCAGACACTCCCCATATGACTTTCCAGCCCCTTCCCCAGCTCTGTTGCCTTTTCTGGACACACTCCAGCCCCTCAATGTCTTTTTCGCACTGCAGGGCCCAGAACTGGACACAGCTCTCAAGGTGTGGCCTCACCAGTGCACTTAACACGTGCACGTACCCTGTCCTAGGAAAAACCATCCTGAAGGTCAGGGTCACAGCCCATCCACACAGCAACTCTGAAAGCCCAGTCCAGGGCATGGCCAGAGGGTGCCTCCTCATTGCACAGAAAATTACTTGGGGGTTCAGGCCCTCTGAAGCAGCCAGATTTAAAAAGGACTTTATATTTGGAACTGCGCGGGACTACCGAGCAATTGCACTGGAGTTTTCTCACAACAGGAATAGCAAAGAGAGATATTATAATATTTCAGGAACAAGAAGTCAGTGACATTTTTGGAGAAGCAGAGTGTTGGAGGTGGTATCTCTCTCTCTCTCTCTAATTAGAAAGACCTGCTCTAGGATATTTCGTCTCTCTCGTATCGATGTGAGGACTGCAGGACCACCTAAGTCACAGAACCCTTCTTTCTGACTCTCTTTCAGTACTCACAGCATCACACAGGCAGGTCAGAAGCACTGATCCCAAAAGGACAGGTAAGGAGGAAAAGTTCTCTATCCATTCCTCCTAAGGGGAG
This sequence comes from Dasyornis broadbenti, assembly GCA_013397935.1. Classification (NCBI taxonomy): domain Eukaryota; kingdom Metazoa; phylum Chordata; class Aves; order Passeriformes; family Dasyornithidae; genus Dasyornis; species Dasyornis broadbenti. The sequence goes on along the minus strand of VZRN01006671.1, from coordinate 82,356 downwards.
GAAACAGTGCCAAAATTTTCCAGCGGAAACTGGGAATCAGAGGGTGCATGCAGCAGTGTCCAAGGGCACCACAGCACCACAGAAATACGAAGAGTAAGCTGCACATCCCCAGAACCGTGATGAGCCTGGCACGTGCACGTCACCTCTCACCACAGCAATGACGAGAGCATTCATCTCTGTAGAGCCACAGAAACGGCTTCAAACTGAAAGAAAACAGATTTAGATTGGACATTAGGAAGAAATCCTTCCCTGTGAGGGTGGTGAGGCCCTGGCACAGGTTGCCCAGAGAAGTTGTGGACTCCCCATCCCTGGAAGTGTCCAAGACCAGGTTGGATGGGGCTTGGTGCAACTTGTGAAAGGTGTCCCCGCTGAACGTAATGGTGCTGCAAAGTACCAGTTTGGTCTACTTTTTCTGGCACTTATCCTGCAGTTCTTTTAGAAGAATAATGCAAGATGAAAGGTAACTTTTATATAGTTTTCCTGAAGCCCTTTTACTCTTCTGTGGAGCTTTTAACTGGGAGGACAAAGTGGGTATGGAAGGAGAAGATGTGTCAGGCTGTCCCTCACATCCACATGCATCTACAGCAAAGAGAGAACATTCATCAAAACAGGTAATGGGATTCTTCAGGAAGCGAAAAAGCCCTTCTGCCCATGCTTCACTCTTGGAAAAAAAATCGGTGCTGTAAGTTTAAAACTCTGCCTTTGGCTTGCGTGAGCTGCATTTCCTCAGCAGATTATCCCTGATCTCACTGCCCTTGGCAGCATTAGAGGGGGTCACATTTTTACACGGCTGAACTACTTGAACAATTCCTTCAAAGTATGAAATAAAAACATTCTTTCTTTCAAAGCAGCCGTGAATGCTTTCTTCTTTATTCTGTTTGTTCAGTTTTTCTTTTTAAGTCAATAAACACTTTATACCTTGTATTCATTGCAAGAAAAACAAATTCTACTCCATTACTTGTATCTACATTCTGTTTACAGCATCAGCTGCCGAAAATGACGCATTTCACATGTGCCTTCTAAGATTTAAGTGCAACCCCTAAATGATTTTCTCCCCGGCAAAAGTCCTAATTGCGTTTGGCAGGAATGGAGTGGGGACTGACATCTCTGATTATCTTCTGCCAAGCCTCAAAGAGCTGCTTTGTCCTCTTTCCCAGCTCCCAGGAGAGAACCAGCGCAGTAAACACCATCTCCTTAGGTACTACATGTAGCAGCAGCAGACGCATTTGCAAAGGTCACCTAGCAGAAGGCATTCCTGCCAACTTCCCTTCAAATCCAAATGTTTATTATGAACTATTTAAAGCAGAGCCTGCTTATACATGGTGGAGTGAACCCAAACTACCCGTTACAGCTCTCTTTTGTTATAAATGGGTAAGATCTACCCAAGTGTTAATAGAGTACAGGAGATGGGTAAGCGTATTGCTAATATGAGGTAACCAAAACCTTACTCAGTCCTTTTAGACATTATATTCAGGCTACACGAGACCCTAGAAGGATGAAGCAGAAATTCTCGAGTGCTTTTCCTCTTGAAACATATTCTCTCATACAAGTCTAATAAAGGAGATTACCTCCAACACTGAGTCAGCTTCTATTTCTTACATTTTATTTCCTAAATACACTCAAAGGATTAGCAGCAGCAAACCCTGATATTCATGTTCGAAAGCAACAGCACCCAAACTTTTGCCATGGGGACCAGAGTAGAAGGTGAAACTCTGAAGGGTTTTTTGTGGTCCTTCAGAAGGAATTAAAATGCAGTCAATGAACTCATCCAGCAGAGACTAAGAAGGAAAAGGCCTCTGAGAATCCAGAAGGTCTCGTTGCTCTCAAAATAAGACAGAACAGATTCCTGTATGGAAAATCTTAATTAGTTACCAAACCACTTCATCCGAGGCATGTTGGATTCCTGCACTCACATCCTCATTTGCTAAGAAGAGTTTTAAAGCTCCTGTTCTTTGTGTTGGCAGCCTGTTCCTGTCCCCCCAACAGGGCCCTTTTTCTCCTCCAAGTCACGTCACCGTGCAAGTCCCTTTCCCTTTGCGCTGTCACAGCTCTTCTGCCCAGCCCTGAGCACGCCAGGCCACGTCCTGCTCCACTTCAGCTGGAAGCTGTCTCCCTCCCTGCACTCTCCAGAGACTCTCTCTTGACACTTCTGTGATTTCTGTCCCTGTGCTCAGCACTGCAGTGCCCAAGAGCAGGAGCTCCAAGGGGAGCCTGATCCAGCCCCGCACCAGGAGCAAAGAGCTTCCTCCAGCCTGGAGGTGCAGACCCACAAAGAGACGGAATGTGGTGTAAAAGGGGCCCTGGGAAGAGAGGAGCTGCCAGATGGGTTGGCACTGAGCGCATGTAAACTGATTTTTATAGGAAAAGAACCATGCTCACATTTGGTTTTATTACATATACCTCGTAGACAGGCAAATTTCCTTTGAGTCATTTTTTGTTTTCTAGCACCTGGACATCCCAGATTTGCTTCTCACACATGAATACCCCAAATGGACTGATTTTAAAAAAAGAAACAAACTGCAGTACAATATGCTTTTCTCCAGTGCATTCATCAGAACGGCCAGGAACAAACTTGCAGAAAATAGGATGAGTCTCTGGCAGACCTGCAGCCCAAAAGACTTCAGCCTCTGAGTTCAGCAGTTACAAGCTTCTCTAATTCGAGATTCTGGGCATTACCAATCAGAAATCATGCAAATAACTCCAAGAAATACATTTCTGATGCCCAACATAAGAAATAATGCAAACTATTAAGAAGGAAAGTCAAATTGAAGTAAAATTACCAGATCCTGTCCTTACAAGCAGCAAATCAATCTGGCTCACTTCAGCGGGCTCTACCATTACAAACAAGGGAAGAATCACCTGAAGTTTTTTTTGGCTTTATTTTCAGCCTTCTGCCTCTTTTTGGCTGGCTGCCTGGCAGAGGCTGCATCTCTGAAGCAGCCTCCCTGATGCATTGTTTCCTGAAAACAAAGAATTCCAAGAGGCAAGCATAATTACTCTCATTGTGGGGCTCTGGGAACAAATGGCAGGAGACATAAATTATGAGCAGACCTCTAAGTCTGTGTCTGATGAGGAATAATGAACGGCTGTAAGGACAGAGAAAAACTGAAGTGCAAAGGCGTGGAACATTTTACACATTAATAACATAATCAAACTTTCTAAGTTGACAATTTTTACTCATTTTTTTGGAAAGGCATCAGAGTGTTTTGCCTTAGGACATTTTTTTTTTTTTTCCTGGACCATTTCATTATTGTCATTACCAGGTGACTGTAGGATAACAGCTCTTTTACTAATTGACTTATTTGACCTTAAAGCACCTAAACCATTTTTCAGCTCTATCCTGCAGAAGGTCCAACATTCACAGCTGAAAACAGTTCATTATCACTTTTTTTTTTTTTAGAGTATGTGTGAATTTTAAGTAGCATTTTGGGTTTATCATTAGCACCAACACTCAAAAAAGTCTAAATATACCCTGCTACATCCTGAACTAGAAGTTCATTCTGTAGAACACAATTCCATTTCACCTTTCTCTAGCATTTCAGGGATCTCCAGAGGCCCATAAGGACGACAACAAGACCTTATTTTACAAGACTGAGAGATGCATTGGATCAGGTTTTCCCCATGGCTTAGATACCAAGAATATTTCAGTGCTTGTGGACTGCTTTGCTGGTGACATCTTCATTTGTCATGCACATGTTTGTCTTTACATGCATGAACTGAGAAACTTCCAACCTTTCTATGAATTTTGGAAAAACAGAGTTCAATTCTGGGGTTTTTTTTAAATGGTTTTTGTTGGTTTTTTTAATTAGAAAGAAATTGGATACAGAATAGGTTATTTTGTACAAGGTCACTGAGAACTGTGTGACAGTTTTTTCCAGTATTTCTCTGTTACTATATTGGATTTAAAAACGAAAGCAAGAAAGCAAGAAAGCAAGAAAGCAAGAAAGAAAGAAAGAAGAAAAATAAGCAAAATTCATAAACAAAGTGCTATTTCAAGACCAAAAAGCCAAAAAATGAAAAATCAAGAGCTCATTGTCAGGCTGCAAATAATCTTTTATCAAAAAAAAAATCCAGGTTTTTAAAAAAATCTATATTTAATCCTACTAATTACATGTATTTAGGTGGTCCCTCTAAATTCTCGTTCATTGAAGAATCACTCAGGCACATGATTTGTGCTCAGCCTTCAGTATTTCAGATTTTATTTACTACAGCAGCATATCTAAACTGAAATCCAGAAATTTACTGGCCCAGGAAGAGACGAAAGAAAGGAAGCTCCATGCCCAGCTGGCAGTCACTGAGTTGAGGACCCCAAGTTAAGGAAACTGAAGATTTTTACAGATTATGCCAAAATTCACCTGCTGCATCCAGTCTTCAGAGGCTCTGCCAGAGTCAGCATCAGGGTCATAAAGAAAGGTGGAGCAAAAAACCCAGCAAATTATAAAGGAACTAATTTTTCTCGGTGTGAGCTTCTTTATTTCTTGAACTTGCCAGTTCAGTTTTGCCTAGACTTCTACGAGGATTCTCCATCCCATGTCCTCCACTTCCAAGTAAACATTGTGGAGTCTAAGCACTGCTGAAAAGCCTTCACCAAGCTGAGTGGTTTCCTGAGCACCCAGCAAAAAGCTATTCCTTCTGCTCTCACTATTAACAATAAATGAATACTCCACCAGCTCTGGGCAAGTGGGTTGCAGCCCCACACTCATATCTGGGTAATCTCAGCAGCACCTGCTCCCAACGTGTTGTTTTTAAAGCACTGTTACAGTTCACTGCATGTTTAATTTTTCATAGTTTATGAATTTATAACCATTGCTGTTTGTGGTGTAGGAAGGTCTGGAATCAAAATGTCGATACTGGATCATTTTAAGGTGTAACCCACAAATTATTTCTTCCCCGGTGCCAGCTGGAGAATAGAGTTGAGGAAGCCTGCAGAACTTTCTGAGGAGAAATAACACTTTTGTGAGAGGGGTCAGTGCGTTTACCAAGAGCTCTGCAGGTTGCCTCAGAGGCGGGGCAGGAGCTCAAGTGGCAGCTCCCCAGACAGCAATGAGTTACACCAGACCAGAAATATTCAAACAGAAGGTGATGAACAGTCAAAACCAACATAATGCCAAATATATTGATGGTCCCGTAGCACCAGGGTGTTCATGACCCTTCACCTCTGCTCTGTGCTGCCCCTTGAGACTGAGGGGCCTGAGCAAGCCTTACTTGGAGCCACTTGGACCTGCAGCTGTTTCTGCCTCCGCTTCCTCGGTTCCTGCTCCTTTCCACAAAGGAAAGGCTCCTGCACAGCCCCTCTGCTCTAGCACTGGGACAAGCACAAAACAAAGTGCATTTTGCATCTCTTCCCTTTGATTGGTCACCAGTTTGTTAGAGAAAAAGGGATCATAAAATCATGGAATGGTTTGGGTTGGATGGAAATTATCCAGTCCCACCCCTGCCATGGGCAGGGACAACTTCCATTATCCCAGGTTGCTCCAAGCCCTGTCCAACCTTGAACACTTCCAGGGATGAGGCAGCCACAGCTCCTCCAGGCAAACTGTGCTAGGGCCTCACCACCCTCACAGAAGAATTTCTTCCAAACATCTAATTTGAACCTACTGTCAGTTTGAAGCCATTCCACCTTATCCTGCCCTTGTAAAAAGTCTCTCTCCATCTTTCTTGGAAGGCCACAATTGGTCACCCTGAAGGTTCCCTCCTCCAGGCTGAACAATCCCAATTCTCTCCGCCTTTCCTCGCAGGAGAGCTGCTCCATCCCTCTGACCATCTTGGCTCTCCAACACCTTACGTGTTCCGCTGCAGCCAAAGGGATGTATCATCGTTCCAAAATCTCATTGCACAGACAGGGACCAAAGAAGACACCCCCACCCACAGATTCTCTACCCAGAACAAAAAGATGGAGGGTGATAAAGAGTGGCACCTACATCCCCAAGCATCTTCAGCCACAAGATTCATTTTGCGTGAGGTCTATACCCAGGGCAAACGCTCCATCCTTAAACAAGTCCCAGAAGTGTCCATGCCCTCCCTTTGGCACAGGAAACATTTTAGAGCCCCAGGAATACCGCTGGAATATCTCTCCTGGGTGGCACATTTCTCATCCCATGGGGCAGCTGTTTTATTCGTGGCCTTTGAAGACAAACAGAGCCAAACCTTGGCAGACACAAAACAGAGCCAGACCTTGCGGCCTCTGCTGCCGCTTGATTGTTTACACTTCTGTCTTGTACAAGCAATATTCCACTGGATTAATCCCAAAATATGAAAAAGACCTTTTCCCAGTCAGGTCCAGGAAGAACAAAACCTACCCTCTCCTTGGGCTACCAAATTCGGTGAATTAACCCTTTGTACACTGCAGGTCCAGCTGGGTTTCCTCCAGGAACAGTGTGGAATTAGCGGTAAGGAACAATCAGTCTTCTTAAAACTGAAGTATTGATTATGCTAAGAGCAAGAACACAGAAAGCAGATAAAGCAATTTCAGGACAGAAGTCTTTGTGCCCATCTGCCCTTATCATTGTATAACAATAGCACAGGTCAGCCTGACTCCTTCAGAAGCTCAGCTTCGATCTGAGCAGTCCCCTAATAGCTTCCTCGTCGGGAAGGAGAGCGTCTCTTTTTAGCCACACAGTTCCTCTGCTCAGATCAGCTCCAGCACTTCCTCTGCATCTTCAGATGCCTCCTCTGTTCCTGCTTGTTTTCTCAACAGGCCTGATTTAACATCTCCACAGAGCAACTGTCCCCTCTGACTGAGCTCATACACCTTGTCCACAGCACAGAGCAGCTGCATTTTTATGATGCTCTGTATTCTGTAAATAATGGTGGAAGGTGGTGTTATAGAGACAAATGTTAATTCACTGTCAAGTGGCTCGAGCTTTAAAGCACCACAGCCCCATCGAATTAAATAAATGCAGAGTTGGATTAAAGTCAAGATTTACCTGAAATTTATATGTGGAGAGTTGACTTAAAAAAAAAAAAAAGACCTTTTCACAGAGGCTGATATTTAAAATTATTTTTATTATTATTTAGTCAAAGAACACATATTTGGAATCACAAAAATAGAGAAAAACAAGATTCACCAAATATCGTAGAACACAAAGGGTACAGACACTTAAACTTGTGTCTATTTCTGGCATTTCATTTATTTTCTGTATGTGATACATAAAAAACCAAATGTGCATGTTGACTGTGGCATTCATTGCATACAGATGACTTCCCCTCCGAGGAACATCTTGGATGTAGTTACATTTGGTTCTCTGGCAGGACTCTTTTTTTTTATATCTCCTTTCCCAAGCAGCTGTTCACATTGCTCTTCCAAGGCCCATTCCTGCCAGCGTTCAGAAACGCACTGGAACTTGTCACCTGTATGTGGCCCAGCCTAATCCTTATCAGATACTTAAATAAAGGAGCAGGGGAGGCAAGGCAGAAACCCCACAAGAGGCTGAACACCAGCCCTGCTGGGATGATGCCATGGGAGCACAGGAAGGTTTCACACGCAGCATCTGCTTTGCAGCAGCTGCCTGATGTGCATTTAATACGGGGCTGATCCAGGGCTGTGGAAAACAGGACGAGGAGAACTTCTACCAAACAGCATGAAAAAAGGGACAAGTTTTTTCTTAAACAATTAAAAGCTATGCTATATCTTCTCTGCTCTGAAAACTATACACTCCTTCGACTGGAATTACTTCAGCCAGGAGTGTGGTAACGTATCTTAGCAACAGCGGCAAGGGGGAAGACTTACTGTACTGTAAAAGAATTAAAACAAAATGCACATAGCTGCTGACTGTTCTAAATACATCCCTACCACTCTGAGGGGGTGTTCAATTATACTCCTGATTACTTTTCACATTCCCTTTTCCAAAGGGGCGGGGGCACTTCTCCAGTTTTCAGCTCACCCATGAAGAGCCCCAAGCATTTTAATTCCCCTTCAGCTTCAGCTGCCACTAGACAGGCCCTACAATGTAACCTGTCACTATCCCAGCTACATTAGGAAAAGCCATTACTGCAGCACCCCGGAGATAACCCCTTTGTGTGAGCCTCGGTGCCACTCCCTCAGGTGCGCCGCTGCCAGCAGCCCACAGCAGCATTTTCCCTCTGCCTGGAGCAGGTGAGACTAGACAGACCAGGGCTGCAATATTTCACATTCCTACTTGTCAGGCAAATAGAAAGCTTTGTGCAGCAGGGGGACTTTGCACGATTTCACCTCTTACCGAGGTGTGTGGTTTCCCACAAGTACAGCAACTTCCCGAGAGGCTTCATTTACACCCTCTCCTCCAGTGCCCAGCCAGGCCAAGATCCTTGCAGGCTTCCCACCTCCCCTACAGCAGAGAGCTCCACCGGCCACGACAGGGTCTCCATCCCCCTCCTGCCACGGATGCAGCAGGAAAAGCATCCAGCTGCACCAGAAGCACTGAACTGACCCAAGGGAGGCCCTACAAAGCGAGCACAAAGGCTCCAGATTTGAAGTGACAGAGCCAGAGTAAAGAAAACGTCAGTGAAAAAATGTGAAAACACCTTTTTTTCCTTCAGCAAGGGAAGGTGGGCTCCCACGTCCTTTTTAAGGATTATGCTGTCCAAGCAACTCTGGCAAATGGCTGTGAGTAACTGCCTCACCCGAGTATCGTTCCCCCAAACAGGCTGCTCAGCAGTCCCAGGAATGAACGCTGCTACTGGCTGCATCCCAGTGAAACTTCATTTAATACCTGTGAAACACCTGGAAATCTTGCAGACGATTACTCCAGCTCAAGGAAGGGAGGAAGGGAAGGAGCTCTTTCAGTTTCCTCTGGCCAGGGAGGGATCTTAGTCCAGGCAGCTCGGCACAGATTTACAGACGGGGAGAGACCAGGTGGTTGCCTAGGACAGCAAATTGATCAGGGGACACCGAGAGTACCCACGACTTAAGCTGGATATTTTTCAACTTCATGTACTACCGAGGACTGGGGGAAGAGTCAGAAACAACCACAGAGTGACTCTGCTTAGCCTTGCCCAGTGTTACATTTCAAGGGGTTTTGGACTATCCGCTCCATCCAGTGATCCATCAGGCACCGTCATCACTCCAGACATGTCGAGACTAATTCCATCCTAAGTGTTCCCATCTTTCAAAGGGCCGCACTTGACTGCCGTTATTAATTCCGTGCATGATGAAGACATTTAAAGCCTCGCATGCTCTCTCAAGCAGACGCCTTGCGTGCCTCGCTCCTGCCGGTGCAGCAGATGAATTTCCACACACACACACACACACGCTCGCTCCTCGCACCAGCCACCACCGTGTGAACGGGCACTCAGGGACACGCACCCGCAACCCCGAGTGACCCCGCATTCCCACCTCCGCCCCCTCCTGCCCGACCGCAGCCTCCGCTCCCGCCGGCTCGGGATGGGAGCGGCTCCCAGGGAGGCTGCTGCAGCCCCGGGCAGCCCCGGCACCACAGCGGGAGGGGAGCGGAGCCACGGGAAGGGACCGGGGCCGCGGGTCCCGCTCCGCCGCTCTCCCTTGGAGGCTTTCGGGAACTTTTCTCCCCACCGTGCCGTCACGCTCCGTTAGCGGAGCTACGGGCAGGGCTGAGCCCAGCCGGGAAGTTTCTCCCATGGGCGCTGGGTCGGAGCAACTTTCCCGCACGGCCCCCGGGCAGCCGGAGCGCTCGGAGCTCCGGGGGCCGTGCGGGAGAAACGCGAGGAGGAGCTCGCTTCGGGGGAGGGGGAGATGGAGCCGGGGCGTGGGTAAGCCGCTCCCTTCTTCTTCCTCCTCCTCCTCCTCCTCCTCCTCCTCCCCCCTCGGCTGCTCCCGTCTGGCAGCCAGGCGGCCGCTGCCTCCGGCCGGAGCCGCTGCACTTGGCAAGCGGGGCTGCCGCCGGGATGGGAACGCCGCTGGCGGCTCCCGGATTGCTGCTGCTGCTCCTGGCCGGCACGGCGGGGCTCTGCCGGGCGCTCTTCTCCCTCCCGCTCCGCGTGTCCCCCCCAGCCCCCCCCGCCGGCTCGCCGCCCGCCCCGGTGGTGCTGCG
>VZRN01006671.1:60374-72360 GCA_013397935.1 Dasyornis broadbenti | reverse complement strand
GACGGCTTGGCCTTGGCCTCGGATCCCGGCGGCACCCTCAACTTTTTAGCCATGGTGGAGAACCTTCAGGGCGACTCCGGCCGCGGCTACTACCTGGAGATGCTGATCGGGACCCCGGCGCAGGCGGTAGGAGCGGGCCGGGGGCTGCGGGCTTGGGGCGCTGGCGGGGGGCGGGAGGAGGGGGCCAAACTTGTCCTGGGTGGGAGCGACTCAGCCGCCCCCCGGCTACAAAGCAACTTTGTCCCAGTGCTCGGCGCTGGCGCCTCCTCCTTCCCTTTTCTTCCTTTGCCGGGAGTGGGTGCCCGGCGCGGGGGAGCGGCAGCAGCGACTTTCCGCGGGCCGGCAGCGAGCGAAGAAGGGAAAGAAGCATCCCCCGCCTGCCCTGTCCTGCCCGAAACCGGGCACTGCTGGGGAAATCCTGCGCATCTGGTCCCCAGGCTTTTTTTAGGCTGTGTCACGGCGTTTGGATCCGAAGCGAGTTGCTCTGCCAGTCGAACTGACCGTGTTTTAGAGACAGAGGGTGCTTTTTTTATTATTCTTTGCTTTTTTAAGCTGCTCTGCATCGTGATTGGGTGCTTTGGTAGATCTTCCCGGCGCTCCCGGGAGAATCACTCGGCATCTTCCTGCTAAACTAAGTGATGGCTGGGCACAGCCAGCCCCTTCTGTCGGGAATCCATGTGTTGCTCATTAACAGGGCAGAGAATGTGTGTGTTCTGAACATTGTTTTCAAACAGACCGTGTTGCCTTGAATCTTCCCCCTCTGCCTCCACCAGTGTGGCTGAAGTTTGTTTCGGGTTTTTTGGGTTTTTCTGCGGTGTAGTTGCTCTTTCATGTGTGTCATGAGATCCCAGGAGGAGCGGAGCTGGGCTGCTGGTGGGGATGACTAGTCAGCTGAGTGGGGATTAATTTCCTGAGAGCCCTCGGGGCTTTCGTTCAGAACTTTGTGTTTGCTTCAGGAGTTTAGGTCCTTATGTTCCCAGTGTAGACAGAAAAAAAAAAAAAATCTTTATTCTTTTACATACGTAATAAAAAGCCAATGAATGCCAAAATGCACAGCCAATAGGGAGTGTTCAGCCGTCATTGCATTTCTGGACGTCTGTGAACTCTTTCTTTTTTTGCACCTCGAGTGTACGAGGATTGGCCACATCATCTCTCTAACAAAAGGTATCACACTAAAATCAATACATGCATTGAGAAAGGCTGGCATTGGTTTATGATCAATAAATTGAGGGTTTTTTTAAAAAAAAAAACAGCTAGGTCTGACATATCAAGGTGTGGCCCAGTGGCCACAGAGGCCATGAAATAATTTTTCCTCTGTGTTGAGTGATGCATATTTGACTAGTTCTGTTAGCGTGGCATGGTGTGTGCTACGTAACTCCAGGGAACACTCAAACATTCAATACTGGCTTCTGCCAGAATCGAGGTACCAAATTTGATTGGACTAATCATCAAATTCGGCATGTCTTGAATGAAAAAACCCCTAATTTCAGGTAGAAGAAGTGACTATCAAGCATTATAATCTCCTTGCATGTCTAGGGGGATTGGAAAATTGGAAGAAATGGAGAAGGGAAAATGTGACAGGCTTTTAATAATATGACTGGAGGTCTAAGAGGGAGAAATGTGCTGCCCTCAGTACACCCGGAGGCTTCACTTACACTTAACAGCTTGCATTACTTGTACTACAGGTGATTTAAGGTTTCAGCTAAAGTTGCCTCTGATTTTTAGTTTTTCCACATGAAAAAAAAAAAAAATGCTTTGAATCCGGTTGCAAAGCTTTACTGTCTTGAACTAGTTCTGACTTCTTGCGAAGTTAATTATTTTAAAGACCACCACTGCTTTAGCACATGCGAGGTTTTATTCACAAGTAGACCCACTGAGGTTGTAAGTGAGGTTATAAATGCCTCTGTTTCCCAAATCAGATCTTGGTGTGTAATGACTCAGTAGAGCGCAGTTAGAATTTATTCTCAACTTTTGATGAGGATGAATTTGTTATCTCATTCCCTGCCTGAAACCAGAACACTTAAAGATCAGAAATGCACTTGCTGGTTTTCTGCTTTGCAATGAGTAGTATAAAGCTACAAAGCTGCTACTGTTGGTGCCTGAATGCTTCACATGCTGCTACTAAAAGCAAGTGTCTGGGTAGTGCCAAGCGTTGGATTGTGTTAAGCTCCTTGGGCAAGCAGTTGCTGGAGTTGGGAGTGGGCTGTGCAGGATGGTGCAGAAAAGGAAAATCAGGAGATCTAAATGCTCCTCCCAGCCTGGCTTTGCTTCACGTCACGAGCTACGCTGCAAAGCGACGCTTGGACACCTTCCTTCGCTCTTGCACCCCTCCAGCTTGGGACTTCCCAGCTGCCTGCCTCAGCCAGGCCTGTCCCGGGACTGCCGAGCCCGGAGAGCAGGAACGCTGCCCTGACATTTTGCCAAGGAGGAAGGAGGATGCTGGCAACGAAGAGCGGCGGAGCAGCGTGGCTGCGCTTCCGCGCTGGCAGAGCAGAAAGGGGCACGGCACAGCTGCTGCTCTGGATGGGAGCGGAGAGGGGATGGGGAAATGCACACAGGGCACTGGTGCAGCACGAGCAAAGAGCAGAGAAGAGGCACCAGGTTTGATGTGGTGGTTACAACAGCGTTGGTCGCCCGGCGGCTTTGGGAGCCTGTGCGTCAAGTGTTGGAAGCTGCTGTGCCAGAATGGGGAATGAACATTTGGGAAAGGCTTCAGCACTACAGGGCTTGCTTTACTGCTCAACTGCATTTTTAGAAATTTTCCTTTTTTAATTTCGGTTCTTGGAAGGAAGCTACTATGACAGAATTTCGTTTTTCAGGTCATTTGAGGCATACTTTTTGGCTTTCGTTCCAATTCTGATTTGTCATATAGCAGATAAACACAGCACAGAACTGCGATTCACAATGGCAGTTCTGAAACACTTGTTCTGACGGTACAAAAATAGAGCAGCTGTGTGAAGGCAAAATTTATTTTATTTCCAAGACAGGAAACTTCAGTGCAGTCAATCCAGTTTTGCAAAGTGTTTGCAGCCAAAGTGTTTCTGATCATTTCCAGTTTTATGATACAGTTTCCTTCCTAATCCTATCAGATCTCCAGATTAGCCGCCAGGTCGGTGTCAAATGTTGTTACTCCCACTAATTCTTATTCATTCACATATAGACCTACTTAAGAATTATGTGAAAGGTGAAAACAGCCTATTGTATTGAAGGGTGTGATGTATTTGTCCCTTATTTCATGGATGTATTAATATGTGTCCTACTTCTGACAGGTTATGTGCTTTATACCTGTCTGCATAGGTGCACTTCCTCCAATTCCAGATTTAAATAAGAGGTGGCAAGAGCCCAATATGAATTGTGTGCAGTGTTCTCAGTTATTTCTTTAAATAATCCAGTGGAATTCCTTTGCTCTATCTTTTATTATTTTGCCTACCCTGAGATTATAAGCACTGTGAGAAATTGAATTGAAGATCATTTAGGGTTTTTTGCTGTCTTCACTGCAGTTCTCTTCATATTAATTTTGTTTCTCCTACAAGCTTTTGACCAAAAGAATAGTCAAACCCTTAAAAAAACTCATGTTTTTCACAGCTTCCTTGAAGTCCATCTGGACTGCATTAAATGTCTGCAGGGACAGTACCATCGCCTCATCTTGCCTCTTGTATGAGGTGCTGGTAGTCCTGCTGATCCCACTGCATTTCCAAACTGTGTTCTTATTGAGAACAGGTAAATGTTGTTCCTGCAACTTCTCTGTGAAAGAGACGCTGGGCGTGCGGCCCCTGAGAGCTCCGGTCTGATTAACGACGGCAGGGTCTGACTTGAGCTCTGAATGCCACAGCTCCCTTCTTTCGGTGTCAGTTTTCGATTCTGTGCATGAAGAGGGGTTTATCTGCTCTTTATCCTAATGGCAGTTTGTTCTGTGCACAGGGTACGCAAAAACTCGCTCCATAAACTTGCTCTCGAGTTTTAAGGTCAGCGTGGATGCGGGGTCTAGCGGCCTCCGCTGCGAATCACAAACATCAGTTCCCCCATAATTGGTGGGAGGTTAACTTCCCTTCCATTTCTTCCAGCCATTAAAGAAGGGAATGATAAAGAAGAATATATATTAAATACCCCTAGTGTGTCATGAGCTCAGAATTTATGGCTTTGTGTTTTGAAGGTGATGAACACACACGTTAACAAGTTCTGAACTTGCAGCCATTATTCCTTAATTGGTGGTAGCTCTCATTCCTTGAGTGTTGGAGGGAATGAAGATGTGGGGAAAGATTCAGCTGCTCTTGTAATCTGATTTCTGGTGCTGTGCTATTCCCCAACAAGCTAAGCTCTGCTTTCTTAATTTTGCTGAAAAGGGTCTCTCTGTCTTTCTAGATACAAGAAATTTGAAAAGTGTGATCTTTCTTCTTTCAAATATCAGAAGGCAGGTTCCATAACAAGTCTCTCTTTCTTTCTGGTTTTTTTATTTGTTTGTTTGTTTGTTTGGGTTTTTTGTTTGTTTGTTGTTTTGTTGTTGTTGTTGTTGTTGTTGTTGTTGTTGTTGTTGTTGTTGTTGTTGTTGTTGTTGTTGTTGTTTTTTAGTAATTCCTTAGGTCCTTTGTGTTTATGTTTGAGTTCTTTATGCAAGCTGAAAAAACGAACGCTTGAGAAGCAAAGACAAGTTCTATGGTTCATTGGAGTGTTTTGAGGTGGCAGCGTCAAAACCTGTCCAGATCTGTCTCATGGAACTACTATTGAAATGCAAAATATTCCTGTTGCTAAATGATGAATTGAATTGATTTTGGTTGTTGTTTTTGTTGGATACCTGCAAAATAAAAAGGACAAGGACCTGGCGGTCGTAATTCAGGACTAATTCAGTGAATGGCTGTGGCCTGGTGAGCTGTGGTGTGTGTTTGACCCAAGACAAAGCAAACACACACGAGGTTTGGGTTGACAGAAAAGTCCCTGCCTTTACAAATGCGCATTCCAGCGCCTCCTTCCATCCAAAATTAGCCCTGGCAAAAGAAACTGCGTGGAGGTAGTAGAGCCTGTACTGCAGAAATAACCCGAAATACGAGTGCTGATTGCACTGAATGGAAGAGGCTCACCGTGGTCATTCCTCAGGATGTGCTCCTCTCCCAGAGTTAGGGATTAGAGCCCCACTAACTGCTCATTTCAAGGTGCTTTCTCCTCTTCAGAGGAAGCTTTATTATCCAGGGTCTCTGGTCGTGGCAATGGTGCATTCACATCCTGGTGGCCGGGCAGAAGAGCTGTTGTGAGGAGCAGGGCTGGGGGCAATACAGGTCACGCTCACATGTTTTACCACTCCTTGTATTTTATTCCCTATCAAGGCAAAAGCGTCAGTTAAATCTGGAAAGAGGAAAGTGGAGGGCAAGCAAATGACTGTTTTGCCTGATTAAAATGTAAATTAGTTGGGATTCGGAGTAGAAATGAGATGAAAATGAACCAGTGGACGAAAGAAAGCCCATGTGGAATTTCCATGTGTTTGATTCATTTGGATTATTAAGGAAGAAATCATTCTCTTCTTGCTGTTGTTGGGGTTTTGTTTTGTTTTTTTTTTTTTTTTTTTTTTCCTTTTTCCCCTCTCTGCCTACAGGACTGTGAGCTCTAGGGACAGCATCTGGCAAGACAGATTTAAAAGCTACTACACCTTGCAGGGGTCTTCATTTTCTTGAAGAGCACTTATGACTGTGAGTATGTGAGGACACGTTAGCTGTATTACAGTGCCTCCACATATGATTATCTTTGAAATTTTCTCACTCAGTGTAAGTGAAACAAGTCTGACCTGAAATGTTACCTGGTCATTGTCAAGTACAGCTCTGTTTGAAAAAGGAAGCTGGTACGATGGCTTGCACATGTGCCTCTCCAGTATGACTTGTAGAGACCTCTCTCCCTTTTCCTACTGGCTGAAAAACACAGATTTAATCATACAAACAACCTGTGTAAATAAGTGAAGGAACTTCTTGCCTCTATTTCAGCATAGACTAAGGCTTGAGATCAAATCTTCAAAGTAAAGGAGGCGGTGCTCAGCTGCCTCAGAAAAGGAAGTGTTTTTTCCTGCCATTGATGGGTCTGTCCTATGTCTTGCTGCTTTCCAGCCTGGGTTTGCTGTGTAGATCCAGCTCATGAAGCAAACACAGAGCGTGTTCTATGGTCACTTTCACACCTGAATTTGTATCCATTAGCTCAGTGCCCTTCAGAGCAGCCCAGAACTAGATAGATCTTATTTTCCTTTCTGCACATGCCTCCATCACAGCCCCCTGTGCAGCTGGATTGTGGCGTTAAGGAACCGGGCTGGCAGGAACCAGCTCACTTGGGCTGGTAACAGCCTGGTTGAGAGGAGAACCTCAGCGTGAGCAATCCACTGCGCTCTTCCCTTGGCTTGCAACACTCAGGGAGCCCCTCCACTGCTGGCAGCACCTGAGGGAGCTCGAGTCTGCACCAACCCAGCGGCTTTGGTTTCGCTGTGGTAGTGACTGCATGCTCTGCACAGAGGGACTCACAGCCTGGGATCACCTGAGAGCCTCACCAAGGAGCTCTGCAAACTTCTCCCCCTCGGGATGAAAGTTTGGCCACAGAAGCTGCTGCTGCCCACGCTCCCAGCCTGTTCAGCAGCCTTGCTCCAGGCATGGCTGTCCGATGGACTTTCGGCTGCGCACACCCGAGAGCAGCCACGTAGCCAAGTCAGCCCTCCAGCCTTCAGAAAGCGTTGGGCTGGAGACCATGTTTGTTCCCTCTTTTGCCAAAGGCTGAGAAAATTGCACTTTTTTCCCCCTGTTCTCTCTCCTCCCTCAGAGGAGGCCTGTCTTTCCTACTGCTCTTACTGCTTTTGTATGTCTTAAGAGTATTTTAGGGGGAGGGCAGCAGGGGACAAATGTTCTAGACTTTGTTTTGGTTTTTTTTTAAGAGCCCTTCTCAAACAGATGAAACCTGTGAGGTATCATGGGGAGGGAATTCGAAGAAAACAAGCTAGATGGGGGAAAAAGATCTTACTCGAGTGAAAATTACAATTCTCTGAATACAATTAATGTGTCATAATTAGGCCCTTTTGAAGGGAATCTGTTAAGACAGTAATTGCACTCTACACTCCCTTTTTTTCCCTCACCGCTGCTTACTAATAATTTGATATTGTGAAAAACAAATTACTTGTAGATTTTGTCCTCTTCGCTCAGCTTGCGAGTACTAAAATTAGTTGGTTTTATTTAGCTTTACGGTTGGCTTATTTTTGTACCTATTTACTAGCAAAAACTGCTGTTAAACGAGATTGCATGTGTTCAGGGAAAATGCCGGTCTTGCATCCCAGTCTGGTCTCATTTTAAAAGAGGAAAGGTATTCATGCTGCAGTAACACTTGGTAAACTTCTCCTCTCTAAATACGGAGAAGAATCTGTCCTTAGGGATCCAAAACTTTGGGCATTTTTGCTTTAAAGGAAAAGACATGACAACTCAAGAATTGAGAGTCACTTTTCCACTTGAGGGAGGGAGTAAAGGCCAGCTCCTGCCATTTGACAGGGGAAAAATAATTGGATGCTTTTGGCAGCCATCTCTCCGATAATTCCTTGATATTTGTGAGTGGATCAGCCTGTGAGAGTGGCTCTTACAAGAGCGCCTTGGAGTCCACCTGCTGCTCAGGCTCAGGTCAAGGCCAGATGTGAGAATTTTCTCACCACCCAGGCTCTTTCTGCTTCCTGCTTTGCCGCCGTAAGAAGCTTCATACCAGAGAAGATCAGGATTTGGGGCTTCTGCAGGAATAAAAGGCTTGCCTGCTTTGTCATCATGTGGAAGCTTGGGTCCTGCATGTGCCAGCTTGAAAATTTTATTGCGGTGTTCGGGAAGGAAAGAATTTGAAGGTTGCCTTTGGCAGCAATAGTTTTGACACAGAAAATAAAATACTGGGGTGACTGTTTCGACTGTGGGATTTGGATCTATTTTCAAAGTTGTGACTTCCTGAAATCCCAAGGGAGGTTTTTTCCCTCATATTTTTTTTTCCTACATAAATGGAAACTTTACTTCCAAAATTCCATTAGGATACCTGTTGATACAGAAACCTTGACTGTCAGTGTTTGCAGTAGAAGAAATGAAGAGTTGCGGCATCTTTTCCATCTTTTCGAGCCAGCTTGGGCTTGGGCCTTTTAGCAGCCTGGTCTGGTGGAAGGTGTCCCTGCCCACGGCACGGGGCTGAAACGAGATGATTTTTAAGGTCCTTCCCAACCCAAACCATTCCATGATTCTGTGATTGAAGCCAGAGCACACGACACCAACTTGGAAGCTCTTCAGGGCAGCGTTACTGTGCTGCTTAAGCGTGGTTTGGAAAGGCTGTGCTTTTATTCACTGTGCTGCCTGGTAGATGTCTGCTGCAGGAAAAGAGTGAAGTGTGAGGCGTGTCAGAAAATGATTCATCAATCCTACCTTTTCTGTGACTAAAGAGATTTTTATTTAATTCTCTCATTTTTCTTCTCAGTGACTCTCGGGGTACAAATAAGACAGAGGAGTCCAAAGGTGGTCACACTTCCCAAAGGTCTGAGAGGTGCTGGAGCAGGATAACATCTGATGCAGTCACGGCGCTTCAGTTTAACTGTCAGAGAATAATCTTCTCATTACTTCTCAGATGCAGAGTCCTTCAGGGAATAACAAACATTTCACATGATCTGAGGTGCCAGATTTTTGCATTTGAACCTCTGAGATTAATGTGGGGGATGGGGAAAGTTCACAAAATTGCTCAGGAGCTGTGGTTATGAACGCTGGTGTGTGCTACATGTTCCAGCTAAAATTAACTTTCATTTGCACTCTGCTGAGCCTTCAGGTTAACCTGGAATGACCTTTGGTCATTGGCGAGGGATGAAATGCCAGTGGTACTATCTGCAGGTTTTTGTCCAGGTTTGGGAGCTTTTTTCCAGAGCAGGTGTGCACAACAACGTTTGCTGTTGCCAGTGGGTGAAATTCCACAATCCCAGTGCCCTGAGTACCGCACCATCGGCTGCAGTGGTATGAATAGAATGGTTTGGGTTGAAGAGGACCTTAAAGATCATCCCATTCCAACTCCCATCACACAGTGATGGCCAGAGTGGAAGGAAGCTTATTGCTACACACAGGTTGTCGTGTGGAAGAGTGGAGAGTAGGAAAGTGTCTGACGTGTGCTGTTGTGGTGTGTCCTGGCAGACTTCATCAACCCCAGAGCATAACGAAGTCTTTTAACTTCCTGCCCTACAAACTCAATCTGGTATCTGGAAATAAAGCTGTGTTCCTGCATGCCTCTGTGTCCTCCTGTGTAATCAAGATTTTTATAGTGGAACTTGGTTAACAATTGTAATGATGTATGAGCCACGGGCGAAGCTGGTTCATTTCCCAGAGCTGCTGCTTCTCCAGTATTAGCCAGGGGAAAAAAGAGTAAAGTATGAATGTTTGAGAAGGAGAGAGAGAAATAAACGACTCCAATAGCAGCGGGAGGAGCAGTGCTGCTTTTAAAAAAGAGAAATTTTTTTAAAAAGCATATCTTATTTCACTTGAGAATCAAAACCGCCTTTTAAATTGTCCTGCCAAATTTTTAAGTAAAAGCGTTAGAACAAATAGAAATAAAAAACATGATTCTTGTTTTTGATTATTCAAACACATCATTATGATATTGCTTAACAGCTTTTTATTTCTTGTTTTTTTTTCCTCAATCAAATAGTCCTTGCTGCTGATATGGAGCATAAATCTACTTTCTGTTTGTGCCTTTGAACTCCCTTGTATAATTCCAAGGAACACCCATGATGACAATCAAATTCCGCTTGGCAATATCCTAAATAGGTCAGGTGCAATGGGGAGCAAAAGCCTCCCTTCTGTTGTATTCCCTTTATTAATTGCCAGGGAAATAAAGCCACTGGAGTTGCATCACCTTGTTTGTGCTCTGAGACCTGTGCACATTCCGAAGATGGCACGGAGCGGTGGGAAGCTGCCCAGCCCTACACCTTTTCCCCAGAGGTGTGGCACAGCTTTTCTAGCAGAAAACACAATCAGAATGACCAAATTCCAGTTCTTATGCCTGACATAACTGAATTTATGGGTTTTATCCTGATCTTTCCCTCCTTCCCTTCCGCTGCCTGCACCAGCAGATCCAGTTCTGCCCCTTTACCATCCTAGCAGCCCAGCAGGTGTGTGAAAGTGTGGGATGGTGGCTGTTTCTGGGCAGAAAGGGAGGAGCAGAGGTGGGAGCTGCTATGACAGGTGAGGAAGAGGTAATTCAAGGGAGTGAAGAGGGTGGGATCGGCCTTTGCAGCTCCTCAGGCTGACAGAACCCAGATCTCGTGTTCAATAAAATCTGGCAGTGCTGCAGAGCAGTCCTGAAGAGCAAGTCATGGCATTTTTATAGCAGAGGTCATGCCTTGAAGTCCAGGGAGTTCACAGCTGGCTTTCCAAAGTGTGTGCTTATTTATTTACCTCTCCATACCCAACTATCCCGGCTAATCCAGGGATCTCACTGCGTGAACACGGGATTGTCTGTACTTCCCTGGCGTCCAGGAGGGACAGGCTGCTTTCAGAGCCACAAACTTGACTCAAGCAGCAAGGTGGGGGTTCCCATGGAATCGTATCCATTGACTTTCATGTTTTGGGAAGGTTGGTTGCCTCCCTGTTGTATTGTGTGGATAGAGAAAATCCAGGGAAAACTGCTCTCCTGCACTTTGGGTTTGTTACAGCATTTTGGGAGAACAGGCTGGAAAATGTGTCGAAGCATTCAGTGCCCTTGAAGAGAAGCACTAAAAAAACATAAGGAGGGCTTCCTGAAAGCGGGCAGTAAGTGCTAGAAGGATGCTCTAATGAGTGGTGCCCCACAGTGTGGGTATGGAAGTGCTGCTGGGAAGAGCTCGTTCCGGGGAGAGCGGATAGACTTGATGAGTCAGGAGTGTCCTGCTTTCACCTCTCCTCCTCACAGCTCTGTCTCTCCGGGCTTTGAAAAACCTTTGCTAACAAACACTCGTCTCCAAAACTAACATCTTGACACAGGAGGGGGAGAAAAACCTGAAAAGAATCGTGTCACTACAAGAGCGAGGTGAAGGGGGGAGGAGAGGTAAGAGATCAGTCCTGGTGTGCAGCCTTCTGAAAAATCTGAATTTTTCTCGCTGCAGTCCTGCAAGTTTCGTTTTCTTTCTCTTTGCCTCTGAAATGGGGCCTTTTTTCAAAGTTATTCACTGCCTTCAAGTGATAGAATTATAGAATGGCCTGGGTTGGTAGGGAACTTAAAGATCATCCCCCTCGCATGGGCAGGGACACCTTCCACTATCCCAGGTTGCTCCAAGCACCATCCAGCCTGGCCTTGGGCACTGCCAGGGATGGGACATCCAGAACTTCTCTGGGCACCCTCTGCCACTGCCTCACCACCCTCACAGGAAAGAAGTTTTTTCTAATGTCCAGCCTAACCTTACTCTCTTTCAGTCTGAAGCCATTCCCCATGTTCTTGTAAATAGTCTCTCTGAAAAAACAAAACAAAACAAAACAAAATCTTAAATATTGAAGGAGCAGCTTTGGCACTTGGTTTCACCTCCCCACTGCAATTTGAAAGCCAGGATCTTATCTAAATTTGAGTTTGACTTTCAGATCTTTGGTGTGAGAGAGACCTTTAAAAGAAGAAGCTAGGAATACAGGAGTGAGGCTGAACCTCTCCTGAAGGGTTTCTGCCTCCTGCTGAAGGACAAGGGTACTGTGGTGTCTTTGGCAAAAGGGAGATCACCAAAAAAACCAGCAGCACTGCTGAGGCTACAGATACCTCCTGCCCTAAACTCAAGGTTGGAATGGGCTTCACTCCCTTAATTAATTTTGTTATTTTCAGATGGCACGGTAAACATGGGCCATGAGTCACCTATAGGGTGAGGAAGGTTTGAAGATTAGTCGGTTCTAGCTTTTTTGAGTGTACCTAGCATGGCTTGGCTCTGTACCTATGTGCAAAACTGTTTTGGTCTTACTGCAGTTGAAGAGTTGTTGATTTAGTTTCAAAACAAGCTTTTTTCTTTTTTTTTTTTTTT
>VZRN01006671.1:38856-56455 GCA_013397935.1 Dasyornis broadbenti | reverse complement strand
TTTTTTTCTTTTTTTTTTTTTTAAGGAACTGTCTAACAGATTATTTTCTGGAGGGTTTATTATGTGTGGGACAAAATGAGAAAGAGAATTAAGAGATGGTGCAAGCTCAGGGGTTAGATGGGGTGGACTTCTACTAAGCAGTACATTGTGATGTGTGGTAACAGCTCCTGAGCAGGTAATGGGATGATTCCTATTTCTGGTCTCTACATGGGGATAAAAACTTTTTCACTTTGTCATAGTTCACTGTGTGACATACTCCAGCGAGCAGAGTAGAATTACAAGCCCTATTTTAAGTGTGTGCCCTGGGAGAAATCATGAAAGCACAGCAGGACGAGATTTTGAGTGGCATGTGAATGTTAGTGGTGTGGAATGGTCGCTGTCTTCACTGAGGACAAGAGAGAAGGGAAAAGAAAGCAGCACCCTTGGGTCGAGTTAAAATCCCAGAGGAGGCATGAGATGGCTTGTGGTTTTCATCATGAAAAGAGACATCATTGCTAAAAGAGAGTAGGTTTAGATTAGGTATTAGAAAAAATTCTTCCTTCAGGAGGGTGGGGATGCCCCGGCCCAGGGTGCCCAGAGAAGCTGTGGCTGCCCCTGGATCCCTGGCAGTGCCCAAGGCCAGGTTGGACATTGGGGCTTGGAGCAGCCTGGGACAGTGGAAGGTGTCCCTGCCCATGGCAGGGGTGGCACTGGATGGGCTTTAAGTTCCTTTCCAACTCAAACCGTGCCATGATTCTGTGAATTCTTAAAAAACCAGATCCTTTGCTCTGCTGCCTCGTGCAGTGGAACCCATCAATTGTCTGTCTATCACTCAGATTTTGAGTGAACCCCAGAGCAAATGTGAGGCTGAATGAGATTGGTTATTGTATTTATGGCCCCATCTGTGCAAATCCTATTCCTTTTTATTCCCCACCCCCTATGCTTCAGCTGAAACAGGAATGAAGAGCCAAATACGTTTCTGCAGTCTGGTTTCTTCATAGAATCACGGAATCATTAAGGCTGGAAAAGACTTTTCAGATCATCAAGTCCAACCATTAACCCAGCACCACCACCATATTCACCACTAAACCATGCCCTCAGGTGCCACATCCACATGTTTTTTGAACAATTCCAGGGATGCTGACTCTACCACTTCCCTGGTCAGTGTGGTCCAGTGATTTAAAACTATTTGCAAGGAAGATTTTTTTCCTAATATCCAGTCTAAACCTTGGTGGTGCAGCTTGAGACTGTTCTCAACAATACTGTCCCTTGTTACCTGGGAGAAAAGACTGACACCAGCTCATTACAACCTCTTTTCAAATAGTTGTAAAGACTGTAGCCTGTCTAGTGGTGAACCTCTATTGCTCGACCTAAAAGGATCAGACCCATGAACTTGGGGAAAAAAAAAAAAAAAACCACAGTGGATTTTTTTTATGGACCAATCTTTTGGTGAGGATGAAGACTATCCCTAGTTCAGTGTGGGTTACCCAGGGAAGCACATCCAAAGCCACACCATGACAGTTGTGCATGCCAGCCCTAGGATGCCACACCTGGAGACGTCTGTGGATGCTAAATCATGCAAACAGCTACTTCAAAGAAATGCATTTTGCACTTTTAGCCTGTGGGATTTGTTTTGTATATTTTTCTGGGAGTTACCAAAACCTCCCAGCCTCAGACTAAAACAGGGAAGAGAAACTTCTACAAAGTCTGAGCAGGGCGTGTATCGGAACAGAGGCAGCTTCTGTGCCAGCTAAGGGATACGATCAACAGAAAAATGAAGGATTGCTGCGATCACTTTCCCTTGAAAATGTAAAGGAAGTCACTTTCTGAATGCGTGGTGGATAGCTGCGAATTGTTTTATGCCAGGCAGTTAAATGAGGCATGAATAATAACCAGTCTAGTGTGGATGTCGTCACATTGACATCACCTGCAGGTTCCTGAACCACAGACAGCCAAAGCTTTGTTGAATGAAAAAAAGATAACATTTCAATAGGCAATTTTTCTTTTTCTGATGGCAAAATACAGTAATGTTTGGCAATGGAAGGCTTAGAAATATTAAAGATATAGTGGTAAGTTAAATTATTGAAGTAGCATAGCATGCAGTAAGTGCTATTTGATGCTGGTGCTAAATCAAGCACTGGAAAGTTTAAGGGATCCTTGAAGTATTGGCAAAGTGTTTGACTTCCAGTTGAGAGAAATCATTAGGACTGGGTTGTTTTTTTTAGTGTCTCTACTCCCTCAGAGTAGAAAAAAATGTAAAATGCATGACCTCAGAGGCTTCTGCTTTCAATGTTCGTGACTTTCGGTAAACAAGTTTGGATTTGCTTCTTTTTATAACCACGACTTAATGGCATAGAGATAGTGTCAGATTCCCTCTGTAACTGTCATGGCAGAGGTGGATGTTCCTGTCTTGCTTACTGTAAAATGGGGATCTTTATGAGCCTCCTATTGATAATAACAACAATATTTTCATAGAGGAAATGCAGACAGCAAAGTAATCTCCAGGTGCTTTCCTAGGTGCAGGTTTTATGTCCCACGACTGTGGTAAAGGTGACCTTCAGGGAGAAGAAACAATTTTGTGCATTTGCTCTCACTGTCTGCTGTGTGGGTCTGAAA
Organism: Dasyornis broadbenti; assembly: GCA_013397935.1. Lineage (NCBI taxonomy): Eukaryota > Metazoa > Chordata > Aves > Passeriformes > Dasyornithidae > Dasyornis > Dasyornis broadbenti. The sequence goes on along the minus strand of VZRN01006671.1, from coordinate 53,860 downwards.
TTGAACTTGGAAGCCACAAAAAAGAAAACCCCACAAAAATCCCGAACAAGACTTTGTGTCTTCCAAAAGCAAAAGGAAAGTAGTTTTTCACTGGTTTTCATGCTGGGCATGTGATCGGTCAGCAGTCTTTGAGCAGTTTTTCCTTCAAAGCCTCATTCAGCCGAGTCTCTCCAAACTTGGCCTTTGCAAAACCTGGCTTCATCTGACAATCTCTGACGGAATGGGGATCACTAAAACAATCAAGACAATCAGCTCAGGGTGACCGGAAGTGTTTCACTCGAGATGGCTGTGATAAGCCCAAGGAAGCTGCTCTGCCTGCTCAGGAGAGCTCCAATTTACTGACTGTGCCACCACTATTGGCTCTGCCTTGGCATCAGGGTCCTCTGTCCGTGTGGGAGAAGGGTAAAGGCACAGAGAGATGTGGCCACTCTCCTGCTGTCACCGTGGATTCCTCAGGGAATGAGGCTGAGGTGCTGTGGAATTCAGTTTTTGTTTTAAGCTGGGGAGTGACCACAGAGTGTGTTTGGCTTCATGTTTTAGGAGAGGGCAGGGCTGTGCTCTGGAGATCACAGAGTCGTAGAATGGTTTGGATTGGGAGGGAACTTGAGGATCATCCAGTTCCAAACCCCCTGCCGTGGCCAGGGTTACCTTTTGCTATCCCAGGTAGCTCAGAGCCCCATCCAGGCTGGCCTTGAACACATTTAGGGATGGGGCAGCTACAACTTCTCTGGGTTGACTTGTTCCAGTGCCTCACCACTCTCACAAGGAAAAATTTTTTGCTAATATCTAATCTATACCCACTCTCTTTCAGTTTGAAACCATTCCCGCTTGTGCTGTCACTCCAGGCCCTTGGAAGTAGTCTCTTGTGTTTCTTGTAGGCTCCCTTCAGGTCGCCTTGAAGTTTTCTCCTCTCCAGGCTGAACAATCCCAACTCTCCCAGCAGAGCTGCTCCATCCCTCTGCTCATCCTGGTGCCTCCTCTGGACTCTCTCCAGCAGCTCCAGCTCCTTCCTGTGCAGGGCCGCAGGGCTGGAGCAGCTCTGCAGGTGGGCTCTCACCTGAGCACAGGGGCACAATCCATCCCTTCTCTCCTGCCCGTGCTGGGGGATCAGCCCAGGACACAGTTGTTTTTTGGGCTGCAAGTTGACATTGCTGGGACATCTCCAACCTCTCACCCACCAGCACCCCGAAGTCCTCCTCAGCAGGGCTGCTCTTGGGGTTGATCAAGATGGGGCAGGAGGGACAGCCCTAGACCATGGCTCCTTCAGTGGCCACCTTGTGACTCTCCAGAGCTTGCCTGGAGCTGCCCCAGCAGCACCAGGAGCCCAGCAGGCACCACGGAATGAAGGAGGCTCCAGTGGTGACAGCATGAAAATGGCTCTTAATGAGACGTGAAGGCGCTGAAGAAAATTCAGACCCGAAGGGTAGCCAGGAGAGAAAGAGAACTCAGTAAGTTATACCCACCCCAAAATGAGCTGCTAATCAGTGGCACTATTGTGAGGACTACAATAAATCAGTGTCTGCCCCAGCCGCCTGCATCTCATTATGCACAAACATGTGGATAGAGAATGTCAGCTTCAATAGCATCTGTCATGTGAGCGCTGCTGTGTCCGAGTGGGCTGCAGCTTGCATGGATAGCCAGCTTTGTGCTTCCCCTCTTTCTTTGTGGGGGATATCTTATTTTCTTCTGGCAATGTTGATTTGCTCCGTCCTGTGGGTAGTAAATTTGCCCTTTCCTCCGATGGTTTGTGAATTCCGTGATGATAACATTGTATTTAAGGTGTGGGGGTAAAATATCTTTCATATGTGTCATATCTAGTGATTTTTGTTTGGTTTTGGTTGGGTTTTTTTTTTTTTTCCTCAAGTCCTCCTCCGTGTATGGTGCCATGCATATCACTGAGGCTAAGGTAACACCTACATGTATTTATGCAGCTGATGTATAGTGCCCATTACTCAAGCATCACAGACTACCTCGGAAAGGCTAATTAATTTAAGCCCTGCAGCACCCCTTTGAGGCAAATTTTGTCGGTCCTGATAGATGCACACATTGTAGCTGCTCTTTGTTATTTATTTTTAATATGATTTCTGTGCCAGAGAAGGGGAGGGGGAAATGAATAGGTCGTACTTTGTGAGGTGGTTGAAAAAATGTGAGGCTTTTGATATCATCAAAATGAAGTATGTAGCAAACTTTGGATTTTATTGCAGTGCCTCAGAGGTTCTTATTTTCTTTTAAAGCCTCAGCTCCTGGAGCCAGGTGAACTTGTGGATGTCCTTTTGTTTTTAGATGTCTCTGTCTAGCTCGTGTGGTTGCAAAATAAATTTTAATGTATTGTCTTTGCGTAATCTAAAATCTGGGATGCAGTGAGGCGCTTGACTAAGGCTGTAGGTTTGTTTCTTTTTACTCTTAAAACTCCTGCAAGGTTAGGACTGGGAATACCAATGACAGAGTGTGTGTGCATTTCAGAAGAGACTCCCAGAAGTTACTGCTTGGTTCTGTGTTCTTGTTTGAATTTCGAAGTTCCTCAGTCCCATACTATACTGAGGGTAAAACAGGGGTGACCGTCACCTCCCTCCCTCTCCATGAGCAAACCAAAGATGGTTTTGAACATTGACTCACTTCTTGTCTATGCTCAGTCTTAGAGAAGGATTCAGCATATCTTCTCCAAATCCTTCATGCTTTTTTGTGTTCACACATTTCTGAGCTCAGCCCTGTTTCTCCTCTTCTTTTGTCAACACCAAACTTATTTCCCTGATCATTCTCTCTTGCCCTTCCCACATCCCCTTCCCATTCTTGATCCCGAGCTACATCATGTCTTCAGGAATGATGAGGACTACCACAGTGGCTGGTTTGAGCTGGGTTTGAGCCATGGGCAACCAGATCTTCGTGTCTCACTCCCTCCTACAGGAAAATTCTTAATTCCTCAATATTTTTCTGGTGAGCAGGTGCTTTAAGCCAGTCTGAAAACTACACTGTCACCAAAGGAGGCGATTGCCCTTTTCTGGTACCTGCTCCTACCATCCCCATTTGAGTAGCTGGCTCATATGGCAGGCTGCTATTTTAATTTTTTTTTTTTGGTACCTGTAGATGAGGAACTTGATCTGATTTGCATCACAGCCCCGTGGCTATGCCAGGGAGCCCTGGGAAGCATCCAGACAAGAGCAGGGAGAAAGCGTAACCATTGTTTTGGTAGAAATAGAGTCTCTAGCTGACTTAAACATCTCATTTATTGGCTCTGTATCTGATGTGGTTTCTAGGCCTCACTGAAAGAAGTGATCCTGCATCTGGCTGCAGTTTCCTTCAGCTTTGCCATCCTGCAGCTGTGATGAGCCAGCCTGGTTACCTGAGCCAGATGGGGAAAGGAGGTGTCTCCTTTTGTCCGTGTGGCAATTTTCAGCCTAAATCACCCTCCCAACTGACCAAGCAAGTGGCCCCCTCTTAGGCCACCTCTCAGTCACGGCATTAATGAATCTGCCATCCTCATTTCTCGAGGTGCTGAAGGCTGTGGAAGGTTGCTGCTGTTCAGGATGAACTGGGCATCATTCCTGTGTTTCTCAAGCCACAAGGCAGCTTCGTGCTTCTGCTGATTTCTGTCCAGACCTGCACTCAGCCCCTACCTTGAAATCTCATAAGCTCTAAGGCTAACAGTGCTTTAAACAGTCTGTAATTCAGCCTGTGTTCTGGACAGGTTGCCAAGACTCATGGGTTTGGCCAAAAAGAGGTTTGGGATTATCAGGAATTCGTCTGCTGTACAAATGTGGGTGGGGGCTTGCTGGGCTTCCCCCCTTTCAGGAACAGGGCTATTTTAAAGCATTTCAGCATGATCGGCTGTTTCCAAGGGGCTGCAGCATATCTCCCCCAAAAGTGACACTAAATTCATGTCACAGGGCAATGCTCATTTTAAAACTGAAGGTAGTTGAGACAAAAACTGTAATGATTTTTTGTTTGTTTGTTTGTTTAATTGGATATGCAAATCACCTCTCCTTTTTCTTTTTTTTTTTTTTTGGCAGTTAAATATTCTGGTTGACACTGGGAGCAGTAATTTTGCTGTAGCAGGTGTTCCTGACCCTGATGTCACGTCCTACTTCAATCCTGAGCTGTAAGTACCTGTTCTGCACCCCGTGGTGGAAATTAGGGTGTCCTGTGGAGTCTGGCTCCTCCATGCAAACCAGGATGATAGGGAAGTTCCTGGGGCTGCTGTGACATCCCATGGGAGTGGGGTGTTGGTGGCCTGGTGGGATTTTTGGCCCAGCTGAGCTCTGAGTGAGTATCAGCAGCACTAATTAGAGCTGGAGAAAAGGGAAGATGATTACAGGGCAAAAGTCACTTGCAAAATCACACCAATTTAAGCCAATTTCTTTCCTGAATAGACTTGCAAGGAATTAGAAGTTTCAATATGCTTTGCCTTTGTTTGAAAACAAAAATTAAAACCCGGTAATTGTATCAGTTACTTGACAGTTCATCCAGAAGCAAAATTAGTCAGTCAAAACCTAATTTGCTGTTTAGTTTGGCCACAGGCCTCAATCAGTCAGTGATCTGGACAGACCCTGATGAATCTGGTTATTTATAAAATACGACTTGGTGGTTCCAGTGCTTGTTATGCACTAAACTTGCTGTGTTTAGCATAAGCTGACATTAATCACAGCCAAGCACAGCTTTGTCTGTCTGAATCACTCTTCCCTCTTTCCTTCCTTCCCTTCTGCCTTTCTCTAGTTTCAATTATTTCAGGTAAACTTTTCCAAAATGCAGTGTCTATCTTTAGCTGAAGCATATGGATAAAAATACTTAGAGCGCTGGGACACTGGAGAGTATCACCATTCTCATGTGTTTTAACATGGGGGTTTTTCACTTTTTTTCCAATAAGATGTGCTGGTTAATGGAGGGAAATCCATTACTTCCGTGCTGCTTACTGGAGTAGCCTCATCTCCTGTCACATATTTAGATATTAACGGAGATATTTCACATCACACTGATATGACACAGGTCTGGGAAGGTCAGAATTTGCACTTGATAGATATTTCTGCACTACTGCAGAGTTTTCCATGCCAGCCAGCTATTCCCTTCCATAGGCTAGAGAAAACTTAATTGCAAGGAATTAAAAGCACAAGCATTCTTTCTTCCTTGTCTCTTAATTGGTGTTATTGAGGCTGGAAGGACAAGGCCTCTCTCATAAGAAACATAAACCATTAGAAACAGCAACAGCAGAGGTTGTGTGTGGAGAAAGACAGACGGTGAAATCATGTGGAGGTTACAGCCTCTGCTTGGCGTTCTCAGTGGACACTGTGCGTGGAGAACGTTAATACAAGGTTAATGATGAAACCTTGACGTCTAGGCCCTGAAGAGTTGGTTAAGGGTGCTTTGTAAAATTACTCAAAATCAACTCATTGCCGTCCAGAGCAATTGCAGCAGCAGTTTCTGGTTTGGGTTGCATCGATGGAGTCCTGCAGTGTGCTCAGAATACAAATGTCAGCAAACTCCTGGGTACACCATGCTTCTTCCATTTCAAATATTTTAACCATATTTAAATAAATCCTATCTTAGAGGGATCCTGGCCCCAGTGAAATCAGGTAGATATTTCAAACATGATGGTTGCAACAAAGCTCTGTGGGTCACCGAGCACACATCCCAAATGAGGCAGGGCTGTCCCTCTGTCCAGGCAGTGTGTTCCAGTGCCGTGCCACACTCTCCTGGGGAGGAAATATTTCCTGTTGTCCAGCCTGAACTTCACAAAATGTAACTTGTGGGTATTGCCTCCAGTGCAGAGAAAGATTTGGCTGTGTCATCTGTCTGTATTTCAAGAGCTGCTGTGAGATCTCCCCTCAGCCTCTTGTCTGCAAACCCAAAGCCCAGCTCCTCTGAGCTTCTCCTCACGGGTGCTGTGTTTGTGCACCCTGAGCTCCCTGGTAGCCCTCTGCTTGCCCCTCTTCTGCCAGGTCCCTGCTGAACTGGCTTCCCACAGCTGTCCCCAGCCTGTTCCAGGTGGGATCTCACCCGAGCTGACCAGAGGGGAAGAGTCACTTCTTGGATACGTTGTCCTGGCCTTCCAAATGTGGCCTGGTGTGGAGTTTGCTGTGTGCACAGGACGAGTTACAGTGTTGGCTCCTACTCACCCTGGTGCCCGCCATTCCCCCAAATCTTTCTGAGCCCTTTTCAGTTGTTTACCAGTGTGTCCTGATGCATGGAGCTGTTTCCTCTCAGCTACAAAGCTCTGGGCCTTTCCCTGTTGAGTGCCGGGAGGTTTCTGTTGGCCCAGTCCTCCTGTTCCATGGGATTCCCCAGGATCCAAGCTCTGACATTCAGCACAACTACTCCATTTGATGTAGATCCCGTGCAAATCTGAGTGTGCAGCCTGTCCATCATGTAGGTTCTTGATGAAGATGTTCACAGAATCCCAGAATCGTTGAGGCTGGAGAAGACCTCCAAGATCATCGAGGCCAAGCTGTGCTCGATGCCCACCTTGTCCCCAGCCCAGAGAACTGAGTGCCACGGCCAGGCCTTCCTTGGACACCTCCAGGGAGGATGAGTCCACCAGTTCCCTGGGCAGCCCCTTCCAATGTTTAACAACCCTTTCCATGGAGAAATTCCTCCTGATGTCCAGCCTGAGCCTCTCCTGGCACAGCTTGATGCTGTGTCCTCTTGTCCTGTTTCTGGTTGCCTGGGAGCAGAGACTGACTCCCCTGGCTGCACCTTCCTGTCAGGGAGTTGGAGAGAGCAAGAAATTCTCTCCTGAGCCTCCTTTTCTACGTGGAACAGTTTTTCCTCCACTCACAACCCCTGGGGCTCTCTGCTTGTCACGAGTCAATGGTCACCAGCCTTTGGACCCAAGGGCCCAGGCCATCTTCAGCCCACACAGGGGTTGGGTTGTTCAGCTTCCCACGTCCTCAGCTTCCAAACGGGAATGCCATGGAAGGCACTGTCAAAAGCCTGACTGAGGTCAAGATGTGCTACAGCCACTGTTCTCCTCATCTGTGCATGCAGTCCTGTTGTGGAAGGCAGTGAGACTGGTCAGGTGTGATGTGCCTGTGAAATCCCTCGTTGAGTGTCTGTGACTGCATTGCCATCCTTCAGGAGCTTGGAAACACATTCCAGGAGGTTTTCTTGGAGACCTTTCCTGACCTGAGGTGTAGCCCAGTCGCCTCTAGTTCTTTGGGCTCTGCTGCTCATCTCTTTTTGAGGCTGGCCTTGGGACAGACTTTTCCCAGCAGTCGGATCACCTTCCCTGGTGTCGTGATTTAAACCCCGATGGCAGCTCAGCCCCACACAGCCACTTGCTCACTCCCCCACCATAACTCCAAACATTTCTCCCTTCTTCCCTCAGTTCCATATGCTGAGCATGACACCGCGGTGTGGGATATCCCTGGGGTCACTTGGGGTCAGCTGTCCTGGCTGTGTCCCCTCCCAAATTCTCATGCACACCAAGCCTGGCAAGGGTGGGGTGGGGTGAGACGGAGAAAAGGCCTCGGCTCTGTGCAAGAGCTGCTCAGCAAAAACAAAAACATCTCTATTTCACCACTGTTTTCAGCACAAATCCAAAATGCAGCCCGTGCTAGCTGCTGTGAAGAAAATTAACTCTACCCCAGCCCAAACCAGCCCACCTGGTTGTCACGATTTTGTAGAGATGGTAAACAGCAGCATTGATATCACATCAGCTGGATCTGTAAAATTACCCAAGAGCGACCTTTGCCCATGTGTAAATGAGAAAAACTACCTGGGGGCACTTCTCTTCCTTGCTAGGTGGAACACTTCAAGATTAGATAAAGAGGTTTCTCATCTGGTAATCACTCCTGCAGTTTTTCCCTATATTGTCGTGGAGTGCTTCCGACTTCTTAAACTGCAAGTTGAAGACAAGGGGAAAGAAAGATCAGTAATTTGTTAAATTAATGGGTTATGAGTTATAGATGTGTGCTTATTAGAATATTCATGTTGTGTTGGAGAGAGTGATGGGTCTTAATTTCCTGATGCCACACTCTTAGTTTAATTTTATTCAGATGATCAAAATTAGAAATTGAATGCATGATTCTTTTTTGACTGCAGTTGAGGGGGGTGCTTGGGAAAGGCATTATCTTTGCTTCAAAGGACCTAGAGAGTGTGTTTTTCAGGAAGAGCCCTCCTGGAGCAATTCTAGAACTAACTTGTTACATGGTGTTGTGTATCATATAATCTCTGTGATATAATCCTGCTGTTTAATTGTCTGGCTCTTTCTCCACAAAGCGACTAAAACTGTTACCATGAACCCTCCCACAACCCGCGCTTTTGAGTGGCTCTGACAAACGTTTGCTGTGAAAAGTTCTGAGTTTGCTGTGATAATCATGCTCTAATAAGTCACCGCGATATATAAGGTTTTGCAAAATGAGCTACCTAATTTATCCTGAACTGAAAAGAAATCACGGTGTTTGTTTCTCACACTGTTCAAAATAACAAGTAGTTTTGTTGAGTGCTCTACTTACAATAAAAGAGCTGCTTTAGCAGACGTATAAAGGGATTTTTACACTTGAACCCAAGTTATCAGTGGTGGCTCTGCAGCAATATGTAAATATGACATGCTCAGGCCTTTCAGTATTCAGGAACAGTATTCAGTGTTATTTCAGCGTGAGTACTACTGCCTCACCATCTGAAGGTTCAAAAGCAAGCTGCTCAAGAGTTGATCTTTCCAGGAGAAAGGGAGGTAAGAAAAACATAGGCAATAAATTGAGGTAATACAATAAGTTATATACTAGCAAACAAAAAGACTTGCTGCTTTGCAGAGCTATCCTGTGAGTTGTGTGGACTGTACAGCTTGTGGTTTGGGGTGAGTTTTAAAATTGTTGTGGGAGCCCTGCAGATTAGATGGGACTTGCTGGTTAGAAATCAGTAATTTACATTGTGTTTTCACATTTGTTTCACCTTGAAGTTGTTTGGTGAGGTTAAGCAGGGCTTCCCGCGTGTGGTGAATTTGCTGTTGCCATGTTGAGCTTCCTGCAAAGGGATCATGACATGAGAAATAACGTTTTGGTTGTGTTCTGTGCTGTGCTATGTGCTGGTAATGAGCATCAGCCCTGCAGGAGAAAATTACCCCATTGCTGGTTTGCTCAGCTGAGACTTGAGATCCGTTTGAGGCTTGAGGACCACGTTTCTGGTGGCTGCTTTGGAGAGAAGATGGAAATGGGAAGGAGAGGGAGAAGGGAGTAGGGTCACTTCAGCACCATGATCTAGGAGACCTTATTCCTTGCCTCTGGCTAAGATACACTTTGTCTTCCTGGAAGATATGAATTTCTTCTTTTCTCATCACAGCCAAAACAGTTTGTTTATAATTTTTTTTTTCCTCTGCTGTGTATTTGTTTTAAAACACTCAGCCCATGAATTACAACAAGTCTCTAGTTTTGACCTCTAAAGAAGTTTTCTTCCTTTAGATTAGCGAGGAGGAAAGGTGAAAAAAAACAGAGTGGCTGATTACAGGCAAGAAGATGGAGCAGGAAGTGGTTTTGCAGAGCAGAATGTAATTTACTGCCACAAGGATTATGCGAGATCCCTTCCCATGTTACCAATTTTGCTCTTTGAAGGAAATAATGAAGTCTTCTCTTCAATGTGACATTTGTGAGCTTCACAAATGAGATGAGTGTCTTCATTTCTACAGGTGGGGTATCTGAGGCACAAATGGTGAGGAAGGGACTTGCCTTGCCTTTCCACAACAAAGGTCACCATCTGTGCTGGAAAACGAGCCCAATCTTTCTGTGTGTCCTGGTCCACAGCTCATCCATCAGGCTGTTCCTGCTGATGGAGCAAGAGCTGTGTGCTGCTGCTGTTCTAGTCATGCACTGCTTGTATTTGCAGATTTGCTTCGCTTGATTCTCCCAGCACTCAATTTTCTCTCTGATTTCAGATGTTTCCTCTTCTGCTGCCCAGCCAGACACTTTTCTACATGAAGAGCCCTGTATTCTCCCTTTCATTTCCTGCCCCCCGGCTTCCCTTAATTATTCAGACTCTATTTTGATATGTAAAATGTGCTGCCAGTGTCACAGAGGTGTTCTGAAGACCCTGCCTGAGCAGAGATGTTCCTTTGTGTAAGTGTCATACAAATGCAGAATTACACAGTAGCAGTGGAAGTGATCAGATACAGGTAATAGCAGTATCTCTGGAACTCGTGCATTTTGAAATATTACCCCATGTATTTCTGCTGCCTTGGATGTTAACCCATGAAGGGTTAGGTCTTGGGAGTATTAAGAACTGCTGAGACTTAGAGCCTGGCCTCTTATTACTCCCTCTGTCCCTCAGCTGGGAAGAGTCAGTTGCATGATCCACATGGCCCAAGTGTCCCTCAGGATAAAGAATTTGAATGGATGGGACTTGTCCATGTTTCCATCTGAAGGTTGTTCCCCATAATAGTGAAATTCACACCAAATTCATGCTGGTGAGCTCAGGCACAGGGGCTGTGAAGCCGCTTCATGTGGCTGTTACATGAAAGCTGGATTGATCAAAGTATCTGCACCTGATAAACCACTTCCACTTTTTATATTTTACGCTTCCTTTTTTCTTTCCCCCCCCTGCCCCCATAATTTACTTTTCAAAAAGCTGTGAAGGGAAAAGTCTGCTCAGATGAACTGAGTGTGGTCATCTGTCTCTCCAAGAGGGGAAAAGCTGCGTGCCAAGGAGTGGATCCAAAGTAAATTGTGAGGGATCTAGAACTTCAATAGTGATGTGGGTGGAATATGATTATGGATTATACTTATGGATTACAGGTCTTTAAAATGAATAATCTGTTGAAGCTCTTACTAATGTTCTTGCTAAGCCTTTTAAACAGGATTCTGTTTCTTCCTTTCCTTGCCACACTTAGCTGCTCTTTTGGATTTGCTTCCCTGGTCTAGAAAAAATTTGTTCCTTTCCTCCTCCAAGCCAGTGAATCATTTGTTAATAATATCCAAGTCTACTCACTTGCTCATAGATAGGCCAAACTGCAGATTTAGAAAACCTCTGTCTTACTGCTGATACTCACAATAATATTCCAATTTACCCAAAATGGATCTTTTAAGAATATTAATGAGGTATTAGTCTACAGCTACTCAGTTAGCTTGGCATTTCACTTTTAGATTTGAATTCAGCAGCTTTTCACTTCCTAGTTCCATTTAATATGTTCCTTCTCCAGTTAAAGAGTGTTGCTCATCTTGTGGTGGACCAGGCTGAGTCAGGGGCACATTGCACTAGGTGACATAATACCTTAGATTTTATTTATTTTTTTTAAATACTCATTGTGAAGATTTGAGTTATTGAATGGATTAAAACAGGACTTTGAGTTTGTGGTTTTTTTTTTAATTTCTGCTACTGATTTTACAAGCAGTATGCATATCTATTTTGCATAGTTAATTTTTCCCCCCCCTCTCTGGGCAAAATTGAGTTTGAATAAATTCTGCTGTCTTGCATTGAAAATGAACAGCTCATGCATAAGCGTGTCCTTTCCTTTTAAAGGTCAAGCACGTACAGATCTGAAGGGGTTGAAGTCACAGTGAAGTACAGCCAAGGCAGCTGGACTGGAGTGCTGGGCACAGATGTCATCACTATGCCCAAAGGACTCTATGGCAGCTACACCATCAACATTGCCACCATCCTTGAGTCCGAGAACTTCTTCCTGCCAGGGGTTAAATGGCACGGGATCCTGGGCCTTGCCTACGATGCCTTGGCCAAGGTAAACCATCCCTTCCGTGGGGATTGTCTCTCACAAGGGCAGTAAACAGAAATCTATTAAAACAAAGTCAGCAGATGTTCGGCCAGGATTAGACTCCACCCTTCAGCTACTCTTTCGTGTGGATCTTTCTGTCTTTGTTATAGAAAGAATAAATTGGGTTCTGATGGTGGGTGAGGATTTTGGCTCTTCTGGTGATGAAAATGCTGATTTTAGCTGCTCTGGAATGAATAAGCTTTTACAGAGCTTGTAGTACCGCGGTATGGGACTAAAGGCTTCAGGATGTGTGTGGACAGAGGTCTTAGAGCTCTGATGACATTTCTCAAGACTGCTACAAGGCAAAGCCCTTGGAAGTTCGTTCTAGGACATTCTCCATTCACCAAGGAAAAGTTGAGCTGGAGGGCATGGATGGGTAATTTCAGACCAAATATCAGCTTCAGCGTTTCCAGGAACATAGAACCAAGCACATCCTGCCTTTCTTGAGGTAGGAAATTCAGGTAGACATTTCAATTAAAGCCTGAAATTCATATTCTAAAATGTATAACCTTAATAATCTGAGACAAAACATGATTGGGAAACTACACAGTTACAATTTTCAACCTTCACATCCCAAAGTGAGCTCCACACAGATAGAACAAACAATTCAGCTCTGGTTTGGGCAAACAGTGTACTCAGGGCATTCGTTTTTCCCTTCTTCCAAGGGTTTAAGGGTTGCTGGCTTCTGAGGCTGCTCTGGGCTTTGTGTAGTGAGAGCACTTGGCCCCTCGGAGCGAGCTGGGGTTTTTTCCCATCATGAGACCTTCACGCACAGAAATCTGAATTACAGGGAAGTTGCAGCGCTCCAGTAGTTGCCAAGGAAAACAGGAGCTGCAGTGTAGGGAAGAACCTGTTGGCCAGTAACCCATTGGAGAGGGTGTGCTTGGATATGAAGTTCTTTAAAAGAAAAGAGAGGAAATAAGAGCCACTGAATTTAAAGTTCATTAGAACTTAATAGTGTTGAAAATCTGAAAATCTTGACTTTAAAATTCTGCTTTTTAACCATGGGGAGGTGTGAGAGGCAAATTACATTTGAGTGTTCTAGTAAGCAAAAGCTTTTTCCAAACAGCAAGTATTGGTGAGAGTTTCTGCCTGAAACTGGTGTTTGAGTTTGGAAACTGCAATTGAAAATTACTCCCGTGCTTTAGGGATTTGGTGGCAGTGGCACTGACAGTGGCCAAGAGTAAAAATATTTTTAAAATCAACAGAAACAGAAAAATTAGAGATATTGGGGTTTTAATGACTTACGATGTGTAGAACTTTCATCAGCTGGTTGTCGGAAATTCAGTTTACTCATGAAAAGTGGTCTTGTTTGAATGATTTGCTGATTTCTGCAAAGAAACTTTCTAATGAATCCTGCAACTCTTTTTTTTGTTTTGTTTTGTTTTTCAACACCTTCAAGCCTTCGAGTTCTGTGGAGACATTCTTTGATTCCCTCGTGAGGCAGGCAAAGATCCCCAACATTTTCTCCTTGCAGATGTGCGGTGCTGGACTCCCTGTTTCTGGAAGTGGTACCAACGGAGGTAGTCTTGTGGGTATCTGTCAGTAGGAGAGGGCAGATGTATCTTTGTTCACCTCTCTCCCTCTTTTCTGTGACTATCCTAACTTCTGCCAAATTTAGTCTTTAAATATGTTTTCATATTTCAAATATGTTTTCTATTTTTTAAAGAGAAGTTAAGCCTTTAGGCAAAATTCGAGCATCTATTTATTTTCATTCTCAATTCTTTTTTTCTCTCTCAAGTTTGAGTAAACTTTTCTTCTTTTAACAAAGAAAAACATGAACGTTGTGATGTTTCCTCAGGGCAGATTCTGATAACATTTCTCAAACTCAGTACTCTCATATTCAAATTTGTGCAATCTCTTCACAGCGCTACAGCAATTTTTTTTTTTATGTGATCTGAAAAGGGGGAGAGGAATCAAGGGGCTTTTGGTTTTTTGTCAACAACACATTAAAGGGGAAAATCTGTAGATCAGATCTCCTGCTTGTTGTGACTCTGGAAAGTCGTTCCATCAGTTTTAGTGAGGCCATGACTTGGCCATTACGTATCTGGAATTGGGAGATGGAATGACTGTTCCCAAGTTACGCTGAAGTAATCCTCTCAGCACAGGAGCTGATCACAAATACTTATTTTGAAGAGAATTCATATGCTGTAAGTGTTATTCACATAATTGGAGGCCAAGATGGAACTTGATTCTGTTTAAGTTCCAGGTCTGAGAGTCCACAAAAGCTCCCAGACATCCTCAGCCTAGGTTTTGGTGGAGGCTCATAGTGGTAGCAGTGGCAGGATGGGATTCCATTTGGGATGTGTGTAAGAAAAAGTGAAATATTCTTGAACAGCACTAAAGCTTTTCTGATCTGATAAAGCAGATTCATCATGTGTAAGTTTAATATTCTGCCCCATGTTTATACACTGCCTAGGTCTGACCACTGAAGATACTGTTTTGATTTTAAACAGTGGAGTTTTCATAACAGAATCAGTGTGAGGTTGGAGGTGAGGATGCTGTTGATTTGGCTCAGTATGGGAATTCTGTTTGACTGAAGCACGATCTGTTTAATGCCCAGGTGTTCAATACTGATCTATTATTGACTGAGAACTTGACAGCAAAATCCTTACAAATGATGCTAAATTAAAATTTTGATGTCCCTGAGTATCACAATTAAATATTCCCCTTTTTTGCATGTACTTGCCCCAAAACTAAACATCTGGGATTTTAAAGTTTGTGACTTCCTTTCTCCTCTCCCTTAGGTCCTGGGTGGAATTGAGCCCAGTCTGTACACGGGGGATATCTGGTACACACCCATCAAAGAGGAGTGGTATTACCAGGTTGAAATTCTCAAGCTGGAGGTCGGGGGACAGAACCTGGAACTGGACTGCAGAGAGGTATTGGCCATTCTGTGTTCCTGTCTCTGTGAAATGCAAGTTTGCCTGAGAAAAACCCCTAACTGATCAGTTTTGTCCTGGCAAGCAGATGTGCATTGCAGTCTCCTGAGAATTAAAGCACTTCTGGTCAAACCAAGGAAATGGCAGATTTTGGGTTGAGCCCTGCAGAGCTATCCAAGCTCATAATGTATGATGGCAATGCACAGGTGTCACCCTGGGTTGCTTCATGAAGTTCTCATCTTGTGCCTCCTTTTTTATTTTATATTTTTGCAGTCAACTTTTTATCTCTTAATGGTTGACAGTTATTATTCCTGATGGATAAACTTTCTGGTTTTACTAGGAATAATGTTCTGCTGTGTCTGGATCAGTCTAACGAGAATGTGCTGTAGCAATTTTTATTCCGAAACCATTTCTTTTTTTTTTTTTTTTTTTTTTT
>VZRN01006671.1:0-30346 GCA_013397935.1 Dasyornis broadbenti | reverse complement strand
TTTTTTTTTTTTTAAATCTCTGCATTGTTAATGGGCTCAGACTTGTCAGTTTTGGGCTCTCTCCTAAAGAAAATCTGGTCAGAGATGCTTAATGGACACCTCTGTGAGGTGCCATGCACTGGTTAAAGACACTTTTTGAATGCATCTGGCAGGAGAGTGTAACCGGTCAAATGCTGCAGGCCAGGTTTTCCTCCTTTCATTCTTCCTGGTGCCTCCTGACTGCAGCCGGAGCAGGTGTGGAGCCGCCTCCCATCCCTGTCCACCGCAGCCATCGGTGGAGGGAGGAGCATTCTGACAGAACATACTGACCACGTGTGGTTAGCAGGGGACACGAGCCAGCTGCTGTGCACAAGAACTGCTTTGACAGCCCTTCTTTGTCAAGAAAAATAATCGGGGAGCCATAATAACACCTTGGTGTTAATATTGCTACCCACAAGCAGAGTTTGAGCACTTCACGTAGTTCTGGCAGAGAGAGTGAACTGAGCTTGCTGAAAAGAAATGCCACTGGAATTTCCATGGGTTTGGACGCGTGATTCCACCCAGCTGGTGCTCCAAGACCTTTCCTCCTGCTCTCTTCGGCCACGTTTTGTGCCTGTGTCTAACCGAGCATCACGGGGACTTCTCTTCCTGGGGAATCAGCTGAGGCAAGATGCACGGGGAGCTGTCAGGTTCCACTCACATGGGGCAGATGACATTTCGCTGGATGTGCCAGTTATGCTGAGTTTCACTTCCTCACAGCTTGTGGTTTCCATATTTAACAGCGCTTTCATCAGAGAGCCACGGCTGCGAGGGGTGAGCGTCAGTGCAGGATGAGGGATTAAGCTGCCTAACTGGCTTCCCATGGAGGCAGCCATGCCCTCCATAGCAACTGTGTTAATGCCATTTATTTGGAGCCTTGGAGTCTCTTCGTGGGCATAAATTAAACTGGATTACTGGTGGCTCGAATCTTCAGAAACAGAGAAATGTTAAAGACTATGTGGTGCAGCGTTGCAATGACCTTTGCTTTCTTAGTGTGAAGATTAAATTAAATCCATGTTTTTAATAAGGTGTTAAAAGCCTTAATTTCACTGAACTTCCAGGTTACTTTTGAGTCTCAGCTAGAGATGAGAGCTGGCTTATCCCACAGATTCCTTGGACCATTTTCATTCTCCAGGATGCACCAAGAAGGAGCAAAGTTACATAGATGGCTGCAGGAAGCTATTCCACTGTAGCAGGAAATTTTCCTCATGATGTGAAACCTTTTCAGATTTATTCGGACAAATAATTTCAAGTTGCCTGCTGTTGCATGTTTACAGTACGACCAGGAAAGGTTTTTGGATCAGGTCCGTTCTTGAGACAGGATGTTCAGATCAGCGAGCTGGTTTTAGTGAAGCAACTGGAAATGTTCATGGCCAGGTTGGACAGGGCTTTGAACAGCCTGGTCTAACGGAACAATCCCTGCCCATGGCAGGGTGTTAAAAGTAGATAATCTTTAGGGTCCCTTCCAACCCTAACAGAAAAAAAAAAAACAAGGGAAAAAAACCCCAGCCATGTAGGAAAAGAACTGGGGTTTTGGTAGGCCCTAAGTTGAATGCAAGCCAAGGTAAGTGAAAATGAAATTACACAACAAAGAGCACGGAGAGGAATCCACCAGGGACATTCAGAAATGTTGGACGTGAGGAGTTTTTTTCTTCACCAGGAGGGTGGTACAGCACTGAGACAGGGTCCCCATCCTCGGGGTTTTACAAGGCCTGGCTGGATAAATCTGCAGCAGAACTGATCTATTGATCCTGACAGTCCAGGTGTGAGTAGGATCCTGGACTAGGTGACTTCCAGGGGCACCTTCCAAGCTGTACTTTACGATTTTATGATGAATTTGATCTAATTCCAGGTTTATTTCCTTTGCAAAACCCCCAAGCTGAGCTAGTGTGTGATGAGTTCTACAGAAATGTTAGAAAAAGCCCTTTTCTAGAGGTGCCATTTTTGTCCTGTCATCAACAATGAAGAAAATCTCATTTATTCAAGGTCATGAAAGTGTTGTATGTAGCTACCACCAGATATTCTAGAATAATACACCAAAATACTCTAATTCAGTTAATGTGTAATATGCTGAGTGTGTGTCACTGTTAGTTTATGTTAAGGGCTTCTTTGAACAATTTAGGCAAATTTCCTCTCAATTTCTCTGGGGGTGGAAGAGTGTGAGGGAAAACTTTTTTTTTTTCCTTTTGGAGGGAAGAAAGCAGAGGCTGTGCTGTTATCAGGCATTCTCAAAATGCAATTTAAAATGTCAGCCACTATGGCAACAGTTTTGTGTTGTCTCCTTTAATAGGAGTAATTATTGTGCTCGTGCCAAATAATGAGTAATTAGAGACTGTTTATTTTCAAAGCTATTTCCAAGGTGGAAAGTTGTACTGCTTTTTCTTTCCCCCTACTTCTTCAAAGTACTACTAAGTAATGATACTTAGGCCTTGCATTTCACATTCAAATGTGGTTGAGCTTGGTGCTGCTGCAGGACTTGATAGAGACAAACAAATGGCGTGAGGGGGTGAAATGTCCAGACGAAATAATTGCACGGCAGACAAAGTGCAATCCTGGGATTCTGGACAAAAAGGATTTCTGCCACAGACCTTCTAGGCAGTGTTTTACCATCTAAAGAGTTTGAGGAGTGGGTGTTTGGTTATTCACCAGTGTCAGGGTCCTCGTGGGTGCAGCCTCGGGTTCCCCTAGTTCACTCTCACGGCGTATTCCTGCTAAAGGAGTCTTCCCACACTTAGGGGTGGAGAAGGGGTTGGCTCAGATGAGTGATTCTACAGAAAATTCCTTGTTTGGGCATTTTGTTCGTGGTGAAGGTTGGTTTTACATCTGATCTGCGAGTTGCAGCCTCCCATTCCCTCCACCAACACAAAAGGGGCTGTGAGGGACAGGAGTGAGGGAGCAGGATTGTGCCTTTCAACACCAGCCCACAATTAAGTTCAATTAAGTCTAACAAAACCTAAGTCTTAAAATAGTACGAGGTCTTATGAGGCCAGGGGCTGAATGGCAACTAAAATCTATGCAGATAAAGCAACCAACCTATTCTGCATTTTTTTGTCCACAAAGAACCTCAAAGTCCACCTTCCTGCCTTTGCAAAATCCAGGCTTCTTTCTTCCTTCCAACGGGTATTTTATGGCAATCTCTTTAAATATGGTTTCAGCACTCATGACTAAGATATGTGAAAATAAGAGACACAGTTTTTAGTAAATGGGATCACTTCCAATCGGGCAAGAGTGTGCCTGTGTATAAAATGTGCGAGAAATCGAGCAGGACAGTTAAAATCGAGGCCTTTATAAAAAAAATACTTGGATGTGTCTGGGGAAGTGTCTGACTCGAGAAGCGAATTGCAACTGCTTCTTGCCTTAACTTTGTCATCATTTTCTGAGCTGCTCGGTGAGTTCTCCCTGCCCAACACCTCCATGTCCTCCATGTCCCTGCTCCTCCATGTCCCTGCTCCTCCATGTCCCTGCTCCTCACTCCTGACACTGACTTTCCTCTCCTGACACTGACCTTCCTCTCCTCCACTGCCCTTCTGTGGACAGCTGTCACCCAGGTCCCCTGCCTCACCTCCCCTTCCTTCTGGATTTTCACCCTCAGGAGTATCTGTGCTGCTTTCCATGCTGCACCTCGTGTTTAGGACGTTTTAAACGATTAAAATGTCTGTGAAGCTGATGAACCTTCATGCTGCTCCCTAAGAAGATAGCAAACAAAGAAGGTGAAAGAATCATCTGAGGTGCTTTTCCAGTTGTTTGGAAATGCCAGAAACAAACAAAAAACTACCCCAGCCCTGCCCTACACCGGGGTAGATGTTGCAGGAGATTTAAAAGGACATTTCTGAAAGGTTTAGTCCAGAGAGAATGAAGTGATCCAGTGGTTTGGGCTTTGACTGATTGAAATGTTTGTTCTCTCCTAGACAGCCAGTGGAGATGTGGGAGAGTCACGGTCTCCTTATGCTTCAGAGTCCCTTTTTATAAACCCGGGATTCTTGCATTTTTATTGCAGTGAGAAATGCAGTAAAGCACGAGTGTGCCGAGATGTGTGATGAGAGGGGGGAAAGGGATGCACGAGTATGTTTTAAACAATGCCTGCAGACCTAATCCTTCTCTCTCTGTCACTCCTCAGAAGCTGACGGCTCCCCCGTGTCTGAGATCGAGGGCCCCTTCACCACAGCAGACGTGGCCAGCAACTGCGTTTCCAGCGTTTCCTTCCACGAGCCAGTGCTGTGGATCGCCTCCTATGCCCTGATGAGCCTGTGTGGGATCATCCTGCTGGTGCTGATCGTGCTGCTGCTCATCCCTCCCCGCTGCCAGCACCGCTACACGGACAATGACGTGGTCAACGACGAGTCCTCCCTCGTGCGCCACCGCTGGAAATGAGGGGCTGCATCCCGAAACCTGGGACTTGAAACAGGACCAAGAACAAAGAGCTCTGCCAAGGGGAAGAAGCCAAGGCCTCCTCGGTCCTTTCTACAAATTTGCTGTTGAAGATCCCACCAAATACCCTGCATCGTGACTTTTATAGCTTTATTTTCTAACACCGGTTCTGAACCAAAGCACTGTTAACCACCTCTGAAGTGCTACGGTACTGGATTTGCTACTGCAGTACAATGAGCCTTTATGCTCTTCACAGTACCTTCTTTCAAAAAAAAAAAAAAATTTTTAAAAAGTTGAAAAAAAAAAGATAAAAACCCACACCATGATGTTCTTCTACTGTCTGAACAAAATTGTCCATCTCTCTTTCACAAAAAAAAAAAAGGAGCTGTCAGTATTTTATAACTAATCAAGCCCTGACTGTAGAAAAAAGAGAAAAAAAAATTAATAACCTTTCTTATTAATTGCATTAAATGAATACTGCTTTCTGTTTACATCAGTTTATTTTGAAACTGTGCTTATGGTGTGGGGGAGGGAGAAATGTCAGACTTAAGCAGCAGAGGAAAAGCAATTGAGATCAAGAAGAAATGTTGGCTTGTGGTTTCTTTTCCTCAAGATCACTGCTGCCACTTGAGAGGGTCATCCTCCCTGAGAGTTGTAACAAAATAGTCCAAGGTGGTGAAAACTGGGAAACAACCTTGTTCAGCCTTAGAGTAAAACAAGACTACCTCTCTTAATTTACAAGGATGCTACCACTGGTGAGTGTGTGGATTAGAACTGGTCTTGAAGCACAAAGATGCTCCATACAACCAAATGGAACTGCTTGGCTTTGAATTTTTTTGGATTTTATAAAAATTAATACTTCATGACTTTCCATTTTGGTACACAAAGTAAAAAAAAAAACAAAACAAAACCTTTCCATTTCCTCCCTCATGTGAGGTTTGTTGGGTTTTTTTGAGTTGGGTTTGAGTGATATTTAGAAAAGTCTGATCTGCATATGTATGGCCAGACAAGAAAGCAGGGTCTGTGTTCTGCTGTTATTTCTAGTGTAACAAAAAAGGAAACAACAAAATAAGAAAGACAACCTTGGTTTTTTGTCTGTTTGTTTTAATTTGGCTGAGCTCAGCAACCTAGAAATTCAAGGGAGAAGAATCTGTCTTTATGGACAGGCTGTGAAGTGCAAGCCTTTATGCTGGCTTGTTTTTCAGCTTGAGCAGCAGTCGGAGGTGTTCAGTTTGGCTTCACCGCTGTGTCCGTCAAATGAAAAGTGTGTGTGTCCTGCCTGGCCAAAAACAAACACGGGGTGGGACTGGAAACAATAGCAGGAGAGAGCTGGGCATGATATATTTGACCAGGCTTCCATTCTGCAAGTGCAGAGGTCAGAATGAGGTGTTTTCTTGGCAGATAGGACAATTTTTCTTTTCTTTTCTCTAGCTGCAGGGCCTCCGTGGCTTCTCTGTAACACTGGCCTAAGTGTTTGGATTGAAAAGATAAACAATGCAAGGTTGAGGATTTTTTTTTTAATAAATAAAAAAAAAAGGAAAAACTATTCCTTTGCATTTTGATAGCAGAGCAGTTTGCATATCTGTGTGGGAAATGTGGGGGAAAAAAGGAAGCCTAGCTCTGAATTTCCCAATCCTTTGCTTAGACAATGTTCTGCCCAAAATCGCTTCATACAGCTCTGTGATTCACACTGCCTCTGCAGCTGACTCTGCATGGAATAAGGAAAGATTTTTTTTTTGTTTCTTTTCAGGAGTAGTGAATTTACAGAGGTGTGCGTCATATGTGTGAAATTAAAACACTGTGGTTTTGTTTTTTTTTTAAACTAACTTGTGTCTTTCACGTCATAACTGGAAGTGCCTGTGGTTTTCTTTTCCTTTTTAATTCTTGCACTTTCAGATCGCTTGACTCAGCAGAGTAAAATAATTGATGCTGTGATCCATAGTCTAAAAATGATTTCTCATGGAATTTGGAGTTGGAAACAGGAGGGAATTTTGAGTTTGTCTCCGTCTTCCTCTGCCTCTTAGTTTTTAAGAGGAGAAAAATTGTGAATTACATGAAATAAGCCATAGAGCTTAGCTGTTTTCTCAGTGTTCTGTTTTTCATCTCTCTTTCTTAATATCTTTTAATCATAATTTTGAGTTCCACCTCCTCCTCCTGGGTTTGGTCTCACACATAACAGATGACTTCAGAGGTGTGTTCCTGCTTTTTCTACAGTACGGCAATAGAAGTAATGCTTCTGTCACTTGTTTCAAACAGAAACACAGTATGGATTTTGGATGGATACAGTGTTAAACAATAAACCCTCTTTCAATTCAGAAAGTAAAACCAACTTGTATGCTCTTAAAAAGTTTCATCACTGCTCCCCTCACCCCAGAGCCTCCTATCTCCTCACCACAGAGAGTTTTAGGAAGGAATTTACTGGGAAAGGTTCTAAGAAGGCTTTTTAATGACTACTGAGATTTCTTCTGGGTTGGAGAGCGAAGTCTTCTTAGTGCACTGGATTTCATATAAAAGATTTAAGTGTTCCCCTTTCCTTTTGAATGTCATCGGTCAAGATACTTCAAGAGAAACACTAGAATTAGAGGAGCAATAACCAAGAAGCACAAGTGAAATACCTACATATTCTTGAGTTTGCCTGGCATTCCTCCACACTAAAAATGTGGCTTACAGTGAAAATGCTGTGAGTGACACCTGCGAGCAGCACAAACTTCATCCGGGCTTGTAAATTGATACTTACACTGGCAGATATTCAGGTGAGCATTGCTTTGTTGCTCTGGCAACAAGGAGAGCAATAGAAACCCTTGAGGGTTCATTTTCAGCCTACAACACATTAAGAAAAATAATGCTCTTGAGCAGTTTTGTATGGAAGATGAAACACAGTGATAGACTACACTACAACCAAGTGCAATAGCTTGGTAACTCATAGTGATTTCTTTCCCTGATATATTTAAAAAAATATAGGTGTTGTGAGATACTTTATGCTCCTGTTAACCAACTTCAGGTGTAAGAATAAACCACACCTGAAAAAAAAAAAAAAACAGGAGGGGAAGTGGCACAAAGGAAAAACAGTGTTGAGAAAAGAAATAGAGAAAAATATCCTCTCATTTATTATGGAAGACAGGATGCTCCAAATCACAGCATCCAAACCATCCCTTGTACACGTATCAATATTTCTAGCTGACCCAGATGATGTGAGTGTAACACCACGTCCCATGGAAGTATCAGAAAGCTGCGCTCCCCTGGCTGCAGCCGTGCAGGTAATTTGATCCCATCGGTGCAGTCCCAGGGGTTTGAGGGGTTGTGGTTGGAGTTCGAGTATTTCAACCTGAGCCCCGCCTCGGGAGTAGGTTTGTTCTATCCCGCTGCCTTTGCAAGTTTTAGAAATATTATCGTCAGCTTTTGGCTGAGTTTAAATGCTGAGAGGAAAGATGAAGCATTTTAATAAGCCTTTTGCTCAGGTGCTGTAAAAGGTAGAGGGGATTGTTCTGTTTTTGAGGTGAAGGATTGTGTTTAGGATGTGCATGTTGGATCAACCTAAATGCAGTGTATTAAAGAGTTTTGATATCTCTTGTGCTCAACAACTGTTAAATTTATCAGCTAAAGCCAACCTGTGAGTACCCTGCCCTGTTCCCTGTTGTGCATTGGCTGGCTTTGTTTCACTGAAGCGTGAGCCATTTGTCTACCAGCCTCTTCCTTTTAAATATTAAAAGGCTTGTGAGAGTTGCTTAACGCAGCACATTTCCAGAGAGAGAAAGAGAGGTGCTTAAATTTTCCAATATTACAAAATGATCGTGCTGCTGGGAGTTTCCTTGAATTCCTATAGGGGTTTCCAACAACCAGGCTGGTTGGTTGTCACATCCTCATCTCAGACACAAATACAAATAGCAATATGAGCTGTGTAACGAAGGGTGTTGGTACCGTGACCTGTGGAGCTGCAAGTAAAGGAAATTAAAGAAAAATAAATAAGCTACCTTTGGCTTCATTAAAAATTGCAAGAGCATAACAGATTGATCCTTTTCAGAAAAGGCTGTACTTTTTACCAAGACACTAATTTCTGTCAAACTTGACTCTCTGATTGAGAAATTGTTCATTTGTGACTGCTGTTCAGAGAAGTGAAGACAGGTTGATAATGGGATACAAACCATCTTCTGAGCCAGTTAGATTTGCTGGCTTTTGAGGCCTAATTAGGTGTTAATCCAGGCTTGGGAGTAATCCAGTATCCTGGCTATGGCCCTCTGGGAATGCCAGCAGAAATGCAGTTGTTGGTTTCAGTCAAACCCCTGGATGAGGTGGATCCAAGACACAAAAGCCACTGCTACGACTTGCACTGACTGACTGAGGGGCTGAAACTGCTGCTGCTGCTGTGGGATGGGCAGAGATGAAATAATTGAGTGTCCTGCCAGGCTTCCAGATCAAGGCTGAGGCTCCTTGGAAGAGCAAAATGGGAGAGGGATGGCAGCTGCTGAGGAGCTGCTGTAGGTGTAAGATCAGTCAGTCCCAACTTCTCTTGGCAAGGATCCACTTGCCTGAATATTTTGGAAACCAGCACTCCAAGGTGGCTGTTGGTGCTGCTGGGAATTATCCACTCGCAGGTGAGCAAGGGGCACGATCATCTTTAGGTAAAATCGTTGCCCAGCTGCCGAATATTCCCCTCTCCATATTGCAGTGCCCACAATGCTGTTTCTCACCCCCAGCAGTGCCTCTTTGTAAGCAGCAGGACAGGATCTCATCAAACACGCTGACATCAGTGGCTGCACAGTAGTCATGGAAGAATGGTTTGCATTTGGCTGGATCTTGCTGGGCAGGTGGTCTTTGAAATGCTGGGAATTTTAGATGAGACTCTGAAGGCACAGGCAGGATTTTGTCTAAGCTAGCCAAAAAGTAAAACACAGAAGCTCATTTTCAGCATTTAAAAAGAAGTAGCCCTCAATAACTGCTCTTTTTGTTTCTTTTTAAATTTATATTAATCACTTAAAAGACATCTATTTTAATATAGCTGCTGTTCCTCTAATCCACTGGTTTAAAATCCCCTGGTAAATATGGTTTTTCTGGTTTTCTTCTGGACCATTCACACCCTCTCCTGTAAAACAAAAGTTCCTAAAAGCTAAAGACCTCCATTTTCCAAATTCAGCCTTCCAACAAAAGATACCTTTTTCTTGTTTACCATTCACAGACCTGTTTTAAAGCAGTTTCTAACACTTTAGAAAATAACTTGAGGTTGAAAATAGTTGCAGTGCCATTGGGACAAGAATTTGACCCAAAACTTTACCTGTGCCAATGCTCTCAGAATTTTCCTGTGTGCCAAGAACTCCTTTGTGCATCTGACTGCATTCCCTGGACCTCTTTCATTTCCCACTTGGAACTACTCCTTGGTCCTTTGTATTCTCCTTTTTCTCTGTCCTTGGGAAGAACAGGGGTGGAGAGAAGGATCACAAGGAGCTGTTCCTTAAGCAGGTGACAGCTCCTTCCATGACACTTTTTATCCTAACACCAACTCCAGGTGAGAACTGAGTTTGCTCTGATTTTACAGAAATGTGTATTCAGACAAAACATTTCAATACACGACCTTGTTTATGACAATCCTCTCATCCCCCTTGGACGAGGGAAAATTTCACAGGGGCAAGTCAAACCTGCAAAGGGCCTGTTTACGCCTGTGTTTTCAGAGAGGGATTGTAGAGCTGAATGTTCAAATGGCTCTATTTGCAACATGGTTGTCCTTTGGAAAAGTCTGTGGTAAAAAAAAAAATGGAGAATGTCGAAGAGGTAATAAAAAGACAGCTAACAATTTCTTGATAGCACAAAGGAGTGGATTACTGCAACAGGTGCTGGGAAAAAATAGCTTTGGTAGACAATACTCTCTGTGTGTGCATAAACTGTACAAAGTTCAGTGTTTAAGACCTACCTGAAACAGGCAGTTCACATTTTTTATTGCAAATTTTATATGAGGATGCAGAGATCTTTTAAGACTTTTAACACTACATTAACTGTTATTTGATAGTTATTTAGGAAGTGCGGAAAGGATTTCACTTTTAAGAAAATTATTCCAACTTAGAGAGGCATTTCTTCACCTGGGTTTGTTGTTGTTGTTTGCTTTGGTTTTGGGGTTTTTTTTTTTTGTTGTTTTGTTGTTTGGGGTTTTTTGGTTGGTTTTTGTTTTGTTTTTTAATTAGAAAATGTTTTTAACGTTAGCTGAAAAGAAAATGGAATCAAAACTTTGAAAAAAAGGGGTATAGTCTTTCTAATTCAATCTTCAGGTTATGTTAGGATCTCTACCCCACTTACTGTCAAGCCTCATTACTCAATTTTCCAAAAATTGATACTTTGTACTTTCAGGTCTTGCCATTTTCAGATAAACACTATGTAAAAAAATCAAATTTTATGCTGCGTAAAATAAATGATTAATTCTTTCAACCTACTCCGTGTGTCTTTTTAAATCCTGCTAAGATGAACTTCAAAGCTGATAAATTATATCCATCCAAATTCTTTCTGTGACTCTCAATTCTAACTCCTGCCTGTAGCTCTGCGGGGAAAGCAGAGCTGCTTGAGATCCCATCTGAACCTTGGCAGGAGGAGGAGGAGGCGGGCAAGTTTAGCTCCAAGGGGATTTTTCCTGCCTATTCCCGACTAACAGATGTTCCTGCTCCAGCTTCTCATGTCAGTGTTGGGCAGCATCGGGCAGAGAAGGCTGAGAGGAGCTGGGAAGGTGGAGCTGCTGTCGTTTGGGGCGGATCCGGGTCATCCCCTGGCTGTGGATAGGAGGGGACACAAATCCCTGTCCCTGTCCCCAAGGCAGAGCCCGCCCTGCCCTGCGCGCTTTCCCCGCCAGGTGGAACCCAAGGGGCGTTTGCAAGTGCTCGGAGCCCTTGCAGGAGTTTCTGTTTCTTGCCCGAATGCCATGAAAAGAACTTTCATTTTGTTTTTTAAATATCCCATCTCAAAGCGTCTTCTGATCGCTTATCATATCCCTCTTCCCTCCACCCAAACACTTCTTTGAAAAGTCCATTATCTTTAAGCCCTGAGCTTTTTAAATGTAGCACAGTGTATTGTATATGTTTTAAATTTAAGGCATGGGTCAAGAAAGACAGAGTGGCACCAACTGTTTAATATTTTTTCCTCCAAAGCTGGCAGGTTTTGCTGATTTCTGTCCTCATATTCAGAGAAGCCTCTCCATTACTGGCCCAGGGCGCCCAGAGAAGCTGTGGCTGCCCCTGGATCCCTGGCAGTGTCCAAGGCCAGGTTGGACACTGGGGCTTGGAGCAGCCTGGGACAGTGGAAGGTGTCCCTGCCCGTGGCAGGGGTGGAACGGGATGAGCTTGAAGTTCCTTTCCAACCCAAACCATTCCATGATTCCATTATTACACAGCTCTGCTCACAGGGCCACTCTATAACTTTTCATTATTTTTTTTTGTGCTTAAACTTCTCTTACACTGTTGAAATTATCACCATCTTCAGAGCACCCTCCAGACTTCAGGCTCATTGAATTCAAAACTGTAAAACTCTTTATTCACACTTCCCTTGCTCATCTTTCCCAGTGAAAACTGGCTTTAGACAAAAAGCTTTTGTGTGTGAAACACAAAAGTAAGAGTTTATTGCAAGAATATGGCGCTTTTTTATGATAATGACAGTGAAGTGTAGACAAATACGTGAAGGTCGACAATTCAAGTGCTCAGTGTAATTTCTGAGGACAAGCTGTAATTCTGATGGCCACTTAAACAATAAACATTAACTATTCTTCCCTTTCTCCACCAAAACAAACTCTTTAAAAATAAATGGCTTGTGGTTTCTTTTTTTTTTTCTTTTTTTTTTCCTTTTTTTTCCCTTCTAGAGGCTGACAAGTGCCACTTGCCTATACCTTGACTCATCATTTGTTTGTCTAGGAAATTCGATCGCATTTCCCAAGAAACACAGGTTATTGTAAAGAATACAAGGATCTGTGCTGCCAGTCCACACACAAATATTAGAGTGTTGTATTTTTATAGCTGTTAGCTAGATAAGACTGCTTTCTGTGAATAAACAAGGTATTGTGATTCTTCAAAATCTTTCCTTTCATGCACCCAGAATTGTTATGAAGTACTATGAATAGGAATGCTATTTACTTTTCCCATGAGTGCTTTTTAATTGTAAATTTTAAATTACTTTCATCTTTCTGTATTCTTACTGTATGAGATTTTTTTTTTTTTTTATTGTTGGACATCTTTAACATTCTCTAAGCTGGTGGTTTATACTGATTTTTAACTTCTGATGTATTTTTAACTGCTGTGTATCCATCTTCTTTCTAGATGAAGTGCAATTAAATACATTTTCTGCATGTTTCTCTGGATTAACAAAATATAAGAAAAACACACAAATAAGCCCCACTTTTGTGTTGTTTAGAAGGCCAGCAAGATCTCAGAGTCACAAGATTAAGAGGTTTTCCAGCTTGTCAGCTAAAAGTAATCAATGCTTGCTTTTTGCCTTTTGTTAAATGATTCTTTTTTGCATATATTGAGGAAGACGATTTTAACATACCCACAAAAAGAAGTACCTCAAAGTTCGCCTCTTAAGTATTTTCTCCTGGGTTTCGTAAAGATAATCGAGGTATGCCAGACAAGAAGAAGATGAAACAAAAAAACCCACCAAAAATCAACAGTAATTGTATCACAATCCGCATTTACATCCCTATTTCTCCACATTCCTGTCCATGCCACACCACACACGATGCTGAGTTTCTACCTGAATTGTGGCACGAGCACGTGGTGAAGTATGGGTGAGTTAAATAACTGTTCTCCCACCTTGCCGCCCCTATAGTCCATGTGCATGTTCTTGTCTGCCCCAAATCTTAGGTAAAATTACTTAACTGAGTCATCAGTGGCACATTTTATGTAGGAGCTCTATTTTTTAAAATTTCTTGTGAGCTCTACAAGCGAAGATTTACTTCAACGTTCTCTCCCTGCCTTGCAAACCCTGCCTCCATTTTAAGTCATTAAATTCTTTGAACTGGTCCTGGCAGGACTGAAAATCCATCGTTGGCCATTTGTGGACAAGCAGAAGACGTGCAAATTAAATACATCTGAGGGCTGGAATGACACTTCTGCTCATCTGTTAGTCAAGTGGGGTGGGTGCAGAAAATCCCTCTGGCTCAAAGGGGAAGCAGGAACTTGCTGTGGTGTAGTTTGACTGTGTTATCCCATAAACTCCCTCTGCTGACGGGATTTTGTGATGTGTAGACAAGACCGAGACCCTGCACGTGCATCCACCTGCTCCACTCAGAGCCTTTTGTTTCCTGAGCAGATTTCCTGTCCTGCTTATCCCCAAAGGGTCTCACAGCCTCTCGAGAACTGAGGGTGCAGATTAGTATTTTGGAAGTTTTTCTCAAAAGATTTCAAATGGCAGAATGAATGGGTGCAGGATAAGATCAGAAATGATATTTCAGAAGGGTTCTGCACCTCACGTCTTCGATTAATCACGGAAGAAAGAACAGCGTCACTTGGGTTTTTTGCAGATACAAACCTGAGATACCTGAAGTAAAAAATTTTAGAGTTTCCTCATCCTTAGGCCCTTTAAATCTCCTCAAACACTGGATCCCTGGCATTTGGCAGGCCAGCAAACCAGGATTTCTAGCAAATGCCTGTGTGTATTTCTATGTACTTTAGGCAGTAATGACAATGAAGTAACCTGCTACACTTTTCTTGTGGCCAAAAGCAGGTAAAATTGCAGTTTCCCAATAGACACTGATTGCTAATTAAGTGGCTTTTTTTCACAGCATTGAGGTGGTGACAAAGTTTCTAAGGGCTTAAAATTTTTCTCTACGCAATCTGTGGCCCGCCAATGCTTGTACAATAAATTTACTTCAAAATTAAATTATCCCAAGTCCTAGTTAATATTCCTTACTTTAATATAATTAGAGGAATTTTTCATTTGGTTACCATAAACCATAATGTTCATGGTTTAAAGCCAGATCATTGTTATTTTAAGGGCCAGAATTGAACTCTTCAACAGTTTCAATCATTTATTAGCAGAGGCATCATTTTCTGATGTGCCTGCTCGCAGGGTAACACTTCCTGCAGAAAGAATTGCATGTTTTGAAAAGCATGCCAGACTAGAGTTGTCCTCAACTTCCTCCTGCGCTCTCATAACTCCTTTTCCTTCCTGTCCTATGCTTTTCATTCCTTAAGTTTATTTGTCCCATGTTACCTCTTTAATTATTCACACACCCAGTTTTTATGGGACATTGCTTTTTCATTTGCAAGCTCCAGTACATTTGAAAATAACCAGCAGCAATTACTCCCTTAGGTTTTTCCTGCAATTTATAGGATATTATAATATACCACTCGCAGACAAGGACAAGAAACACCTCTCCTCCAGGGACTGCAAACATTTACAGCTTTCATGGGTGTCCTGGGAGCAATGCAAAAGCCCCAGGCTGGCTGCAGTTCCTATATGGGCCCTCCTGCAGAATTTCATTCATCTGCTCGCTGAGCTAAACATAATTCCTGTGCACCGTTAGAGGCAGAGGGAACGAAAAAGCTTAGTGTAAACTAAATCTGAGAGCTCTTAAGGGCAACTACGAAACCACAGCGGAGTCTGAGAGATTTTCTACATGAAAATTGGTGACCCGGCTACCCCAGCAGGAAGGAAACCTCCAGGTGATGGTGCACGACACCTGGTACACAAGAAAAGATGAGCCAAGGGTGGGCTGGAGCTCGCGGTGGGACTGGTGTCATCCCAGTGCTGCGGTGATGGGTGGAAAAAGGAGGAGGAGGAGTCTCCGATGGAAAAAGCCCTGGGTTGGGTTCAACAGACTCAAAAATAACTGGTCCAGCCCGTGGAATGGATCCAAACTCAAAGAGAGCAGGTTTAGACTGGATATTAGGAAGAAATTCTTTACTGTGAGTGTGGTGGAGCACAGGAACAGGATGCCCCGAGGGGCTGTGGCTGCCCCATCCCTGGAAGTGTCCAAAGCCAGGCTGGATGGGGCTCTGAGCAACGTGAAGTAGTGGGAGTGTCCCTGCCCACGGCAGCGGGCTTGGCACCGGATGATCTCTAAAGTCCCTTCCAACACAAACCATGCTGTGANTAATAATAAAAAGAAAAAGTCTGGCTTTCCGAACGGGCTGATGAATGCCATAGGAGCGTTCCTTCTGTCCCGCCGGCCGGCTGGGTGCTTTCTGCGGCGGATTCAAAGTTGCTTAACTTTAACCGGGGCGGTGCGGCGCTGACATGCGGCCGCTCCCCTTCCCGCTCCCTTCTCAGTGCTGGCAGGGGGAGGCCGGAAGAGGGACGAGGAGAAGGAGGAGGAATAATGAAGCTGAGTCGGCACTGTGAGTAGGATGCGCCCCGGAGCCGCTCCGGGCGAGCTGGGACCCCCCCGTCGCCAAGGGGAAGGGATGGGAGGGCGCATCCCGGCTCAACACTCAGCTCTTAGTCTGGAATAATTCATGCTCGAGTCTTAAATATATTCTTTGTTTTGCTTTTTTACCTCTGTTCAAGCCCAGCTGCGTGCGGCTGGGTGTGTATATAGGGAGATGTGGCTGCGTGGAGGGTTTGAATCAGCTCAACACAAAATAACCCAATACCGGGCTTGCTTCTAGTGCTTTAGTTGCTGCCAGGGGGCACCTGAGGGAGAGGGGAAATTGGGAGCTGCTGAAAGGTGGGACTGCTAACACAGGACCCGAGGGAATGGCAAGAAGCTGTGTCAGGAGAGGTTTAGGTTGGATATTAGGGAAAGGTTCTTTCTCCAGAGGGTGGTCAGGCACTGAACAGGCTCCTCAGGGAATGGTCACAGCACCAAGGCTGCCAGAGCTCCAGGAGTGATTGGACAACGCTCCCAGGGATGCACAGGGTGGGATTGTTGGGGTGTCTGTGCAGGGCCGGGAGCTGGGCTTGATGATCCTTGTGGGTACCTTTAAACTGAGGATATTCTGCGATTCTGTCATCTTTTCCTTATGCTCTGCTGTTTCACATGCCCTGCCACACCTCCATCCTGACTGTCCTTCCTCCTGGCTTCTCTCTGCTGCCTTCTCTGCCTGGCACTGTGAGTATTGCTGAGTACCTCTGCCTCGTGAGAGTAGCATAGGAGAAACTCTCACGGAGCTCCTCTGTGGCAGAAATGGAGTGAGGGAGACGCAGCAAACGCCTCTGCAGTTCAACGTCCCCACACTGCTCCATGGTGCTGAGCAGCCACAGCTGTTGACAGCAGCAAAAGCAGAGTCTGACTTTCAGGCACAGAGGCTGGACTTTGTGCTTTATAACTCTTAATTGCTGTTAATAGCAATATTAACCTCTCTTGATTATCTTAATTTTGTCTGAGTTTATGACTTCCCTGTTACTGTGTAGAGGTTTGCACATGTCTGTGGAGAGATCCAAAAAAATGAATGTATGCGTGCGGGATAAACAATCTCAGCAAGCCTGAGAGATCCAGCTGGACCCAGCAGTTTGGGTCACTGAGGTCCTTCAGTGCCTTCTGAGTCCCAGAAAGCAAAACCAAAAGTTGGTCAATAGTGAAAATATTCTGTGTGTTTCGATAACCAACTACAAACTGTGTGGGAGAGTTGGTAAATGTATTCCTTGAGCT
Source organism: Dasyornis broadbenti (assembly GCA_013397935.1). Lineage (NCBI taxonomy): Eukaryota > Metazoa > Chordata > Aves > Passeriformes > Dasyornithidae > Dasyornis > Dasyornis broadbenti. Next base: position 13,407 of record VZRN01006671.1, on the reverse strand, counting down.
TTGAAACACATATTTCAAAAAATGTTTAAGCAGCTTGTGTTTTAAGTAAAGAACAGAATATATTACAGAATCACAGAATCATTTATGTTGGAGAAAATCTTCAAGATCATCGAGTCCAACCTTTGACCTCTAAAACCCCTTTGTCATCTGGAACATGGCACTGAGTGCCAGATCCCGTTGTTTCTTGAAATCCTTCAGGGATGGGGACTCCAAAGCTCCCTGGGCAGCCCCTGCCAAGGCCTGGCCACCCTTTCCATGGAGAAATTCCTGCTGCTGTCCAAGCTGAGCCTCCCCTGGCCCAGCCTGAGGCCGTTCCCTCTCCTCCTGTCCCTGTTCCCTGGCAGCACAGCCTGACCCCCCCGGCTGCCCCCTCCTGTCAGGAGCTGTGCAGAGCCACAAGGTTCCCCCTGAGCCTCCTCTGCTCCAGCCTGAGCCCTTTCCCAGCTCCCTCAGCCGCTCCTGGTGCTCCACACCCATCTCCAGCTCCATTCTGAACAAACTCCAGCCCTTCAATATCTCTCTTGCACTGCAGGGCCCAGAACTGGACACAGTCCTCAAGGTGTGGCCTCACCAGTGCCCAGCACAGAGGGACAATCCCTGCCCTGATCCTGGGGCCACCCTATTCCTGATCCAAGCCTCAGTCCATGCATCCAGCCTGTCCAGATCCCTCTGCAGAGCCTTCCTGCCCTCCAGCAGATCAACACTCCCACCCAACTTAGTGTTGCATGTGAATTTACTGAGGGTGCCCTCAATCCCCTCATCCAGCTCATCAATAAAGATATTGAACCTGACCGGCCCCAAAACTGATCCCTAGGGGACACCACTCGTGACTGGACACCAGCCGGGTGTGGCACCATTCCCCACCTCTCTCTGGGCCTGGACATCCAGACAGTTCCTAACCCAGGGAAGATGCACCTGTCCAAGCCGTGGGCTGCAGCTTTTCCGCGAGATGCTGTGGGAGACGGCACCAAAGGCTTTGCTGAAGCCCAGGTAGACACATCCACAGCCTTTCCCTCATCCTCCAGGGGGGTCACTTGGTCATAAAACAAGATCAGGTTGGTCAGGCAGGATCTGCCTTTCCTAAATCTGTGCTGGATGCTGCTGTTCCCTTGGCTGGCCTGTTTGTGCTGGGTGATCTCACTCAGGATGATCTGTCCCATGATTTTCCCAGCCACCAGGGAATCACATCAGGCATGACAGCAGTTAGACATTTTGTACTTTCTCTTCTATTTAGGCAAAATGCTGCACTGCTTCGCAACAGAGTTGTTCCATAGTTTTGGTGAAAAACAGGGCAAAATCTTTGTAAAGGTAAACCTGCCAAGCCAACTATGGAATGAGCAAAACAAATCCTGACTGGTGCTCTCACAGGTCTTTGCAATGCACCACACCCCATCCCCTCCCCCAAAGTAGTCACTAAAATCTCTCAATAAAATTGTCGTTTTCCCTTTTTACTCCCTGGGTTTTGTCTTTGAAATTTTTGACTTGTACTCCTTTATAAATTAAATATATTTTGTGTATAAATCTGGTGATTTTTTTAAGATTCAAAAAGAGCAAAGGTTGATGTCATTCCGCTTGGTTCCAGCAGCTTCCTTATTTGTGCACATGAACTTTATCAGTGTTTATGTTCCTATCACTGCATGAATGAAGTGTCAGAGTAATTTTCAGTATTATTTTAGTGTGGGTTTGCCCCACTACTCGTGGTGGAGTGAGAGATTTGTCATAGGCAATCATTAGGAAAATTTATAATATCTGAAAATGCATTCTATTCCTTTCTCAATCTTAAGCCTTTGATGAAAACATAACAAGTTTCTCACAATATTTTCCCCGCAGTCACACAAATGTTTCTGCAATGTTTTGTTGGGCTTTTTACTTCTAAAGCTGGTAGAATGCAGGAATACCCACGTGGACAAATACAAATATGGAGTAACCAGAGAGGAAAAATTCAGTCTTTATGGTGGATTATCAACAGAACCTGAGTCACTAAAGGCTACTCTTATGGAAAAAAAGTAAAAATCAAAGTTCCTTCTGGCATGAATAACCTCAAGAATGTCTGTGTTGGACTAGTGTGTTCATTCTGCAGAATTTCTCAGAATCTGGATGCAGACCAGTTGGGCAGAATTCTGAGGAAAGTGGCAGAACCTGCAAAACGGGACTTGAGGAGGACAAGCGAAAAATTTGGCCTTATTCTAGAGAAAGGGTAGGGCAGAAATTTCAATGTTTATAAAAGACAGTTCCAAGAAGGAAAGGAAAGTAGTATCTTATGAGTGTGAACTGTTACAAGGAAGATTTAGGCTAGATAAATCACGATATTTTCTAGAAGGTTGGCAAAGTGAAAATACTGTGTATTTTTGGACATTGGTCCTGTTGAACTCGGTCTTCAGGGCTATAAAACTAAAAATTTTCTTTTTTCCGCTTAAACAGACTCTTGTTTTCAAGGACTTTTTTTACACATCAGGAAGTGATTCATGCCACTAAAACAGCCCGTTCCACAGCAACTCTGTGATATTTCCTCGTTTAGCATCCTGGTGTATTTCGTCAGGAAAGCCCACTAGCAATTCTGGCGTTGAGGAAAAGTAGATATTCAGTATGAGGAGGAAGCTTTTCACAATAAGGGTGGGAAAACACTGGCACAGGTTGCCCAGGGAGGTGGTGGATGCCCCATCCCTGGAAATACCCAAGGTCAGGCTGGCTGGGGCTCTAAACAACCTGATGTGATTGAGGACTCCCCCACTCCCTGCAGGGAGGACAAATAGATTAACTTTGAGGGCCCCTTCCAACTCAAATTATTCTGTGATTCTTTGAATGCAGTCAGAGCTCACTGTGTGAGAGGGATTGTTTTAATCCAGCATGTGGGTGGAGGGAATTCCCGGTGTGGTCAGGGTTTTAAACCATTCCTGGAGTGTTTGCCTGTCACAAAAAATCAATAGTGACTGCGAAACAGCTCTGTAGTACCTGGTACTTCCTTTCAGAGTCAAAATCGTAGTAGGACTGAGTTGAACTTCGTGTTTCTTTGGGGAATTATGGATGTGGATTGAAGGGAGTGTTGGGGGGAATTTTCTGCTTGAAGATCAAGTTTTAGAAACAAAAGGGGTTTTCAGAGATAGGAACGCAGGAAATTATTGCTACATCTCTGAAGGCTGTGGCAGGCACAGTGAATCACACAGAAAACAGCCAGTTTGGGCGGCAATGCCAGAAAAAATTATAAGATTTTTTGTCTTGCTATGGAAACATTCTTATGTCCTTGGGGGGTGTTTTTTCTTCTTTTTCTTTTCCCCTTCGCAGTTGTTCTGAGATTGTTCGGGCTGCTGTTGACATCGTTGGCTGCTTGGTATTTGGGATACTTTGTTGCTGCTCATGTGCCCGAAAGCACAGTATCTATTGCTATGCTTCAAGATATCGGAAAGAAACCAGTGTTGAGGGGTGTGTAGTTGTGTTTATTTCCTCTTTTTTCTTACACTATATCTGATGTTGTGTATTTGTATGCTAAATGTCAAATGGCTTGTTAGCTAAGAAATTATTTGGTGTGTGCTATATAAGAATGAAGTCGACTGTAAAGTTAATTAAAGCAAAGCTAAAGCTTTACTTAGACACTAGTTTTGAAGAAGCACAATGTCAGCCTATTTTTGCAAGTGCGCAGATGTAATTAATTAAACAGTGATGTAAGATCACCGTATTTGTTTGCTGTCATTAAAGTGCAAAACTGCAGCTTTGGTTTCTGTTTTGGTTCAAATTTTATATTTGTGATAAAAACCACTAATAAACTTTGTGATTAAAATCTCATTACTTTTTAGCTCTACTATGACCTGGTGGCTTAATGTGTACATTTTTGTCATTTTATGACTATGTTATTTTGTAAAAAAAAAAAAGCCTTAAAATGAGGATGGTAACTATTAACTTCAAGCTGTTGGTGAGAACCCTTCATCCTCGTAGCCCTTATTTCCTGTTATGTGGAACAGCACATAATAATGACCTTATATTCAAATCAGATCATTCCATGTTGGGCATTTTTCCCTGGATTAGCTTGCACTGGGACCCAACATCTGTTTGAAAGTCAGCGGTGACCTCCAGCCCAAATAAACCCGTGATGATGCTGCCACGGCCCCAGAGAACTGTCAGGATTCTGTGTTTACATGTTTGAGTTTAGCACGTTGACTTTAGGGGGTTGATGCTATGTAGAAAATGTTTATGCAGCATCCAAAAAACCCTCTTCTCGTCTTTGCTTCTGCAGCCCCAGCCCCCAAAAGGCAGAAGTGTGACCACTGGTCTCCCTGCCCGCCTGGGAACTTCGCCTATCGTATCCTCAGTGGCGGTGGCAAGGAGAAGAGGGCTAAAATTTGTTTTGAGGATGAGCAGTGAGTACCACTCCAATTTTACACCTAAGCAAGTTCTTTGTACTGTGATGAAAGGTGTTTGGGTTTGGTTCAGTTCCAACCAGGGGGGTCCTATTCTGGTGGAAAACATCAGAATTTATCTGACAGTATTTAACTCTTCTTCTGTCTTTTTTATATTTTATTTTAAACCTAATCTCCAGTGATTTTTTTTTTTTTTTTTTTTTTTTTTTTTTTTTTGTTCCTCTACAGAAGCTGTGCAGACAACTGTTAGTTTCCAATATGATTTTTAATTTTCGTGGTGCAGGATAGCCAATTTACAGAATGTTGACTGGTCAGCATCTTCTGAAAGTCAGGTTCTTTCGTGGCTTTTCAAAGTGGACAGGTAGAATAACTTCAAAACCTTGCAGCGACCTTTCCTGGAGACAAAATCCACAGAGAATAAAGCCACAAAACCACTTTATCGTGGGGTGTTGTTTTTTTTTGGGGTTTTTTTTGGTTTTTTGGGCTTTTTTTCCTTAATCTTTCTGGCTGCACTTGTATGAAATATTTTCTTGATCTGGCTCATTTTGAAAGAGTCATTGTTGAAGGAAACTGGCTGATAGACTGTGCAGGATTTTTAAGCTCTTGTTTACAACAAAGTCTTGAATTAAATAACTGAAGAAAACATAAATATCAGAAAATTACTTAGCACTGGTAAACATAACTTTACATCAGAGCTTCTAGACACATGTATTTTACTGATATTGTATTTATTTCAATTCCAGGCTTTTAAGTGAAGGGAATGATCATGCTGGAAGTGGTATAAGCATTGCCATTGTGAATTGTAAGTAAAAGAAAAAAATGTTAGAGACACATACTTTTGTACTGCAATAAATTACCAATGTTCTTGTGGGGTTGGGTATTTTGTTTTGTGGGGGTTTTTACTAGCTAGTATGGAAGGGAAAGGAAAATATTGCAAACTTGATTCACATTAATGTAGGAAAAACAAATCTGTTTGATAAAAACAGTCTTCTGGGTAAACAAAAGAAACATGTTCATAATCAGTAGAAGAAAATAGAAAATGTGTACATACAAGTACTGTAAGTGTATTTTATTAGGCAAAAGAATTGTAGCACAGAAAAAATATCAGTGATCTCCAGCAGTGAAGCTCAACTTGCAGCTTCAGTCTTTGATAAAATATATCTGCTGCTCCACTGGTACGGGGGAAACAGGAACTGAGAGTTGCAGTTCTGCCTCAAGGTGTAGCCATGGTACAAATTCCTTTTCCAGGCTGGGTCAGTGGACAAACAGACAAACTCAATGCTTAATTAATATTAAACTGCCTTTATACACCTTTGCTTATAGTAGAAGCCACTGGAAAGCAGAAGATGCATGGAGGCACCTAAATCCTAAATTTTGATTTAGATAAATGGGAATGGGGATGGAGTGCAGTGTATTCAATAACAGGTCCAGGGGAAAATGAATGCCTAAATCTTGTGGGGGAGGGAAGAAAGGGAGTTCACAGGCACAGTCAAGTTTGGCTTTGATCACAAAACACTTATATTCTGATTTTTTTGTTGCACTCTTGCTAAGCAAGGTCTTGTCTTTGTCTAAACTTGTATGATTTTGCTGAAGGTTAAATTAACCATGGACAAGAATCTGTTCCAAATTTTTTTCCCAGTTAACTACTGGCTTTTTTTTTCCAATAATCATAAAATCTTTACTGTGTATAGCAGATAAAAATGAGTTAAAAATGAGAGGAAGAGGGGAAATACTCATCTTGAATGCATAAAGCCAAATTATGGCAAATAGGAGCAGGTCTATTACCCTGCACCAATATTTTCTACGTGTTCTCTAATCAGATCAGGCAAGATAACGACTGTGCTCAATAAGTGTCTTATGGCATTCAAATGGGATCTCAAACACTGCACAGAATAGGATTAAGCTCATTCAAACAGTTTTAAGCTTAACCACTTTTCCTATCTATGGTTGTGACCTAGTTTGGTATATTTAGATATATAAACATGGAAGCACATACCCCAAAAAAATGATTTTTTCTTTAAAATAAGAATTAATTTTAAAATTGAGTTGCATTTGATGATTCAGAGACTACAAGAAACAAAATTCATTCTCCCCAAATCTTAAACTTGAGTTATTTCATATTTCTTCCAATTTAAGAACTGAAACAAAAGAAGAAGCCAAATAATACACAAAATTAGGGATGGCTAGCTTTAGCTGAAAATGCTAACTGTGTTTGCTGATTGAATAAAATAATATTTGCACATATTCAGACCTTTTTTTTTTTAATTACAGATAGAACAGGAAAAGTTTTTTGGACGGCATTTTTTAAAATGTGGACAGGAGGTAAGGAAAAGTGTGCAATAGAATTTTTGTTAGTGTTCTAGCATTTAAAAAGTACTTACATTTATGTAATTCTGCTGTTTTAATGACTGTGATTGTATTATCATCAGGGATCAGCTAGAAACAAACAGCTGCTGTCTTCATAAAATATGTTCTGGCCAGATATGACGACAATTTTGCCTGAAAAGCTGAATTTCTCCTGTTGGTTGAAATAATTAATTGTCTTTTTTTAAATTATCTTGTTCTCTTCCCTTTTTTCTTTTGTCTTTTCCTTTGGTCTCCATAATTTCAGTCTGGTAGGAATGGCACTTAACCAGATACTACATCCAGATGCTTCACTCAGCAAAATTCCTTTTCCTGACGTATCTTGTTCAATTTTATTTATAAAATCATCACAATTAAACAATTATCATAGGAAATTTCCTAATCTGTCCCTTAACATCCTCCCACATAGCTGGAAAGATGCTCTACTTTAAGAATAGCTTTTAACACATTTTCTAAACTTTGAAGAATAAATTTCCTCACCTCTTAGTGGGGAGAAACAGCATGCTCCGAGGCACTGGAAGCTGATTCCCTGACTCCTTAAAAATGCTCGTGACCTTGGGTGCATGAACAGGAATGTGCCATGAATGACGAGGTGTGCGATTGATTCCACAGACCACTCGGGAGAGATGATCCAGTTCATCAGGACTGCACCAGCAGGGTCCCTCCTTCTGATGGCCACCCAGGACGATGGAAGCACCAAGTAAGGAAGTTATGGAGGTTGAGGGGCAGAGCAGTGAATGGCTGGGAAATTGCTGTTGTGAATTGGTGTAAAGGAATGGTAAATTCCATTCTATACTCAGAGTTGTTCTCACATTTCCTGCCTAAAAGTTTTGATTCTATGTCTTTTCCACGACTGCACGTATCTGTGCGTTGGTGCTCCCTAGGATGGGTAGATATTACATTGTTAAAAAGCACCCTAGAGGGCACCTCTGTTACCTTCTTTTTTTCTGAAATGTTATTTATCTGCACCTCCAATTATGATGTCTCTAGTTTAGGTTCCTTCTTACATGTAACCTGATTATTCAGGTGCTTTTGAATCTTAGGGGGTTTTTGGTTGAGCTCATGATATGGTAATTACCCAGGAAAAGACTTAATCCATGCTTGATGCTCTTGTCCTTATTTAAGAAGGGTTGAAAGATCAGACAGTATTTGAGATACATTTTTCTTTCTGCTATGCTGTTACAAACAGGTTGTATTGACATCAGGAATGTAATGAGGAGGAAGAAAATTGATGAATTCAATTCTCTCTGTGAATTCAATGTCATGCTACTATCACAGCTCTCAGGACTATTTAATTCTCATTTTTGCTTCTGCTGGCTTAATGCTGAATGTAAAGCTTGAATCAGCCATGATCTTTTCCGTCATTTTTCACATCCTGAATTTTTAACACTCATTTTTTCATTACATTTTCCTAGGCTGAAAAATGATGCCAGAAAATTAATAGAAGAACTGGGAAGTAAAGAAATAAAGAATATAAAGTTCAGGTCAAGCTGGGTTTTTATAGCTGCCAAAGGCTTCAAGCTGCCAGATAATATCCAAAAAGAAAAGGTCAGGTTTGTTTTATTTTCACTTTATATTTGTATATCAAAACCAAAAACTTTGGGAATAACTTGCTCTCAGGTTTCAGGAGAACTAAAGATTCTGTTTTTCAAAGAGATTTCTGTTTGCATCTGTGCCTTGTTTTGTTCACTTTCTGTAAGCCCAATTGTGCTCATCTGTATGAGAGACAGACACAAATCAGGAAACCCAGCACAGAGGTCAGGTCCCTTGATGATGCTGATTCCCTCCAAAGCCATGTCAAACTTCCATTGTGGGGCTTTTTTTCCCAGAATATCACAGGATCACAGAACAGGTCAGGCTGGAAGGGACCACAGTGGGCATCTGGTGCCACCTCCATGCTCCAACAGGGCCATCCCAGAGCACAGGGCACAAGATCGTGTCCAGAGGGCTCTGGAATATCCCCAGGGAGGAGACTCCAGCCCCTCTCTGGTCTCTGCTCAGGGCTGGGCACTGCCCAGGGAAGAAGCTGTGCCTCCTGTGCAGGGGGAGCTCCCCGGGCTCAGTCCCTGCCCGTTCCTCTGGTGCCATTGCTGGGCCCCCGCAGCAGAGCCCGGGCCCTGCTCGGAGCCTCCCTGCAGCCAGGGCCAGCCAGGCCTGAGGGCCCCTCTCAGCTGGGGCTCCTCTGGAGGCTGAGCAGCCCCAGCTCCCTCAGCCTTTCCTGGGCACGGAGCTGCTCCAGGCCCTTCCTCACCTGCGCAGCCTCCGCTGGCCCCGCTCCAGGAGCTCCCTGTCCCTGCTGTGCTGAGGCTCCAGAGCCGGGCACAGCACCCCAGAGGTGCCTCCAGGGCTGGGCACAGGGGCAGGATCCCTCCCTGACCTGCTGGGAACGCTATTCCCAAGGCACCCCAGGACACCATTGGCCTCTTTGGCCTCTGCTGGTCAGGGACAGCACATTGTCCAACAGGATCCCCAGGTCCTTCTCCACAGGTCTTTTCCCCAGCAGGTCACCCCCTGCTTGTGCTGGTGCAGAATATTGTTGCAATATTTGTCATATTTCAGAGCTTCTGCTGGGCAAAGACATTCAGTTTAGTGCATATCATGACAGCCATCTGGGAAATAAATAAAGCACTCTGTGTAAGAGAGAATCTGGCAGAATCTTCACCCATTATGTTAAGCAAGATGTGCAACATTCTCCTTAGCTTCCCAATCATCCTGCCTTACCTCCTCTTCTTGTATGAGGTTTGACAAACTGGTATGTAAATAGGAAAAACTACATATTGGTTTGGTTTTTTTTTTTTAATTTATTTTATTTTCACAGATAAACCACTCTGACCAGAAGAAGAACAGATACAGTGGCTGGCCAGCTGAAATCCAAATAGAAGGCTGTATCCCAAGAAACCTGATCTGAACAAATGCATACCTCATTAATAAAGACAATCCTATATTTTTATATCTATGACTCCATTAAATTGCCTCCAGAACCCAAAAAACATCTGAACAATTGTAAAATAAGTCAAATGCACAGTTTTAAACCTTTCTTTCCTCCCTGTGGTTTTATTCTAATCTGAAAACAAATAGATATTTTGATAAGAAGTGGAAATAAAATACGCTGGTTTGGAATTACAATGTTCAGGAAGTCAGTCATAAAATACCGGGATTTTTGGAATTGAGCATGCATTGTCATTAATACTTTTAGGAGGTTGGTTTTACTAGTTTCTTTTTAGTATGTCTTTTCTTTCGGTTCCCTTTAAATACTAATATGCAAATATAACTTAATCTAAATTGTAATATAAAATCACTAGCAACAAAGCAAATTACTTTGCTGTTAGTAACATTGCTTCTCTTCAGAGAAAGAGCAGTTACAGTTTTTGAGTTGATTTTAGTGATGTTGACAACACAGAATAGCAATGATAACATGTAAAGATCCAGTTACTTGACTTATTTTACCAAATTTAGGCTGCAAATCTACATAGTTTAAGTATTTTTCTTTCTGTAAGTTTAACTTATTTTTAAAAATGTAGTGACTTCATGCAAGCTTAAGTGTTGTTCATGTTAACTATAGAATCAAACATATGATTGAAAGGAAATCATAGAAACATTTATTCAATTTCCCTTTTTTTGAACCACAGCAAGTGTCTGGATTGTTCTTAATGCTGTTTGCCCCCCTGTTGTTCAGAAGTCTCCCATATGGCAGATCCCACAGCTTAAGTTGCTTCCTGCAGCAGTCCACTGTTATTCTAGTTATCCTCCAAACATGTTGAATTAACCCAAAAGGACAAGCCTATTACATGGAGAATAACTCATCATTTTCCTTTTTATGCCAGTCCATGATGTGTCTGATGACTGTCCTCATCAACTCTCTCCTCCCTAGACTGAACCCACCGATTTTAATCTTTCTTTATATTTTTCTCGGCATTCAAACATTACGTCTGTGTTTCCTGCTTGAAGCCCCCTTTGAAACTTCAAATGAAGCTTGAAAGCTTCAAATCTCCAGCCACGTCTGCCACTTGTAGTCACTGCTGTGCTCCCAGCAGCTTTCTGGTGGTGTGTCCATCACCAGTCTCTAAAGTTTCCTGCTACTGGTTTGCAAATTGCTCCACAGCCCCGGGACACTGCCAAAAACCTACTTAGATTAGTTTGACAGAGTTTGGCAGACTCAGTGGTTGCTCCTTAGTGCCTTGTTACTAGTGAGGTGGATACAGAGTATTTCAATAGCTGTTTCAATGTTTTTCCACATTAAGTCATTCTTCTTAATAATAACAATTTTTTCAGGTGGTGCTCGTGTTAGTGGCAGTACATTTATTCCTTTGCATCATAATTACCCTTTGCCACTTGCCTGAATTATAAAAATAACATAATTACAGTGTTAATGGCTGGCAGTCCTCAGAGTGCGGAGCTCTGAGACAGCCCTCGAGCTGTGTGCAGTCTGACAGGCACTGCCTTTTGCTCCAGGCCACAATTAATCTCACATCAATTACAATTAAATTGTACTTCAATTTCTGTTTAGCAGTTACCATGAAGTACAATTTTCTCACGCTTTACATTTGCTCTGTTCTTCACGCTCTATCCAAGTGTTCCACTCTTCGCGACAGTAAAAGCTGCACTCCTGAATCAAATCTGAATCAAAGATCAAACCACCCTGAGAACCTTTCAGAGCGCAAATTCCTGCAAAATGGTCTTTAACTCCGTGGTGTTTTCACTTTTTCAGAGGGGAAGCTGAGTCACCTGGACTGGACTGAAGAGTGTTGATAATCTGCAGTGCTGAGTAGCCATCATCAGCTTTATTTTCATTTGTTCATGACCCAGTATTTCAATATGGTAGGCAGAGGACTCACAAGTATTTTGGTAACCCTCTGATCTGAAGAAATCATGGAAAAGTGATCACTTGCCACATTTTCAATCACTTTTCAGATTAGAAACAATCTTGCAGAGTTGGTTTGAAAGCGGGATTTCAACTTTGCACCCCAACTTGAACCCTTTTAAAGGAACTGTCTCCTAGGAAGAAGTGAAAAGCTTTTTCATGGAATCCTAATTCTGAAAAATTAATCTGGGGGGGGTTGGAAATAGCTGCATCGGTGGAGGTTCCATGCCAGGTGACAATGCCAACCACAAGTAGCAAGCAGGAAGTGATTTCCTGCATTCTCCTGGGCTGGGTAAGTGCTGAGAAATACCTCCGGGTGCTTATTGCAGCGCGTGGGGTCACCACCACGCAAAAAGGTTCAAACCTGCACAGCAATCCATCTTTCTCTAACCCCAGTAGGTAAATCCCATGGGAAGCCATGAGCTTTAGGCTGTGCCATGACTCAGGGCGTGGGTTTGTGGATTTAAAAGCGGGGGTGGCACAGCAGGTGGCAGCAGTGGCTTTCCAGATCCTCTGCACCTCTAGAAAAACTCAACATTTCGGTGTTTTCCTGTCCTGGGCAGATGCTGGAAGCCACAGACACAGGTTGAGGTCACCTTGGGTGGACACCAGCAGCTTTGCCCCTGACATGCCAGACCTTCCTTTCCTACGCTTTGCCAGGGACAGGCTCCCATTTCAAATATCCCCAGCAGCAGCATTCCACACAAGAAGGTCCCTCATAGCCCCTGCCCTTTTAGAAACACATTCTAGATGCTCCCATTTTGACCTCCTGTGTAAACATGACAACTAACCCCATAAAGAACAAAGCACCTGGTCAGAGTTCCTTTTTTATTGCTCCTTTTAAGAGCATGAGAAGCGTTTCAGGGTCCTGACATGTCTCTTAAAAGTCCCTGGGTCCCTGGCAGTCCCATTGATGGCAGCCATAGGAAATATTGATCAAACAATAGGTAACGTTTTCAGTTTCTCAGTGGCAACTGTTTCTTCATGTTCTTTGTGTAGTGTTACCTAACTCAAAGAGGGGAGCTTCCACTATACTTAAAAGCAAAATACAAGAAAGGAAAAGAGAGGTGAAAGATGCCCTTTTTTGGCAGGCTGTGCTTAAAGAAAAACTCTGACCATGTGCGATCCACCCAGACAAGCAAAGAGAAGCTGATGTTTTTACTTAAATATAGTGCCTGGAGGGAAGAAATATATGACTGTGATTTATGTGTCTCTTCTTAGCTGCAGTGAAATGCTGAACAATTACTTGAATTCAGGGTATTGAGATGGGTGGTTTTAATAACATTTGAGTGAGAGCAGTTCCTCATTTCTGGGTACTCTCAAGTTTTGATTTCACTGCTCTAGGTTTTTTGGGGGTTTTTTGTGCTGTGTTTTTGTTTTGGTTTGGGTTGGGGGGGCTTTTGTTGTTTTTTATTTTGTTGTTTTGATTTGGGTTTTTTTTGTTTTCTTTTGGTTTTCTTTCTGGGAGAGGTTTTCAGCAGCATAGGAAAGAAGCATAGCTTCTCCTCCAAAACACACACTTTACACTAGCAGTTCCTTATTCCAAAGATGAGAATGTAGAGATAGACCCTTTAGCCTGTCTTGGTCTCCACTGCATGTCCCATTAAAAATAATAAAAAAAAATTAATAGCTATGTTGTAGCCAAAAGCAATACACATTTCAACCTTGTACTTCCCAGATAAATCTTCTGTGGTTGTGTGGTTTTTATAGCTGCTTTCGATCCCCTAGGAATTCTCTATCAGTGTTCTGTGGGAGGCTGCTCTTGGCCTCCCAGCCAGGACAACAACACCAACAAATGTTTTAAAAACCAAGGGACACCTCCAAATCAGC
>VZRN01006658.1:0-13448 GCA_013397935.1 Dasyornis broadbenti | reverse complement strand
GGGGGGAGGATCAAATATGCTCTGTCTACCTACCCTTTCCTGAGTTTGAACCCTGTCATTTGTGAATTATGTACAAGTGGAAGCCTGAGGGGCTGAGAACTGGTGCTGGGGTGCTGGGCTGCCAGGCAGGAAGAGTGCTGGAGTGTGAGCCAGACTGTGTAGCCTCTCTCTGTCACCAGTCCCAGCCGACCTTGGGCTTTTGACTCCCAGTGCCTCAGTTTCCCCATCTACACAGTAAGTTCTGCTCTTCATAAAGGGCTACTAGGAGACAGGATATAGGGACCTGTCTATGCTTAGTTGCTGGTTCATTTTCTCTGGAAACACACTATAAGAAGGCAAAGGCATCCAAAATTTGGAGAGGATACAGGTGAGGCAGTCTGGGGCAGCCAGGCAAGAACTTTCCCATTAGACTTTTGGAAAGCAGGTTATCTGCAAAACAGCTTGAGACCCAGCCAGGCCCCAGACCTGAGAGCAGCCAGTGAGCAAGTTTAGAGGTGGAGCTAACACTGAGGCTGTTTGTTAGATATAAAAATGCTTGGATGGATCAGTGCTGATCACAGCACCCGGGAGGTGGCTGAGGGGAGCTGTGCAGAGAGCAGTACTGGCCATGGGGAGAGCAACTCCAGCTCTCCTGGTACTGCTCAGCCTAAGAGTGACTATTTGTGATGCTGAGGACACCTGCTCAGGTGAGTAGAGCACAAATCTTACTGCTATCTCACTGAGACAGCCTGTTTCATCTCTCCCTATAAGAGAAGGAGCTTGGGGAGGGATTGGGGAGGGACAGAAGTAGCATATGACTTTTTTTTTCCTTCTGTGCTTTTTAAAATTCAGCGGCAAGTGGGTGGAGAGAAAGGGGGAGGCTGAAGTCTCAGCAGCCACTTAAGAAAGCTGCTGGCTCCAACTAATGATGTAACATCATTCCCTCACCAGTGGGATCTCTAGGAACAGACAGTCCCCATTGAGGCTTTCCCCTGTGGTTAGGGTTTTTTTTTTTCAGTAGGGCCTTGGTGCAGTTACTAAAAGGTACAGAGCAATACAAAGGATCAGCCTGGGGATGCTGCACAGCACAGTTTTCTGTATTCCTCACGAAGGCCATGGTGTAATTTCAAACAGTCCTGCCATCAGGAAATTCAGAAGAACCGTTACTGTCCACAGATCTATCAGCGTCACTTACTCTGCTGTCAGTACCCTACTGGGGCACTTCTCATCTTTTGTTTTATTAAGCTACAATATTTTTGTCATGCATGCAACGTCATATATATCAGCCTCCTCTCCCACTGAACTCCCCTGAAGCTAGAGAGGTGCAGAGTCTGGCTTCTCTAATATGTGAGATTCTCAGTGCCATCCGTCAATCCATGCAATACCCCCAAACTTCCATACTTATTGCTTTTGATTGCACTGTTCCTCAACTTCAGAGGGTTTGGTTTCCTCTCCAAGACATTTCAGAGCCCTAATAATCTCAACAAAGACTGTCTTAATTTCTCAGGGGTGAGAATAGTGGGACTGGGTGATGCTGACCGACTCGCCATTCTTCAAGGATGTCCAGGGATCCCAGGTGTCTCTGGCCCAAAAGGAGAACCAGGTCTCCCGGGAACAAAAGGTGAGGCCCTCAAAGCCAGTGATGAGCCCTGTGATGTAAGATGGTCTCATTGCTTTGGATAGCGGAAGCTAGCTGAGGCTGGAGCAGTGGCTGGCCTGGCACTGGCTGCTGTGCACAACTGGAGAATTGGAGCAGAAAACATCCCAATCAGACATATGCTGTACACACGGAGTGAGCTGTTTCTTCCTTGAGTCCTGTCACAAATCTGAAGTGATCTTGGGGTGTGAAGTGTCTCATTTGTTTCTTCTACAGAAAATCATCCGTTTATTTTCTGGGTCTGCATTAAACAGTCTGGGAGGGAGGCTGAGATGCTCCTACCTGTTTTCTGGGAAACAGTTTGGGAAATGTACTGGCAGCCCCTGTGCCGGGAAGCAAGAGAGATGGGGTCCTTCAGAGTTTTCATAGCCAGCTTCATAGAGAAGGTGAATCATGTCAGCTGAGCGAGATGATCCACCACAGCAAAATCCATGGACTGGCTCCACGATGTACAAAACTCATATGAATTCATATCTGAACTTCAAATTAAGACTTAAAATGGCAGTACCAGTGTAGTGAGGCTTCAATAGAAAGACGTAAGGTAAAAGAGTAAACTATGTGGCAAGACTAATCTAATTAACAAAACCAGCATCCCTTGTTTCTCTGAAAGCTGAGGCCCAGTTGCCCAGGCTTCCATGACTTCCCCACTCTGGTCAGTTTGTAAGGTTCACATAAAAAATTATTCTTTCTTTGCAGGAGAAATGGGAGACCAGGGATTCCCTGGGAAAGCAGGGCCACCTGGTGTAAAAGGTAATGAGTAACATATGCAGCTCTAATCTGTAACTATCCCCAAGCTCGGGACGTGCATTGGGAGACTGGGCCTACAGAGATGAACTGCAGGGCTGGCCATAGTCCAAGAATGGCAATGGAGTAGCATAGGCAAAGCCTGATTTGGGAGTATGGCTTTCACACAGAGTGAGTACTAGCAACTGTCCTTGAGTGGGAACACAACACAGAGGAAGATACCACTCTTCTCAAAATTTCCCACTGATGCTTACCAGCCCCCTAAATTCAGACCTCCCCCTATTCCCCACTCCTACCCTAACCTGCCTCCAGCACAACAAGCCTGCCCAAATGCCCCCAGCTCTGAGGAGCTTTGGAGCTCTCTGCAGAGATTCAGCCCAGAAGCATGATGCAGAGGTACTATTGCT
The DNA here is from genome assembly GCA_013397935.1 of Dasyornis broadbenti. Lineage (NCBI taxonomy): Eukaryota > Metazoa > Chordata > Aves > Passeriformes > Dasyornithidae > Dasyornis > Dasyornis broadbenti. Next base: position 10,661 of record VZRN01006658.1, on the reverse strand, counting down.
GAGTACTTGTTTTGCCAATTGATAGGGGTGATTTGAAGGACACAGACACCAATGGAAAGAATGGTCTTATTTTACTATGAATATTATGGTGACATAAAAGTAAACGATACATTCAATACAACTATGCGCTTGGATTTGGCAATAAACAAAAATTAGCAAGGTAATGCACCTAATCATTACTATAGGAGAGACAGGATGATTATTGAGAAAGATACTTCACCAACTGCCTAAATACTTTACCATCATCCAGAGTCCGCAGTTGCTGGGGAGCCCTATTTCACGGTGAGGACCTAGAGAACCCTTCCCTGAAACTGGGAAAATCCTATGCGGTGCATCCACCCCATAGGTGAGGTCTCCAAACTCTCCCTGAAAGGGAGTCCAGTTCTCATAGGCCCAAATCAGCAAGTCTAAGTGACTTGAATATATTTTTAGCACAGAAACATCTGGATCTGATAGCACACTTCCCAACCAGCCAGGCCAGGGCTTGGCCAGAGCCCAGGCCTTGGGTGGGAGGGTTTTCCCCTAAAATACCCTACAAACAAGCCTCTATTCATGTCAGTTGGGAAAGTTTCTTAAACTTATATATTTTGTGCAGATAACTACACAAGGTTATAAACAGCTAGCGTAAGCATCTTTGTCATCTATTTTTAGCTAAATAATACTGATGGTGTTAGTCACACAGTGCTCAGGATCCATCTTGTAAGGCCTGCTGCTCAGGCCTAAGCACATTGGTGCTTTCAGCAGCCTCCAGGCTTTGACTCAGTGTGCAATGCCCACTTGGCCACAAGAACAGGATCAAAGAATGGCACAGGAGGAGGTTTTCTTTGTAATGGGATGAACCCCTGAAAGAGGAAGATGTTTGTTGAGAAACTGGCTTTTACCAATAAGGCTTGCTTAGGACCTTCAGCAGGATGTGTTCTGCCCATATTGGAAAAGTTTGTCTTCTAAAGAGTCCAGCTCCCAGCACAAGATGGCACCTAGGAACCGAGCAGCAGTGCACTGACTAGAAGGGAAGACACCCTTTTTACACGCTGAATATGAAGCTATTGCCTGGCCAAAAGCAATCAAGAGTTGAACTGAAACTCTAGCAGGAGATGGGCAAAACCATTGAAAAAGCAGCTATTGATTGAAATCTCACAAGGGTCTGACTATAAACAGAAAACCCCCACAAAAAGTCACTGAAACGGAACCATGAATCCACCATACATTCCAGGAGATGAGGCAGCAGTTCTCTCTCCTCTGTATCCTGCTGTTCCTGCTGTTCCTGAGAGATACTGCTGATCAGGAGAGCAGCCAGGTTGGGGCAGCAGCACCTCTTGGGACACTCAGCCAAGCACTGTAGCTGTCACCTCTTGACAGCCTGTCCTGTACATTTGGGACATATGGAGGGGCTGGAGCAGCCACTTGAGGAGACACATTAATTCATTTGCATTGGATAGTCTGCGATGAACATTTTCATCTTGTGTTTTGTAGGAGCAGCTGGAGAGCCTGGCTTCCCAGGACTGAAAGGTAAATCATGCTGTTCTGAATTTATCATGTGAGCTCCTTTGTAAACTTCCACCCTGTGCTGTTTTGCTACAACACACCAGATGGGACTAGTTATACAGACTGGATGGGGCTGTTTGGTGACAGTTGTACCTCATCATAGGCTCCACCCTGGCCCAAGTGCTGTGGGTAGTCCTGCTCCCAAACCAGATGTTCAGCAGCAGCTGCTGCCCTCAGCTTGGGCACCTGGTGATGTTGCCTGGCTCCATCAGCTGCAGAAACCAAAGGGCTGGGGAACCAGCCAGATTTGGGCAGAGCTCTAATATTCCCAGGCTATGGCAAAATGCAGAGGCTCAAATGAAATACATATATATATGTATAGTGCACTCCTCAGTAGCCACCCCATGTACCTCCTGGTCAATCTGGAGAACTTTTTCCAGTGTCTGAAGCTGCTGGGTGTCATTGCTGTAGTTACAAGTGTTTGCAACGTGTTCCCATCTGCCCCCTGTGTTTTCCTGCACCTGTGCAGATGGGCTGGTGGGTCTCCTCTGGTGGGCCTGGTAGCAGCCAGGACAGAGCTTATATTGAATTACTCCTCCTGCCTGCTTTCTCTATGCCTTTCATCAGCTTGTTGTAGATGAGCCAAGCACTTCCTCTAACATCACAGCTCTTCAGTGCTGTAGGCTTTGTCTTGATATATGTCAAGTACTGGGAAAGGGGAGTACTGAATGTGGAAGGTGGAGAGCAATTGATGGTGTTGTTTGCCCAACAGGAACAAAAGGAGAGCCTGGATTTCCAGAAATGTGGGGTGAGTTTCATCCTAGGTCTTCATGACACCGGTCAGCTTTGCAGAGTGGATGGTGGTGGACTACCTGCGCCAGAAGTCAGGACAGGATAGGAATAAAAACAAATTCAGAGTGACACTGAAGGATGGAGTAAAGAAATATCACTTTTGTCTTTGCTTTTCACAGACGCAGCTTCTGTGGGTCTGCTCTGTGCTCCAGCCATGCTGGGAAAGTCATGTCTTCTGAGCACTGCTTAGATGTTCTGTCCTCTGTGTATCCTGGTGGAGGTCTATCTGAGTTTTTCAGAGATTTGGTATGCTGATTTCTAAGATGAAACTACTAGAAACAGCTGTATGGACATGTGGCTATTTCAAAGGCAGTTATATCTCCACACTTGCAGTGGCACCTTTAGTACTTGTGGAGTTCATGTGTGTGATAGCGCACAGATTAATTTAATCATTGGAAGAAAAGAAGAAAAATAAAAGAAACAAGTTTCAGTTTCCCCGTCTGTCTTCATGAGCTAAAGTCAAAGGAGAGCTACAACCTGCTCTGGCTACAACTGGGTGCTGTAGGGCCTCAATAACATGCAAAGGCTCAGGCAGATCAAAGCTGCTGTAACACCTGACAGACTGGGATGCCACTGGTACCCCAGACACTTCTTGGAGCATGTAAAACATTTGGCTAATAAGGAAAAGGCCAAGTCCAGGACCATCCCTCAGCTAGGGAGGTCACAAGACAGCCTGGTACAGCTATGTATCCATGTATCACACGCAGCACACTGGGACACCTGCACCACCAGCACCGCCATCTCTGATCATCTCCCCAGGCTTTCCCTACAACAGCTACTGACGCAGCTGTGGGCTGGGATGTCTGATAGGGACCATTCAGTTACCTGTGAATCTGAACTTCAGGAGGTATGGTTTTGGGGAGGAAAAATGTATACATCATATATATATATGTATACATACATATAAATTTACATATTCAAAAGTGTTATGTGTCTTGGGCAGACCTCTGTGTGGCCTTCCAGTACTTAAAGGCTACTTAAAAGAAAGCTGGAGAATGACTTTTTACAGGGGCAGTGACAGGACAATGGGGAACGATTTACAGCTAAAAGAGATTAGATATTAGGAGGAGATTCTTTACTCAGAAGGTGGTAAGACCCTGACACAGGTTGGCCAGAGCAGCTGTGGCTGCCCCATCCCTGGAAGTGTTCAAGGCCAGGTTGGACAGGGCTTGGAGCAACGGGGTCTAGTGGGAGGTGTCCCTGCCCATGGCAGGGGGTGGAATGAGGTAAATCTTAAGGTTCCTTCCAACCAAAACCAGTGGCTGATTCTATGACTCAATCCATAAAAAAGAGCCAGCTGGATGCTGAAGGGCTCAAAAGCTCAAGGTTGATGTGCTCCCTGGATCAGTGAGCAAATTATAACCCTTTCCACTTGATCTCTTTCTCTGATTTGAACAGAACCCAGGAACTGCCAAGAACTGTTGGCCAAAGGGAAGATTTTGAGTGGCTGGTACACCATCTACCCCCAAGGCTGCAATGCCACCATTGTCTTCTGCGACATGGATGTGGATGGTGGGGGATGGATTGTGAGTAGGATGAGGAGAGGGAGGTTTATATATTCCTACAGTGATTTTTGTTAAGGCTGCAAAGGATGGGTCAAAAATAGAAACAAAAGGGAGGAAAATACACAGCTGAGAACAGCTGAGGTTCACATCTGCAAGCCAGAGTGAATCCCTCTGGATGCAGGGGATTCCCCCAGGAATTGTCTGTGGAAGCAGGCTGAGTGCCACAGATGCACTTCCTACTTAAATCAGCAAATAATTTCATCCTCATTACCAAGGGCAGATGGAGGAGATCCTTAAGCGAGGGATCCATGTTGGGTTTGCTCCCCAGACACCCACAGGAGTGTCCTGATGCAGGGGGAGCATTTATCACAGTGGGCATGTCCCCCAGGCACTGTGGATGCTTTTGAGTGAGGGATGGGCTGGCGGGGCTGATGGTCTCTTTCAGGTTTTCCAGAGGCGCTGGGATGGATCAGTGAACTTCTTGCGAGATTGGGATTCATACAAACGAGGCTTTGGCAACCAGCTGACGGAGTTCTGGATGGGGAATGACAACATCCACTTCCTCACCTCTCTGGGTAAGGTCGGCCTCTGTCCCAGGCTGGGCCCATAAGAATCCAAACCCTGTACCACATTGGGTCATTGTAGACCTCTGAGCTTTTCATATCCATCTGAGGTCCCCACTGTTAAGCCCAAACAGGATGCAAGCTCTTGCAGCCCATTGCATACAGGAAACTGCACTCTAAAAAAAAAGCAAAACTAGAAGTCAGGGAAGAGAATGAACTGGCTGCATGATCTACCCGGGAGACAGGCCAATACATCTTCCTACTTGGACTGGATGTGATGGCATCGTCTTGTCCACACATAGCCTTGGAGTCACAACTGTGTGCAGGACTCCTGGGCATGTAGCTTTCAGTGCCCATGACCACCCAACACCGTATATGAAAATGTTCTTTCCTAGAAAACCATCAAAGGCACAGGAGCCTCTGCAGGAATTTTAAATAAATCAAAATCTCTCAAGCAGTGGAAGCTCCTCTCAAGTTAGCTCACAGTTCCTTAAACCCTCCACCCTGAAGTGCAGTGGCGTACTCACCATCCGTCCTGCACTACTGCTGTCCACCTTCTCTTGTAGGACCCTGTGAACTCCGCATTGACCTGAGAGACTTTGAGAACAACTACTATTTTGCCAAGTATGCTTCATTCAGAGTTTTAGGAGAGTCAGAGAAATACAGACTTGTTCTAGGAGACTTCCTTGGTGGAAACGCTGGTAAGTTTGAGGCAGCTCACTGGGAAAGTCTGTTTCCTAGAGCATTTCAGAAGTGTTCAGCTTCTGTGCAGAGATGTATCACGCAAACCCCTCGTATTAGCTACATTTTGAGTCAATTTTTTAAAACTGGCCATGGTACCTCAGGTACTGAATGACCTCTGGGTACAGGGATGGAGAGGAACACCCATCACCCAAAGAAGTGTGACTCAGAGCATTACCTACAAGCCTAATCACATGGTTTAACACCAAATGAGTCTGAGCTGCACCCAATCCAATATACCTTCCCAACAGCTCTGCAGCATCCAGGCCAAGTTCTGCTTTTGGTTACGTTGGCAGGAGATATTTGCCCACAAAGTTTGGCATTTCCAGAGCTGGGGTGCTGTTCAACACTTGCAGCATCAGTACTCCATCCTCTTAATACCTGATGTTTTGGGTTTGTTTTTTTTTTTTTAAAGTAAACCTTCTTCAAAATTCAATATCTATCATTCAGGAATGAGTGAAACCAACACCTGGGAGAGCAGTGCTCTGGATTTATGTGGCTTTGTACAGTGCAAGCCTGTCTGGTAATTCAGACCTCAGTGTGTCTGCAGAGAACCTGAGCATTGCAAGAGAAGTGACACCTGTGTACCTGTGAGGAGAATCTGGCCCATTTGATTCACAGGTATAGACAAATTCTCCATGTGTAGCAGAACTCAGGATACTTCTTTTGTCCAAGACAAGGAGGAAACCTGGGCAACCTGGGCAAGAGACCAGCAGGATTTATACAATCTGTCTAGTACCTGGCAAGGGCCACTGGTGCCCAGCAGGGGTGCACAGACACATCAGGTCCTGTTTGTGATCCCTGCTACAGTAACTGTGACTATGTGCTCTCTGCAGGAGACTCTTTATCATACCACAGAGACATGCCATTTTCAACAACAGATCAGGACAATGACATGAGCTCCTTTAACTGTGCCACAGAATACAAGGGAGCGTGGTGGTACAATGACTGCCATTACTCCAACCTGAATGGGATGTACTGGATGGGCGCACACGGGAGCTACGCTGATGGCATCAACTGGAAGACAGGCAAAGAATACCACTACTCCTATAAGCAAACGGAAATGAAGTTCAGGCTACTTTAATAGGATGAGAGGGTGCCTGACTAGCTACAAGAGGTGCCACTCACCAGCCAAGAGAAAACACAAAACATAATATTGTCTGTAGTCAAAAATTGATGAGGAAGGATATCACAGGCTGTGCCATCTGCCTAGAGCAGGATTTATGAAGCCAGAAGATATTGGTGCTGGTTTGAGCTCCTTTAAACACCAGACCCTGGTGCTTATTCTCACCTCGCACTCTTGACTACCTCCAGCAGCCTCACTAATGCTGACTGAGCCCAAACATATTTTTCTGAAAAGTGCATGTTGGAGGTCAGGATTTTTCCTTGTCGCCTAAGAGTAACTACCAATACTTAAGAGAACAAAAGATGGGGCTGGGGGGAGGAGGAGGGGGAAGGGGTGCACCTGGCTGTACTCTTATCTGTGGGGTTTCTCTTGGGAAGGGGAAAGATACCATGAGATTTGGGCTGGGGGGAAGGGGCTGGGCACAGGTCATAGCTCTCTCTCACTCTTGGGATCGGAAGGAATGGTCGAGCGGCTGCTTACTGCAGAGAGAATTCACTGCCACCACAGGACGCAGCCCTGTACTGCTACTTCCTTACCTGAGTGAGCCTTTGCTCATAAGGGCAGCCATTGAATTGGGACCTTATTAACAGCCAATTTATCTGCAAAGGACCCTCATCATCTATTCGGGTGCCTCAGGGGAAAATCCAGGACCCTGATCCCCTCCCCCTTCCCGGAGGGCGCGTATCTCTGGCTGCGTGCGGCAGCTGCTAAGGAGAAGCCTGGCTGCCGCTGCGTAGCCCCATCGTTTTCTGCCGCTGCCTCGGGCATTTTCGCTACATTCTAACCCAGCACTCCCTGTCCAACTGACCCCAGTGGCTCCCGCTAAGGCTGCAGAGTTTTCTATTACATTTTGTTTGACACCTCAGAAGTGTGCCTGCCTTTGACATTCCAGCCGCTGCTCAGAGGTTTCCTGCTGCAGCTCATTTCGCCATCCAGCCTGCCAGCCATTATCAGGGCAGAGAGACACAGCTAAACTCGCGCCAAAGCGCTGCCTGCAGACACGGGGAAATCATTGCACCTGCCCTGCCCGGCCGGCAGCCAACAGTGCCCCTGCCAGCTGTGACTATAACCACACCAAATGGGAGGGTGCTTGATAGCCAAGAGCAGGCTGTTACTGGGTTTCTGGTTTTGCTTGTTATTGCTGGTGTAGTTGTTTGTTTGTCTTGTTATACATATACATACTAGTAAAGAACTGTTATTCCTTTTCCCATATCTTTGCCTGAAAGCCCCTTAATTTCAAAGTTATAATAATTTGGAGGGAAGGGATGGCGGGGGGCATATTTTCCATTCCAATGGACTTTCCCACCTTCCTTGGAAGACACTTGTCTTTCAAACCAAGACAGTGTGTTACCTTGATTTAAAAACCAAGTGATGGGTGGGACCAGTGCACCTCAGTAAAGCTCTCTGATATTATTACCACAAATGGTAATACTGGTAATTTCCAGTCTAATCCACATATATGAAGCCTCCAATATGCTTGCAGCCTCTTTCTGTTGGACCCAAGTGAAGCGTGGATTGAACTCCACAAGAAAAGTTGTAACATAGTGATGCCCGAAAGATAGGCTAGAAACTAAACCCCATAGATCAGTGTCTATAAAGCAGGTATTTGTTTATTGCAGCGCCAGAAGTGAGGGGGATCTTTCTACTTAACTCACTTGCCTTTGTTAAGTGTTAAGGTTTATTTATACAAAAAATAATGCTAAGTATTACTATGTCATTACAGACATGCTAGAACTAATTTACGTAACATGAGCTCATGGTGATTAGATAATTCATTGCACTGTGCTTGCGCCTCCCCAGTTCGGTGGTCGTGAGGGTCTTCAAGTGAGGAAGGCTCATGGTCACCGTCGCATTTGACTTTTTCAACTTTGTCTTCGGAGCATGCGCAGTCATGGTGTTCCTTAGTCATTTTAGTTTTAATTACTTCAGAGTCTTCTTTCTGTGGCTTATCAGCTTCACCTTCACCTTTGCCAGTTTTTTATCACTGCTTGTCCATTTTTGAAACTATCCAGTTGGTGAGAGGTTGTTTTTTTCTTTCTTTTTCTTCTATTCAGCATGAAGCACCTAGTTAACTATATAATAGCCATTACATTGTATAGAAAGTTATAATTCAGATTATATTGATATACATATATATATAGGTATGATTCAGGTTATACTGATATAGAAAGTTATGATTTAGGTTACATTGAAATATATAGGTATGATTCAGGTTATGTAGATATCTTCTAACTTAAGCATTTTGCAACTTTGGCCCAAACTATATGTATCAGTAGGTATGTTTATTCCAATGCTGGGACGCACGAGGAATAGCTTCCTGAAATACGTGCGTACGAGTCTGTGGCGCTTTGCTTGGTTTATATTGAGTTACAGGTTACATATGCATGAAGCTATACAATGCCCTTATACATATTCATTATCTATCCCTGCTTCGTATTATAATGAGTCCAAAGTTCATTTAAATACACTTGTGCCTGTGCAGTAGTGCCTGGTGGTCCTGGGCAAGGGGTCGTGGGCAGGGGTCTTTGATGACGTAAGAGGTTGTCTTCCTCGGTGAACTTTTCACCTTGCTTCCCTGCGCATACTCTCTGGGTCTCTGGCTTGAGTCTAAACTCTACATCCTGGCTTGGGCTGGTTTTGGGGGTCCAAAACAGGATGTCTGGTCTCTTTACATCCTGGCTTGGTCTTTTTAACAATGGTTCCATATTTTCTTTACATCCTCTCTTTCTGTTTGGTAAGCGTAAAAAAAAGTCAAGCAAGCTATATACATTGTTTAGTGAGCAGTCTCTAATAAATCATTATCTACGCCTGAATCACAAGAGCCATCTGAAAGGCACTGAATTCCTGACCTGTCCTGCTCTCTCTGCAGGCTATGATGGAACCATGATGTAGAACAGCATGGAAAAGACTGAGCTTCCAGCACAGGGCTGCCAGCACTACCAGTTTCCCCCTTCCCTCCCCAAGTGTTCCAGGATCTCAGGTGGGACCTCAGCTCCTAGAACCATAGCAGAGTTGCTCTGCACTTCCCACCAGGACACAGTTGCAGCGGGGCCCAAAGCCAGCTTCAGCCACTCTTCCAGGGCATGTTTCTAGATGTCATTAGCGGCTGTGGCCCAAGAGCTTTATGCAAAACAGTCTGTTCAGCAGCATGTGTGGTTCCAAGACACTACAGCAGTTCCAAGTCATGCCTTGCACGTGTGAACATCATGTACATTACCTGCAGTACCAGCATCTTCCATTTCACCCTGTTTCCAGTAGCATTTGAGGGTGGGCTATCTGCTCGTGGTTGGATGGAATTCATCCAGTTCATGTGCTGTATTTGACTATTAGCAGAACTGGGTCTCTTCTTCCTGTGCTCTTGCTGCTGGACTCCCCACAGGAGAGTCAGTGCTAACTCTTCGCTGCAGGGACAGACAGAGACAGCGGAAACAGAGTATTTCTTCGTGTTGTGTTCCTAATGGTCCTGGGTTTATTTCACTACATATTTCAAGGATATGTAAGAAGAGCAGCTCCAGCCCTACAAGACTGAATCCAAACCTTGTAGGTGAGAAAAGTGAAGAGGTCACTCAGCCCACCATAGCAGGTCAACAGAGTGCTAAGAAATAAACCGGAGGGTTTGCGTCTCCCCGCTCACTAGGTCCTGTCTCAGTTTACTTTTCAGTTACACAAGAAAGTGTGTGTCTGAGCAGAGAAGTGCACACTGAAAGCCCCCTAGTCATTTCTGCCTCTCAAGGTGCTCAGTCTTGTTTTCCTCCTACTCCCAATCAGCTTCGTAGGCCCTCAGCAGGAGCAAGGTCCCAGAGCATCCAGCTGTATCTCAACTATCAGCTACTCATGCTGTGTTCCAGGAGTAACTTCTCAGAGGCCTAAGATGCTAGCAAAAACTCCTCTGCAGAGATGTATGAGCAGGTGGTGACATACTCAGCTTTAACCTAGTCAAAATGCTAAATCCCCTTTCTTTGCTCTCTTCTAGCTTCTCCTCTTACTACACAGAAACCTTCAATGTTTAAATTTTGGTTGTGAAGGACACTCATGGGATTAAAAGAACACCAAGAGCTGTGTATTCAAGCCCATCTAGTCCATATTCCCAAACCACCATATGACTGCATAAAAGAAATATTCAGGTATGATAAGCCATCACCAGTACTAGGTGAGGTGATTTGGATCTGGCTGCCGAGTGAACTGATCCTGAGTCCCTGTGCTGGTTCTGGCTGGGCTAAAATTAATATTCTTCACAGTGGCTAGTATGGGGCTGTGTTTTAGATTGGCGCTAAACAGAGTGATGATAATACAGAAATATTTTTGTTATTGCTGAGCAGGGCTTACACAGAGCCAAGGCCTTTTCTGCTTCTTCTACAGCCACACCGGCAAGGAAGTTGGGGATGCATG
>VZRN01006655.1:242383-263802 GCA_013397935.1 Dasyornis broadbenti | reverse complement strand
CCATTTCCCCGCTCCCCCGGTCCCCGCTCACCGGGTACGCCGAGGTGGCGGGCAGGTACGGCGCGGGCAGATGCCGCAGGCAGGAGCCGCAGGGCCGCGCTCACCCGCAGTAACCTTGAGGCCATGGCGGCTAAACCTGCAGCACTTCCGGCAGGGGCGGAAACGGAAGTGATGTTCAGGGGTGGGCCCGTGAGGGACAGCGCGCCCCTGCCGGAGCCGCGCCCTTGACCACGCCCACAATGCACGGGGTGGCCCCGCCCCCGCGGGCGACTCTCGCGCCTGTGCTGCCCCGCCCTTACTCTGGCCCCGCCCCCAGCGCGGGCCCGGTGGTCGCTGTGGGCTGGGGGAGATTTTGGGTGGGAGTTTGGACACGTCTGAGGGGACAGGGATATCCCCGAGGGGACAGGGACAGCCTAGCGGGGACGGATGGGGACAATGTCCCCAGGGCCTTGGGGATGGGACACCCCTGGGGGACCTGGACACCCTGGGGTGAATAGGGGAGCCCTGGGGGCCGGGCGGCACCCCTGAGGAAACAGAGACGATGTCCCGGGGCCATGGGAACAGCGCAGCCGCGGGGGCAACAGGGACAACCCCCAGGGGGACAGGAACAACGTCCCCGAGGGCCATGGGGATGGGATACCTTGGGACTGGGGGGAGACAGGAACACTCTGGAGGTGATGGGGACACCCCACGGGGAACAGGGACAGGGATGATGTCCCTGGGACCACGAGGATGGGACACCCCTGGAGGGATGGGGACCATGAACCGGGGGCCATGGGGTCATGACACCCCCTGAGGGATGGAGACACATGCTCCTGGGGCCCTGGGGACACAACACCTCCGGGGGTGGGCGGGGATGATGTCCCGTGGGCCGTGGTGGGGGGGACACCCCGAGGGACATGGACAGCCCCGGTGTGACAGGGCCGATGTCCCTGGAGACTTGGGGACAAGGCCAGTCCAGGACACTGCGGAGAGACATTGCTGCCGGTGATGGGTACAGATGGCCATGGGAGGAGACAGCACCCCTAGGGGCACAGGAACAGCCGCAGGGGGACAGGGACAGTCCTCAGGGAACAGGACCGATGTCCTCAGGACATCTGGGACATCTCCAGAGGGGTGGGGACAGCTCTGGGGGAACAGGGACAGCCCCCCACCCCCCCTTCCCTGCCTCAGTTTCCCCTCCCCTTGCTGCTTACTCATCCCTATCGATCCTATCGATCCCACCGGGGGTGGGGGGGCAAAACAACCTTTTTTCACCCAAATTTGAGGCCCGCACTGGTTTGACCCCCCCGGCTGTGAACCCAGCACCCACAGGTGCTGCGGGGAGCGAGGGCAGCGCCCCTGTCGCCCCCCCCACCCCCTCCCCGCCTTCACTGTCTTTGGGGAACTGAAAATAAAATATGGGAAAGCAGCGCCGGGGGGGCCGGAGGGGGTGGGCGCGTGCCAAGGGAGGAGGAGGAGGTGGTGGAGGAGGGCAGGACAGCCGGACACGGGCGGAGGGCACAGCACCCGCCCCGAGCTCCCGCAGCACCCAGCGCCCGCTCCCCCGCAGGGTTTGGGGGGGGAGCCCCCAGTCCCCCCCCAGGGGCCATGGGCATCCAGGGCATGGAGCTGTGCGCCGTGGCCGTGGTCATCCTCCTCTTCATCGCCGTCCTCAAGCAGTTCGGCATTCTGGAGCCCATCTCTGTGGAAGGTACCCCCCCCACACTTAACCTCAATTAATCCTAATTATTTAATTAAATTAATTATCATCCCCTTCATCCCGGATTGTCCCCGTCCCTCCTCCCAGCATTAAATGACTTGTTGGGCTCTAGTTGGTCCCTGTGGAGTAGAACTGGCTGGTTTTGGGGTTCCCCCCTGGGAGGGTTTGGGGTGAAGGCTGAGGAGTTGGGAGGGCGGGGGGAGCGGGCAGGGGTTCCAACCCCCCCAGCAGCGCCATGGCCCAGCCATGCTCCAACCTTCCCCGAGGGGCTGTGCCGGCAGCGCCCCCCCAAATACCCCCCATCCCCAGAGACCTCCCACCCCTCCCAGTGCCCCAGTTAACCCCCATGAGCGGATAAAGGGGACCCCCAGTGACCCCCAAGCCTTCCCAAGGTAGGGTGTGGGGCTCTGAGCTGGTGTTGACCCCAACAAGCCTCCGGAGTTGCGGTGCTGGGGGGTTTCAACTCCACAGTGACCCCTAAAATCTCCTGAGATGGGACACAGGGAGCTCCAGGTCCTGCATCAGCCCCTAAACCTCCCTCAGATGGGACACAAGGGTCCCCCACTCTCTCACTTACCCCCCNTCCAGGTCCTGCATCAGCCCCTAAACCTCCCTCAGATGGGACACAAGGGTCCCCCACTCTCTCACTGCCCCCCAAAACCCACCTGAGATGGGACATCAGGGTTCCCCAATGCCCCAAAGTTCCCCAAACCCCCCCCAAGACACAAGACCAGGGCCCCCCGCTCTCCCCTCAAGTCCCCTGAGACCCGGCTCAGCAGGAGCCCGGGGTTGACCCCCCTCTGACAGCTTCTGGGAATTTTCTGGGCTCCCAACCCAATCCCAAAATCGCTGACACCCCCTGCGCTGAGCAGCTGCACAGGGGCTTTCCAGGCTGAAATTATTAATGAACCATAATTTATTAATTACCTTCCGCTGGGCCGGGCAGGAGCAGCAGTGGGCAAGAGGCGGCTCCGGAATGTTCTGCGCTTTAGGAACGTGGGAAACCCCTCGGGATGCAACACCCAGGGTGTTCCAGGGTCCCAAGGGAGATCTCGGCTCTGCCGAGGCGCGGGAGGGCGGTTTCAGGGGGATGAGGTGGTTTTAAGGGGGTGGGGGTGGGTTTAGGGGTGAAAGGGTTATTTTTAAGGGGGATCTTTGCCCGGTGGTCTCTCCTAGCAGACAGCGGCGATGCCGACGTGGAGCTCCCGACCATCCGGCACCAGCCCGAGGGACTGGAGCAGTTGCTGGCTCGGACCAAATTCACCAAGACGGAGCTTCAATCCCTCTACCGTGGCTTTAAGAACGTGAGTCTGGGGGTCCGTCGCCCCGACCCCCCAAATCCGTGGGTCCCCACGGTCCTCAGGGTCACCGGCGCCGCTCCCCTTCCCAGGAATGTCCCAGTGGCCTCGTGGATGAGGAAACCTTCACGCTCATCTACTCGCGGTTCTTCCCTCAAGGCGGTGAGTCGGAGGGACCCCAAACTCGGCAGGAGGGTCTGGGGGGGCCCATCCGGAAAAGCTCCCAACCCCAGATCGGGGGGAATCACCGTTCCCCTCCCTCCGCAGACGCCAGCTCCTACGCCCACTTCTTGTTCGACGCCTTCGACGCCGACCGCAATGGCACTCTCTGCTTCCAGGTGGGAATTCCTGGTGGGAATGGCTGTGCCAGCGCCGTGATTCATCACATCCTCCCTCTCCTCCTCCTCCTCCTCTTCCCCCTCCTCCTCTTCCCCCTCCCAGGCTGTGGCCAAACTCTCCCTCGCGGGTGCCGGGAGCGCCGGGCGCTGCGGCAGTGGGGGGTAAAAATAACAGGATCAATAGGGAATGAAATCCCTCGGGCGCCCCGGGATCAATGTGGCAGCGGGAGGGAGCGGGGAGGGGGATGAGGGTCCCTCCCTGCTCATGGTCACGACCCTTCCGGCAGGATTTCGCAGTGGGACTCTCGGTGCTGCTGCGGGGGACAGAGCAGCAGAAGCTGAAGTGGACGTTTGACCTCTACGACGTGAATAAGGACGGCTACGTCACCAAGGAGGTGACACTGGGGGACAGTGGGAGACACGGGGGGCTGGCGGTGTGGGAACACCCAGACGGGGACCTGCCAGCGCCCTGTGTCCCCCAGGACATGCTGGAGATCATGAAATCCATCTATGCCATGATGGGCCGCTGCACCGACCCTGTCCTGGGGGCCAGCGCGCCGGCCCAGCACGTGGAGCTGTTCTTCCAGGTGAGACTGTCCCCACTGTCCCCTCTCGGGGCCACTCTGTGGCCGGGGGTGGCCCGGCTGAGCCCTGGCCACTCCCTTGCAGAAGATGGATAGAAACAGGGATGGCGTGGTGACCTTCGAGGAGTTCCTGGCCACTTGCCAGGAGGTGAGGGGCTCTGGAGGGGTTGGGGGGCACCATCCTCCTCCTCCTCCCTGTTCTATTCCAAAATGATGCTCCGGGGGTGCCGGGAGAGAGGGGGACAAGGGGGTTACCCTGGGAGGGATGGGAGTGGGACAGGAGGAGAGGGACAGGAGTGAGGACTAGGAGAGGGATGCGGGAGAGACAGGAGGATTGTGATGGGAAGTGTGGGATGTGGGGGACAGGAGAGGGGGACGGGAGAGGGATGGCAAAAAGGTGACAGGAGAAGGGGAGCTGGGAGAGGGGGGGTCAGGAGGAGTGGGACACGGGGGCTCTGATCTCTCTCCCCCAGGACAAGGACATCATGAGCTCCATGCAGATCTTCCACAATGTGCTCTAGACCCCGGGCCCCCCCGGAGTTTTTCTACTACTTCAGACAAACAAGAGGTTAAAAGTCAGGAGAAATCCAGCACGTGGCTCCTGGAAACGGGATGGGACAAGGACAAGGACAACGTTGCCACCAGAGGCCCCCCGGCACGGTGCTGCCACCTGCCAGATGGACCCATTTTGGGGGGCTGAGCCTCCCCTCCACAAGGACCCTCCGCCCTGGGCAGTGCAGGGACCTGACACAGCACAAGCTTGACCCCAGGGCCCCCTAGGGTGGGGACCGCGGGACATGGGGACTGCCTGGGACCTGAGGACCCTCAGAGATGGTACCCCCCAGGGCAAGGACCACCCCGGGATGTGGGAGTCCTCTGGGTCCATATCGCAGCCATGAAATGGAGCCCCCAAACACCAACCAAAAGCACACAGTCCCTCCTTCCCCCCCCAACACTCAGGGGACCCCACCCATGAAGCCACAGCCCCCCCTCCCCAGGTGCATGGAGAGGGGGGATTTTATAAATAAACCAAATCGTGACGATTTAGGGGTGGAATGGAATCAGCGGGGATGTGACAGATTCGCAGTGTTCCTCTCCCTGTCCTGCTCCCCATCCCTGTTCCTGTCCATGTCCCAGTTCCCCTCTGCCATTCCCATTCCTAGTCCGGTTCTCTGTTCCTCTCCTGGTCCCATTCCCGGTCCCATTCCCGGTACCATCCCGCGGCCCCGCCTCTCCGCCCTCGCCTCTCATTGGTTCTCGTTCAATGTTGGCCCCGCCCTCTGCGCGCTCCCATTGGACGGCCTAAGGGGGCGGGGTTTCGGCGCGGCGACCTTCAGACGGGAGGCACGTGACGTGACACGTGACGGTGGTGGTCCGCAGCGCCCCCTAGCGGAGCGGGCGAACAGCCGTGTGTGAGACCCCCGGGAGCCTGGGATGGGGGGGATCCCTGGGAACGGGGGGAGCCCTGCGATCGGGGCTGTGTGGGACTGGGGGAACATCCCCTGGATCGGGGGGATTTCCGGGATCGGGGCTATGTGGGATAAAGGTGGCGATCCCTGGGATCGGGACTGTGCGGATACTCGGGGTGGGAGTTGGAGGAATGTGGGGTGGGTAGAGAACCCTACGGAGTCGGGGCATTCCCTGGGACTGAGTGGGCGAGAAATGGGGGGTGAATCCCCCGGGTCTGGGGTTGTGCAGTATCAGGGGAATCCCTAGGATCGGACTGAGCGGATGGGGGGAAGATCCTCAGGGATCGGAGCAGTGCGGAATCAGGAGAGCATCGCCTGGCATTAGGGGGACTCTGGCCATCGCGACCGTGTGGGATTGGGCGGAACGACCCTCCAGCACTGGGGTTGTGGGGTTGTCAGGGCTATGTGAGATCAGGGGGAGGGGATCCCCCGGCATGCCGGAATTCATCCCGAGCCGAGGGGGATCCGCTGCCTCAGGGTCCCCTCCGGCTGGTTCCCGAGTCCCGGTGCCTCAGGAGATGCGCGGGGCTCTGCGGCTGGTGCGGTTCCGGGGAGCCGCGGGCGGGGCGCCCCGGCTTGGGCTGGAGGAGGCGTCCGGGGGGGACCTCGTGGATCTGAGTGCGGCGGAGCCGGAGCTGCCCCGATCGATGCGGGAATTCCTGGAGATCGGCCCTCACGGGCTGGCGCTCGCCCAGAGGTGGGTGATCTCCAACGGTGGGTGATCCCCAAAGGTGGGTGCTACAAAAGCCGGCTCCCCATCAGAGGTGGGTCCTCTAATAGGAGAGTGAACCCGAAAAGGGGGTATTCGCGTGGATCCCCAAAGGAGTGTCCACCCAAATCTGCGTGCTCCTTTGGATGACTCCCAAAGTGGGTTACCTCCAACAGTTGGTCACCTGAAAAGATGGGTACTCCAAATCATGCGTGACCGCCAAGAGTGGTTCCCCCCTAAAAGTGGATCCCCTCAAATGCTGACATCCCCAAAAGGAGAGTCCCTAAAATATATCTGACCCTTGTGAATGAATCCTCAAAAGTGGGTCCCCTGAGAAATGGGTGCCCTGAAATGTGGGTCTCCTTGAGGGTGGACCTGTCTCCACAGAGCACTGGAGTCAGGGCAGCACCGTGTGCCCCGGGTGAATGCGCAGCTGCTGGCACCTGTGGGGGACCCCGAGAAGGTGATCTGTGTGGGGCTCAACTACCATGACCACTGCCTGGAGCAGGGCGTGAAGGTCCCCAAAGAGCCCCTCATCTTCAGCAAGTTCCCCAGTGCCATCACCGGACCCTTTGATGATATCGTGCACCCCCAGGACACCAGCGTGGGTACCCTGAAACCTGTCCCCACAGCCCCCAGAGGAATGGCCCTCCCAGGCCCCCCTTTTGTCCCCACAGGAGCTGGATTGGGAGGTGGAGTTGGCCGCCGTCATCGGGAAGAGGGGGCGACACATCGAGGTAGCCCCTGCCCCAGCCCCCGCCTCACTTTGGGGGATCCCTGGGTGTGTCCCCCTGTAAGCAGGTCCCCACTGCCCCCCAGGAGGCGGTGGCGCTGGAGCACGTGCTGGGCTTCACCGTGGCCAACGACGTGAGCGCCCGGGACTGGCAGATGAGGCGCAACGGGCGGCAGTGGCTGCTGGGGAAAACCTTCGACACCTTCTGTCCCCTGGGGCCAGCCATTGTCACCAGGGAGGCGGTGCCAGGTGGGATAGGGATGGAATGGGCACAGAATAGGGATGGGACAAGAACAGGACAGTGATGGGATGAGAACGGGACAGGGACAAGACAGGGAGGGGATCGTGACTCTTTCTCAGCTGCCACTGGTGCTCTCACAGACCCATGTGCCCCAAGGCCCTGTGTTTTTCCCCAAGGTGGGGTCACGGTGGCACTGTCCCCATGTGCCCCCATCTCAAACTCCCGCAGACGTCCATAACCTGTGGATCCGCTGCAGCGTCAACGGGCACCGAATGCAGGACAGCAGCACCCGCCACCTCATCTTTGGGGTGCCCACCCTCGTCGCCTGGGTGTCCCGGTATGAATGAGGGGGAGCTGGGGACCCCCAGAGCCCAGGGGGTCATGACTGACACCTCGTGTGTCCCCAGGTTCGTGACACTGGTCCCTGGGGACATCCTGCTGACAGGGACCCCTGCTGGAGTGGGGGTCTTTCGGAAGCCGCCTGTTTTCCTTAAGGTGAGGGAAAGGGGGGGCTCGGGTGGGGCTGGGGAGCAAGTGGGGACACAGTGGACCCCACTGGAGACTGATGCCGCCATGTCCCTCCTTGCAGCGGGGGGATGAGGTGCAGTGTGAGATCGAGGAGCTGGGCACCATCTGCAACCGCGTGGTTTGATGGCAGAGAGACACCCCAAGTCTCACCTTCCCCCCACGGGGGTCAATAAATCCACAAGCCATCGGCTCCCTGCACCGCATTTATGGGTCTGGGGGGCTACAGCTGGGTGAACTGGTGGATGAAGGCTCGCAGCTTCTCCCGGTTGGAAGCAGACTGGAAAGGCTGGGAGAGCTGCAGGAGGGGTCCTGTGGGGGTCTGCAGCTCCTCCAGCACCTGGCAGGGACAGGGAGGTCAGAGGGTGGGCAGCAGAATGTTGGGAGGGCTGGGGGAACCGTGCTTACCCCCATGTCCTTGAAACTCTGCAGGGAGTTCAGGGCCAGGCTCCTGTCGGGATACCCTGTGGGGAGAGAGATCCCAAGGGAACCCCCAGACACCGCATCCCAATAACCCCAATAACCTCCCAATAATCCCCATAACCCTGGCTGGGGGCGGGCACTGACCCCTAAAAGGAAGACCCCCCACCTTCACTCACCATCCTCATCCTTGGCCAGGAATTCTAGCAGTGCCTCCATGTAGTCTGCCTCTGGAATGGGGAGAGGTGTCAGATCCCAGCTCCTGGGGCTCCTGGCATGTCTCAGTGGCCCCAGGGAGTCCCCAGGGGTTCCCCACTTTGTGGAGAGGGTCCTACCGGGCTGGGGCCAGGGGATTTGCTCCAGGAATTCCACAGCCCGGCCGTAGGTCCACAGGATGGGGCTTAGGAGGCGGCAGAGGAAGAGGAGGAAGCCGGGGAAGCCCTGGGGCTCGCTGAGCTGTGGGGAGACACACGGCCAGATTTGGGGGAAGCCACCCTCGCCCCAGGCTGGGGCACATAGTGGGAACCCCCCAGTACCTTGTAGCACTGCTTGGGGACCCCGTGCTCGCTGTCACTGTCGCTGTCATCGGTGAAGGATCCCCAGGAACGCCCCCGCAAGTACGGCTTGGGGGCCACGTCACAACGCCAGCACTCACTGTCTGGCTGGGGGGACAACAGGGTCTCACCTCACCTCAAAGCCACCCTGTCCCCATGCCCTAGAAGAGCTCTCTGAGTGTCACCCACCTCTTCCTCCACCAGCAGCCCCCCAAGGATGAGCTTGTCCAGGATGTCCAGGCTGTGGCAGTCAGGGGGCTGGCAGGGCTGGGGACACAGGAAAGGGGTAACAGGCCACCCCCGTGTCACTCCCTGGAGCCCCAGCAGGGTTGAGGATGATTGGCAACCCCCATGTCCCCACCTGGAGCCCCAGCAGGGTCAGGGGCAGCAGCTGCAGCAGCTCCAGGATCTTGCGGAGCAGCTCGTCCCGGCTCAGCACGATCCCGGCCAGGCTGGAGGGGGGCCCCAGGATCGGCAGCACCTCCAGGAGCAGGGCACGGATGGCACAGGCTGAGGGTACAGGGGTGTCACCGATTCCCCTGGCATTACTAATGTCCCAGAGTCACCAAATTCCCCAGCGTCCCCAATGCCCAGTGTCCCCGACCTCTGGCATCCCCGTTCCCCAGCATCAATGATCCCCTGAAGCCCCGACCCTTGGCATCACTGATTCCCCCAGAGCCACTAAGCCCTGGTGCCACCGATTCCCACAGCATTCCCGATTCCCCTGCAGCACCCGCTCCCTGGTGCCACCAGCGCCCCAGCCCCAGCCCCACTCCCCCGTGTCCCCACTCACCACCCGCGGCCTCCCCGGCCAGGCGGTGCCGGACACCTCCCGCCAGCCGCCCCAGCTGTGCCCGGGCCGAGGCCTCGGGGGGCCCCAGCGCAGCCCTGGGGGGACCCGGGGTGAGCTGCAGCTGCCGCAGGCTGTGCCCCACCAGCGCCCGCAGCTGCCCTGAGAACCCCACGGCCCGGCCCCGCAGCAGGAGCTGCTCCAGCAGCTCCGAGAAATCCCGCATCAGCCGGGGCAGCAGCACGACCTGGGGGGAACAGAGGGAGGGATTCCTGCTGGAAATGCAGCTCTGAGGGAGAGAGGAGGGTGATTCCCGCTGGGAATGCTGCTCTGATAAAGACAGGAGGGTGATTCCTGCTGGGAACGCAGCTCTGAGGGAGAGAAGGGCAATTCCCACTGAGAATGCTGCTCTGAGAAGAGAGGGGGTGATTCCCACTAGGACTACTACTCCCAGGTAAAGGAAGGCGATCACTACTGGAATTCTGCTCCCAGGGAAAGGAGGGCGATTCCCACTGGGTATGTTCCCCTACGGGGAGGGGGGATTCCTGCTGGGAATGCTGTTCTGAGGGAAGGGAACGATGGAAATCCTATCCCACCTCCTGGTGCCTGTGGAGCAGCAGTGCCGCAGTGATTCCCACAGCCATGATGGCAGAGCAGGCGCTGGAATCTGCAGCAGGGGAGAGGGACTCGTTATCCAGGGTGGGGATTAACCCTCCACCCCCATTCCCGAGGAGGGAATGCCATCCTAAGGGATGCAGGGTCCCCTCACCACTCAGCGCGTGCAGCCCCAGCGCCGTCACCAAAATCTCCTCTTCAGTCCCCAGACTGGGACTCAAAGTTCCCACACTCCCGACATCTGGCAGGCTGGGAAATCAGGGTGAGAGGGGTGAGGAGAGGAGCCGGGAGCAGAGATCTAAGGGGAAGCACTGCCCAGGACTCGGATCCTCACCGCTTGCCCAGGATGGTGGGAAGCAGCAGCTGCTCTGGACGATTCCCTGTGAGGACTGGCCCGACAAGGTTGTTGTCCACAAATTCCTGGGAATGAGGATGAAGGAGCCTGTGTGGGTGCTCACAGCCCTCAGCACCATGAGCTGACTTGATCTCTGGATCCCCAGGATTGGGAAGAGCCTGGATTTCCCCAGGATGGATTCACTCAATCCCCCCAGACACCTCAAACCCCACCAACATGCCAGGAACAGTCTCCCAGTGCCGGGATGGGTCCAGGGGCATCCCCAGCTGCCGCACCCGTAAGGAGAAGGGCTGGGAGAAATCCACCCGGGCACATCCACGCTGCCGGCGCAGGGCCTGGAATGCTGCCCAGAGACACGTGCTGATCCCAAGGGGCTGAGGGGGCTGCCAAGAGAAGGGATCGAGGGATCAATGACAGATTTGGTGGGACACCACTCCCTAGGGATCCTCCCAGAGACTGAGGGGAACAGCGCTTCCCAGAGGTTTGGGGGAACACTGATCCACAGGGATGGTGCCATGATTTGGGGGAGCACCAGTGACCCCTCTGGCCCTCCTCTCACCGTTCCATCCCGCTCCGCTCCGCCAGGAGCCACATCGTAGGCAATTCCCACCGGGATGATGAGTACGTCAGGCACGGCTTCATCCCGCAGCGCCCGGAGCACACGGAGCAGCCAGCACCGGGCGGAATCCGCGAGCTGCAGGGAAGCCGGGGGCTCCTCCAGGAAGAGGACGAGGGGCTGGCGGCTCCGCAGCACCTCCTGGACGTACTGAGGAGAGACCAGGAGTACTGGGAGCTGCCCGCGCCTTCCCGAGCGCTCCAGAGGGACTTTGCAGCCCAAACGGCACCTACCGCATCCAGCACAGCCCCTGGGAGCCCCTCATCACGGTCACTCTGTGTCTGTGCCATTCCTGAAGGCAGGAAAATCCCTCCCAGGCGTTGGAGCAGGGATCTGGCGGGCGAAGGACACTGTGGGCCATCACTGCATCCCCCTGGATGCTCTGGGAACATCCCACACTGCTGCCTTACCGGAGGCGAGGGCTGGTCCAGGCAGCCGCCGTCACCCTGGGCACCCCGATCCCCTGGGAGAGGAGGATGAAGGACAGGAGAGGCCCATCCACCTGGGACTGGTGGCTGCACAGGAACACCAGCGGCACCTCGGGCTGCAAGCAAGGGATCCTGGGGTGAATTCCCGGCGTTCCAGGGGCCAGGAGTGCCCGCCCGGGCTCCATACCGTCCTGGCAGCTTGCAGCACCATCTCCAGCTGCCCCCGGTGCAGCTGCACGCTCAGGAACAGACGGGTCAGGAGCTTGGGGAGCATCCAGTGGCACAGCCTGCAGGAAAACTGGGAATGAGGAACTCTGCTGCTGGCAGGGCTGCCCCAAACCCTCCCTGCCTCTGTTTCCCCAAGCCATCCCTGCTCAGAATTCCCATCTCAGCTCCCCAGAAATGCCCAGTTTTATCAAAGGTGAAAGGTTGCATGTGATGAGGCATCCCGCTTTCCACTGGCAACTGGAGCTGCTGTTGGTTATCCTGCATCCCCTCCATCTCCATGTGGGATCCCCACGTGCTCTTATTCCACGGGCAATTTCCTATTCCCCAGGGAATGCTTTCCCTTTAATGGCTCAAAAGTGCTCTTTATTCCCACTGGATCAGGCCAGCAATGAAGCCCCAGATTCCCAGTTGTCAGTGATGGGATGGGGAAGGGAGAAGGAAAGGGAAAGTTCCCTCTGCTTCCCTCCCTCCTGCGGGGCTTGGATTTTCCCACTCCAGCTCCTCAGAAGGAATTAGGGGAATGGTCCCAGGAGCTACAAAGGACCCGAGGGCAGCTGGCCAAAGGATCCCAAGGGATCCCAGAATATTCCCCAAAAGGATCCCAGAAAAACACCCAAAGGATCCACGTGCATCCCCCCAAAATACCAGAGTATCTCCTAATGGATCTGTATCCATCCCCCAGAGAATCCCAGAGTATTTCCCCAAAAGATCCACGACCTCAGCAGCAGAGGGGAGAGCGGGGCCTGGATTTGCCCCAGGATCTGGCAGATCTCCTCCTTCCAGCGCCGCCGGAATCCCTCATCCCCTCCGGATCCAGGGTCCTGGCCAGAGGCAACATCCTGCACCCTGAGGAGGGGGTGAGCACCCCAGCATCCACACGTTGGGATCCAGAGCACTCCAGGATCCCACCCACCTGAGGTCCAGGGACCAAACAGGATCCCCCAGGACTGGGGGCCGGACCCTCCTTGCTGGGGGTGATCCCGAGATCCCCCCGGCTGCTCCCACTCACCTCCTGCTGCTGCAGATCCGCACCAGGAGCTCCCCGGGGGTCTCGGCTGGAATTTTCCATTCCCAGGCAGCAAGGAACCCACAGACCCTGCGGACCAGCCAGCCCCGGAACCTGCAGGGGACACACGGTGACATCCTGGCAGGGGGAGCCTTTTGCACCGGGATCAGAGCCCCCCCAGGCTGCCTCTTGGGCAGGATTCAGGACGCTTCTCCCCATTTCACAGCTGGAAATGTTGAAGCATCAGGGAATTGATGCTTCAGGCTGCCCAGCAGGAAGGAAACCTGGGATTCAGGGCACCCCAAATCACAAAAATGTCCCACTCTGCCCCCAAAATCTGCACTCAGGGTGGGGTGGGAGGGAGATTTGGGATGTCCTGGAGCATGCAGGAAGGGCAGGAGTGGGACAGGAGAACTGTGATCCCAATGGATTCACCCAAGGGTTTCAAAGAAAACATTTGGAACTGAATAGAGGCTGATGATCTGATTCGGGAAAAAGAAAAACCAAAAAATGGATAATCCAGGGATTGCTCCCTAAAGGGGAGGGGAGCTAAAGCAATCTGGAACCTCCAGAATGAAAATATCTGGAAATGGCTCTGTGGCAGCTCCTGTCCAGAGAAAAAGGTGGGATAACCAGAATTTTGCCTTTTCTGGTATTTTTCCTCCTTCTACGGAGAAGTGGCTGATTTCCCTTTCCCCTGGGAGTTAGGGCTGGCTCTGAGCAATGCCAGCTGGAGCCAGAGAGAAGAAAAACTCTCCACCTCCATGTTCTTCCCATCAAGATTCCAAGTTTTGCTCAAACAAATAAAGGCACGGCCCCAAATCCTCAATTCAATGGCTGAGCACAGCCCAAGCCCTCAGGAGACACCACTTCCAGCCTCCCAAAATTGATTAATGAGCTCCATTTGCAATAATGAGAAACCGGGAAGGATGGAGAGGGATTCCCATGGGCATTTTGGTGAAATATGGAGGGAAAAGCAGTGCTCCAGGTGTTTTCTGCACAGAGCTCATCCAGCCTAACCGTGTGTCTGTCTCCCTCACGCGGCTGACATCGCGGAATCCAAGAGCAGCGAGATCCTCGTGATAGAATCCATCCTGGCAGGAAAAATGGGATCAATCACTGAGAATGCAGATCCTCAGCATCCTGGGATCCCCAACTCTCCTACCCAGCTCCTGGGGGTGCAGGTCTGGCAGCAGCGCCCCGAAACCGGGCGGTGGTATTTTCCCAAGAATGGGATGAAAACTTCCAGGTTTGGGTGCAAGTTGCTGATCCACGTTTGCATCTGAGGGGGGAAAGAAAAGTGGCAGGGGGCATCTGGGAATGCCAAATGTGGGTACACCCCAAAACACACTTGTGATGTGGGGGCTTCTAACGCCAGTGAGGAATACAGGAACTTTAGCTAGGACAAGCTGGTGTCACATTCTGGTGACTGTGGGAACCTGGATCGACACAGACCCAATGGGATCAACCTGGTTCTGGGAGATCAGCGCCCTGATGGGATCGGACACTGGGGTTTCTCTCCCTCAGAGACAACTGGTGACAAAGATCCAGTGGGATTAACCCAGATCCACTGGGATCAGATAGGAAATATGGGCCTGAGGGGGCTCAGTGGGATCTGGGGAGACTTCAGAGCCCTCATCAGCCCATTCCACACCCACCTCCTGAGTCATGGGATGCCCTGGAACACTGGGATTCCAATTACTTGGCCCCCAAATTGGGATCCCCCCTCCCTTTCCGCAGGGTGGGGCACAGAGGGACCCCATGGTGCCACATACCTTGGGGGGTGTCATGCTGAGGGGACACCCCCAAACTGGGGAGAAGAGGCACTGGTGCTCAAAGGTCCTGGGAAAAATCCTGGAGACACAAACAGATGGAAAAGGGGATTTCAGGAGGTTTGGGACATGTGGAACAGGGGCTGGGAAAGGGACCCCCTGTGTGCCCCACAGGGCCTACAGGGACCTGGTGGAGTAACACCCCACGTCTCCTGTAGAATTGGGAGGGTAACACCCCACAGGCCCCACAGATAATGGGAGAGCAGTAACACCCCACAGGGAATTGGGCGGGATGTAACACACCCCACACAGGTCCCCACACCCCATGCTCCCCATGCAGTTGGGGAGGTAACACCCCACAGGCCCCACAGGGAATTGGGGGCACAGCACGCCCCACACCGACCCCTCACACTCTACATCCCCTATAGGGTTTAGGGTGGGTAACACATCCCACACGGCCGTCCCTGCCCCGATAGGGCCCGAAGTTGGGGGCAGCACGCCCCGCACAGGCCCCACAGCCCCCATGGACTCTTTGGGGTCACCCAAAGCCCGGCCCCACTCCTCCCTCAGCCCGGGGGGCTCAGCCCCACCGCCCCTGCGGAGTTTCGGGGGTCACAGCCCGGCCCGGCCCCAGCCCCGGGAGCCCCGGGACCCCCGGCGCCGCTCACCGCAGACCCCGCGCTCCGGCCCGGCCCGGCCCCGCTCCGCCCCCAGGCAGCCCGGCCGGAACCGGCCCCGGCGGAACCTCCGGCACCCCCGGCTCCTGCCCCGGCCTCACCACAGCTCCCAGGGGGTCCCCAGCACCCCCTGGCCCTGATCCCCAACCCCAGCCCAGGTCCCCAGCACCTCTGGGGACACCAGTCCCAGTCCCAGCCCCAGCCCCGCCGTGGGCTCCCGCCCTTGCCCGGGCCCGGGCCCTGTCCCTGTCCACCCCAGGGCCAGCAGCCCCTCAGCCCTCGTCTTCCTGCCCTTCTACCAGGCAGGGAGCCCACCTGCACTTCTGCCCCCACCCATCCTCCTGGCACTCGCATCCCTCCTCCACTACCTGCATCCCTCACCACCCCTACCCTTACCCCACCTCTTTGTTCCCCCAGAGCAGCTGAAAAGGATTCCTCCCCGCCAAGTTCCACAATAATTCAAGATCAGGAGAGCAAACCCGGGCAATAGGTTCCTTTTTCTCTGTTTATTGTATTTTTATTTTCATCCAGGAGCATTCCCAGCCCCCAGGAATCCCTGCCCTCTCAGTGGGGCTGGGGGCTGCAATGCTATATTCTTCCCCTAGTTCCCACTTCTCTCCTCCAAACCCTTCATTTCTCTTCAGATTTGGGCTTTGGGGGCTGCTTTTCCCCATTTTGGGGGGCCTGGGGACATTCCCAAGCACTGGCTCTGAGCTGCTTCCAGAGAGAATAACCCTTCCCTCCTCTTTGGAGCTCTCAACCCTCATCTCTCTCCTCCACAGCACCTTTTTCAACCCAATTTCATCCCAAATTGGACTCCAGGAATCCCCACTTTACCTTTGCTTCCCCAGCCACAGAATCCTGTGGCAAATCCAAATCTCTTTTCCACCAGACCCCTCATCTCCCCCCTTTAATAACTTTTTTGGGTGCTGACACCCCTCGGTCGCCCTCAGCCCCCCATGAAGCTGCCACAGCCCAAAGTGGGGAGTTACCCCTCCCAGGCACTGCTGGAGCCAGGATGGGGTCCAGGAGCCCAGCACCACCTTCCAGCTCTGCCTGGGGAGGGTAAGGACAGGTGGGACCCTGGATTTGGGATGGACAGAGGGACTATCCCAGCAGCAGGCTGGCGGCTCGTGGAATCATGGAATGCCCTGCTCCATTGCCTTTTCCTCCTTCACTTCCAGAGATATCCACCTGGAGCAGGTGAAATCCCAGCTCTGTGACCTCTCACGGCCCTTCCCAAGCCCCCAAACCGGGGTAACACTGGTGCATCTCCCTCCAAGGGCTGATCCACCAGCAGAATTCCCTATGAAGCATCCCACTTTGTGTCAGATCAGTCAGGAATCTCCCTCCAGCTTGACCCCAGGGTCATAAATGCTGGTGAAGTGGATCTGGGAGGTAGGAGAGGAGGGAGGAGAGGGAGACTGAAGGCCACGGCTCACGTAGGCTTCCAGGGATTTCAGCAGCTGCCTCGGCTTCTTTTTGGTGAATAATTCCAGCTCTGGAAGGGTCAGAGAGGGAAAAGTTGAGGGGAGCAAGGCCTGGATGGTGTCAAGGGTCCAATACATCCGGTACCCTGATGCTTTCCCTTAGGAACGGGCATGCTTGTGTTTTCCTTGGGATGAGGGAGCACAGGAAGCTCGGTGCCAGTCCAAGCCCCCTCAGATTAGAAGCTGGGGAAGATGGGGCAGAGCTGAGGCTCAGCAGTGCCAGCTGGATCTCGATTTCTGAGGGATACATTGATTCCACTGACAGCAATCCTCTCTGAAGTAATTCATGGACTGGGGTTGAACTACGGCTCTATGTGAGCCTGGGGAGCAGGCAATGTCCCCACAGGCCACCCACCTCGAGCCACCCTGCCTCAGCACCCATCTGGGGTGGAAAATGGGAGGACAGACACCCCTTGAAGTGCTGGGATAGGGGGAAATTGTGGAAAAACCTCAGTGTGAGGATTAAAGTGGGAATGTTTGGACTTCTTGGACATTACAGCCCTTGGAATTGGGCTGGGACGTGCTGAGAACACAGCAGGGGGTGTTTTGAGGTTGCTGTCCTGAGGTTGTTTCCCCAAGGAAAACAAGGGGAAGGAAAACCGGGGAAGACAAACCCTTGAGGAAGAAGCCTGCGTCGGCGATGGTGCCGTGCTGCTGCTTCCAGAGGCGGAAGAGCCGCAGGAAGGCAGCGGCGTGCAGGTCATTCAGCACCCCGATGACCTGCTGCCGCCGGTTGCATTCCCTGGAAAAGGAGGAGAGGGGCTCAGCCACATTCTGGGAAGGCGAAGGAGCTGGGATGCATTTTGAGGCTCCAAAAGCAGCGCCTCCTCACCGGGAGAGCCGCTCCTCCCGCAGCGCCTGGATGACAATCCGGGTGATGTTCACAGACATGACGCAGAAGGGAAAATTCTGGAAAACAACCAGAATTCCAGCATTATGGAAGCTCAGTTGGAAAACCCTCCTCCCCTCTGGCCCTTTGACACCGCATCCGTGCATCCACAAATCCATGGGATGGATGCATGGGATCCTTGCACTGGGATAACAGCCCTACAGGTCCAGCCTTGGATGGATGCTGAGGGTTGAGCCAACCGTGTACCCAGGCTTAAACCTGGACTAAAATGTGGAATTTAAGAAGACAGGTGCCAAACACTCCCATTTTCCTGCTGCTTAACTTTCCAGCCTGTTTATCCCACTCGAAGCCAGGAACAAATCTCTAAAATCCCATTCCCAGCATAAATCCAGCAACTGGAGCTCAGATTCAGCCTGGATCGGGGCTCCTTGGGCACCACCTTTCTCCCCTCCCCAGCACAAGGTGGTTCAGTATCCCAGAAAAATCTCAGAAGAGAAGGTTTTTGTTCTTCCCTTTCCCAGAGCATTGGGAATTCCAAGCGATATCCCCTGGTAGGGAGATGGGGGAAGGTCATGCCTGGGTTTCATGATGGGAGAGCTGGAAAATCTCCCGCGCCAGTGGCAGTGTCCGGGAATCCAGGACAAAGAACAGGATCTGCATCAGCCCCAGCATTCCTGTCCCACGTAGGTCGGTCCCGGGATCTGCACCTGGGAAGGTGAGGGCCAGCATGGAGTCACTCTCTGTCCCATTCCCACTTCCATGGGCTGTTTGTTCCCTGTATTCCTGTCACTGCACTTCCAGAGTCTAAGAATCCTGGGGATTCCCTTTCCAGAGGAAAAGCTTTCAGGAAATTTCCCTAATGGGGCCATCACCTCGCTCATCTGGGCATTGAGCATCTAGCCCCTGCTCCACCCTGCCACTCCCATTCCCACACTTTTCCATGAATTACCAACTCTTTTAGGGACATGATACTGGGATGACCCAGCCAACCAGTCCAGATGTTGTCCTGGGGACAGTTTGGTTTAATACCTTTACGGATAAAGGGATTGAGAGTGCCCTTGGGAATTGCAGAGATATGGAGAGGACTGGGAGGATTGCGGTGATCACAACCTGGGATCAGTTTTGGGGTCCAAGAAGGACATTGAGCTGCTGGAGCACATCCAAAGGAGGGCAATGGAGCTGGGTCTGGAGCACAGGGACTGGCTGAGGGAGCTGGGATAGGATGGAGTTACACCGGGAGAGGTTTAGTTGGATTTTGGGAACAGGCCTGGGGATCTCCCTGGGGAAAAGGGTTGCTCCCTGTTCAACCTTGGAAGCCCAGCTCCTCCCAGTGTGCTCCGTAGCGCGGGCAGCCCAGCCTGGAGCGTGTCAGCTGCCGGTAGATGGTCTGGAGGATCCGCATGTGCACCCGCTCAGAGTCATCCAGGGCACCTGCAGGGAGGGAGGCAATCCCCCAGCTGGCTAAAAACACTCTTGGGATCTAAACCACATCCCTCAGTGCCCCAAAACCACCCCTTGGCCCCCAAAAACATCTCTTGGCACCTAAAACAGCAACCTCACATCCTCCAAAAAACCCCCCTTATTACCTAAAAACACCCCTTAGCACCATAAAAATTCACAGCACCCAAACCCGTGCTCTATGGCACCTTAAAAATGCCTCCGGTTCCCCGAAAACACCCCTCAGCACCCAAAAGACCCCAAATCCACCCCTCAGTACCCTAAAAAACCCACAGTGCCTAGAAAATGCCCCTCAGTACCCAAAACCAAATCCACACCCCTCCAAAATGCCCTCACAGCACCTAAAAAACACAACTTTGCACCTTAAAAACCCTCCTGGTGCCCAAAAAAGGCCACTTGGCCCCCAGACTCACAGGGCCAGGGTTTCCATGTGTGTGTGATCCCCCTTCTCATGCCAAGGGATCGGGTGATTCCCATCCCATCCTGTTTGCCCCTGACTGAGGGGCAGGAAGCCAGAAGAATCCTGCCTGGAGCTGGGTCTATGGGGAGTAGGGATGAGATCCAGCAGGGTGCAAAAGGCCACTCACAGTGTGCCATGGCCAGTGCCAGTTCCTGCTCTCCCCGGAGCTGTGGTCGGAGCTGGGGGGGCCTCCAGAGGCAGCAGAGCAGGGCAGCCAGGCCCCGCTGGCGTCCCGGTACCCGGGCCTTCCCCTGCAGGAGAAACACCCCAAACCCATCACGGAATGTGGCCAGAGGCAGGGGGAGGCAGCTGGTGCCCCCCAGTCCTACTTCCTACACTCCTGCCAAGGAGCGGGAGCTGGAGCCCGGCCGTACCCGGCTCTCGGAGAGCTCTGCGCTCTGGAAGTGCTGCAGCGCCTCAGTGAAGGAAATCGGAGGAGGGGGCATGGCTGAGGTGCCCCCCAACCCTGCAGGGATGCAGGGAGTGGGTCAGACCCCCAGTGACCCCTGACTCCCCTCCTGCATGATCCCCAATTGCAGGAGAATGAAGCCATGGGGAATAGGGGGAAAACACAATCTCCCACCCCCTCCCTCCCCTCTATCCCCAAATAACACGCCCAGCTTCTTCCCCAACCATCCTGCCCTCCAGGATGAAGGTCCTTTCCCCTTTTCTGGACCTTTCCAGCTGCCAGGCCCCTGTTAGTCCCAGTACCTGACTGGATCTCTTCCAGAGCCTCCCATTCCTCCCGGGCGCGGCACTGCTTCTCACTGATCACTGCCCAAGGGAAGGGGTACAGGGGTCAGATCTGGGTGGGAGACATGGAGTGGGGGTTTCCTCCCTTGCTCCAACAACCCTCAGCACATCCTGGGACTGTATTTCCTCTTTTCCAAGGAAAATCCCAACTGGAGTCACCCAGGTTTATCTTGGATAAATTTGGGAAACAATCTGGGACCAGATTTGGATTTGATAGATGGATTTGACTGAGATCCACCCCACCCCTACTTGATCCCTGGGGTCCGTCCAATTTCCTTAGATGAATTTCCCACCAGGAAACATCACAATTGATCAAGGGAAGCAGGAACAGCTCACCGGGGTCTGGGGGCTGCCCTGCTCCGAGTACCAGCTCCTGCAGGACACCTTTCTGCCCCAGAGCTGGAATCTGAAGGGGACAGAGGGAAAACAGTGTCACTCCCCGCAACAGACCCCGAACACCAACCAACTCCGAATCCCAAGGTTTTCCCTCAGGGAACAGACTGTGTCCCACGGCAAAGTGGCTCAGGCCCCTTCAGGGGGGTCTGTACGCCCAAGATGATTTTATATGGTTGTAACGGCAGAAGGGGAACAATGAGGGGAAGTGGGCGGCTGGGACCCCTGAGATGGGGGGCTCCGGCCCGACACGCACGGGCGGGGACTTGCCGGGGGGGCCACGCGCTGCCGCTCCTCCGGCTGCTCCTCCAGCCGCTCCGAGCCGCCGGTGCCGCTCATGGCCTGGGAGAGAGGAGGGAATCAGGCGGTGGGAATGAGGGAGTCCCGGCGACTGACACCCCATAGAACCACCCCAGGCTCTCAAGAACCCCCCTGAGCCACTCACGGCTCCCCTGTCCCTCAAGAGCTTCCTGCAGCCCTCAGCACCCCTCAACCTCTCAGTACTCCCAACCCCTCAGGAACCCCTTCCAGCCCCCGCTCCCCTCTGACCCGTCAGGTTCCCTAAGTCCCAGACCTCCGCATTGCGCAGGCGCGGCCGCGCTGCACGCCGAGAGCTGTAGTCCGTGCCTCGGCCCGCTAGGCGATGCTGGACTACAGTTCCCGGCGTGCACCGCGCGGCTTGGCGTCATAGGCGCGCGAGGGTGAGCACGAGAGGAGCGGGAAGGACGCGGGGGTCAGTGGGCGGGGCCCGGTGCAGGAGGCGGGGCTTCCGGGATCTGGAGCGGGGCGGGCCGTCCCAGCTGTCCGTGCCCAGGCTCAGCTCCCTGTGCCCAGTCCCAGTTCCCTGTGCCCAGTCCCAGCTCCCAGTTCCATTACCAGCCATCAGTCCCAGCTCCCAGTATGCAGCTACCAGCTCCCATTATCCCAGTTCCAGCTCCCGGTGCCAGCTTCCAGT
>VZRN01006655.1:223681-242367 GCA_013397935.1 Dasyornis broadbenti | reverse complement strand
CCCCAGAGTCAGCTCTCACTGCACAATCCCAATTCCCAGTGTTCAGGACCAGCTCCCAGTGTCCAGTGCCACTTCCCAGTCCCAGCTCCCGGTGCTCAGTCCTAGCTCCCAGTATGCCACTACCAGCACCCACTATAGCAGTGACAGGTCGCAGTGCCAGCTCCTAGTTCCCAGTGCCTAGTGCCTGCTTCCTTGTTTCCTGCTTCCAGCTCCCAAAATCGCAGTGCCCGCCACCAGTACCCAGTCCAAGCTCCCACTGCGCAGTGCCAGCCCCCGCCCCCCGTCTCTCCCCGCGGTCCCCCCGCCCCCTGCCGGTGCCACCTCCTGACTCCGCTGTTCCCACTGTCCCCCCGGGCCCCGCCGCTGTTCCCGGCTCCGCTGAACAGGGGGCTCCCACAGGCCGGACGGCGCAGCATCATGTGGCTGCAGGCGCTGCTTTTCCTCGCCCCCCTTCTCCTCCTCTTCGTCCTCCTCCTCCCGCTTCTCTATCTCCTGCTCCCGCGGATCCCGGGCAGCCGCAACCCCTTCGCCACCGACACCCGCCGCTCGCCCGCCCCGCTCGTCACCGACAAGGCTGTGCGCAGGACCGTCGTCAAAACAGGTACGGGACCCCCGGGGGGCATCGACCCCCCCGGGCGGGATTAAACTCCCTGGGTGGCATCAACGCCGCAGGGTGTCATCGCCCCCCACGACAGCCTTGGCCCCCCCAGGGCGGTGTCATCCCCCGGGATAGCACCACCTCCGGGATGTCATTAATCCCCCCGGGTTGGCAGCGCCCCCGGAGCGGCATCGCCCCCCGGGGAGTCATGGACCCCCAGGGCGCTATTGACGCCCCCAGGATGGCATCGGCCTCCCGGGCCAGCATCTCCACCTGGGTCAGCATTAGCCCCCTGCAGTGGCATTGTCTCCCCCAGTGTCAAGGCGACACCCCCTCACCGTGGTTTCAGGGGTCCCCCATGCCGTGGGGTGCCCCCTCACTGACGCCCCCCTTTCCCTGCAGTGTTCTCGGCAGAGAAGGTGCCCCAGGGACTCGATGCCATCGTGGTGGGCAGCGGCGTGGGTGGCCTGGCAGCTGCAGCACTGCTGGCCAAGGCTGGCTGGCGCGTGCTGGTGCTAGAGCAACACGGGAAGTTGGGGGGCTGCTGCCACACCTTCACCGAGAAGGGATTTGAGTTTGACACTGGTATGATTTGGGGCCCCAAATTCCCCCCAGATCCAAGGGAGGGGCATGGGATACACTCAGGGTGGGACTCGTACCACTTGGGGTGTGGACCAGGGCTCCCCAGCACACACCTCACATTGGACAAACCATTTTCCTGCTCTTCATCCCAAAATCCTCTGGCTGTAAGATATCAAACGCCCCAAATTCCCCATATCCAGTCTCCATGTAATTCCCAGCACGGGGCATGTAACCTCAGGACACATTTTCCTTGGCAAACTTCTTGTGGCAAGGCGAAGTCCAGCTCTGTGTGTCCTTGAATCTCCAGGATTAATTATTTACAGCAGAGATGAACAGTAAAGTGTAACAAAGTACCAAAATTACCAGTTAAAAGCACTATGGACAGTGCCATTCATCCCAATTGGGAGGCGGGTGTATCCCAGACTTTCCCTTTCCCTTCCACATGGAGCTGATGGGGCGGGGATAGATAAATAAGAGGTGCATCCTGGGGTGGGAAAATAAAAGAAAAATAGAAGGGAAAATAAAGAAAAAAGAATACAGGAAAAATGTTTATTTTAGGGATCCACTACGTGGGGCAGATGCAGGAGGGCTCCCTGATGCGGTTCCTGGTGGACCAGCTGACGGATGGACAGCTAGAGTGGGCCCGGCTCCCAGCCATCTATGATGCCGTGGTTTTGGGGGACCCCCAGGGTGCTGGCAAGACCTACCACATCCATTCTGGGAGGCGGGAATATTGCCGGAGACTGAAGGAGCAGTTCCCCGAGGAGTCGGCAGCCATCGATGAGTTCCAGCGGTTGGTGAAGGTAGAGGAGGATCCAAGTGGGATAAAATGAGGGGAGTTTGGATCTGGGGAGCCCCACAAAGAGAGGAGCCCTCCAACACCTGGATATTGGGCACCCCCAGGGACTAATGGCATCACCCAAAAGTATTGGGAGATCCAAAATAGCCCTTTCCCGCCTCAAAAATACAGCATCACAGAAGTTTTAGGGGGAGATTTTTGGGCAGAGTTCTTTGGGGGGAAAAAGCACTTTGGGGCATCTCTGGGGCATGTCTGAAGCCCCAGGTCTGCCCAGTGCCCCCAGTGTGGTCAGTGAGCCCCAGGTTCTCTCTGCAGAGCGCCGGCCGTGGAGCTGTGCTGCTGGGTATCCTGAAGATGCTCCCGTGGTTCCTGGCCAGGCTCCTGATCTGCTCCGGGCTGCTCCCGTTCCTCTGCCCCTTCTCCCGCCTGGCCTCGCGCAGCCTCAAGGAGGTGGTGGAGGGTCTCACGCCCAACCCTGAGCTCCGGGCTGTCTTCAGCTACATATTCCCCACCTATGGTAGGTGACCGGGAGGCTCTGGGGTGACATTGAACCATTTAGAAACAGAAAAAAGGTAAGAACCCCCTTTTTCCGTGCCTTTGGAAGGTTTGCATGTGGGAGATGCTGTGGTGGATGCTTCACCAGCATCCTTGCCTCCAAATCACCGGCATGTGATGTGTCCCCAGTGCTCATTTCCATCTCTTTCCCTCTGTGTTCTTCACCTTCCTGATGGGACATCATCATTCCTGCAAGGGAATGTTCCCCTGGTAGCTCTGAGCCTCCCCCTTTGCTCCATCCCATCGCCTGGGCTTTGCTCACAGTCCCCCATGACTTGGTCAGGTTGGTGACCACAGGCTTTGCCGTGGTGACATGCACACCTGACATCCTCCCTACTCCTCCAGGTTCCTCACCTTCCTCCCAGTGTCACGTCCAGGGTGTTCCTGATCCTAAAATCTTTAGGATAAGCCCCAAACCCATGATCTGCCCAAACCCACCTTGGCTGCCCTTTCTCGCAGGTGTGCTCCCCTCCAAGGCCAGCTTCTCCATGCACAGCATCCTGGTGAACCACTTCATCCATGGCGCATGGTACCCCAAAGGTGGGTCTGGGGAAATCGCCTTCCACATGATTTCCGTGATCCGGAAGACTGGAGGCAACGTGTTTGGGAAGGCGCCAGTGCAGAGGATCCTGCTGGACCCCCAGGGCAGAGCCTGCGGTGAGCGCCAGCCTGGGACGGGGTGTGGGGCTGCTCCCCAAAGTGGGGTTCCTTTCACCAGCACCTTATTCTTCCCCCTCTGGATTTTCCCTCCCAGGTGTGAGTGTCAAAAAAGGCCAAGATTTGGTGGACATCTTCGCTCCTGTGATCATTTCGGATGCTGGGATCTTCAACACCTACGAGAGGCTGCTGCCAGCGGAGGCGCGGGCTCTGCCGGGTACCGCGTCAGCGCTGGGCTCTGGCGGGGTTACAGCGTTAATCCCATCTTAAGCCTCATCAGAAAGTGGATTTATCAATTAACATTGGCAAACCCCCTGTCGCTCCTGTGCCACAGCCCTCAAAACCCAGCCCTGGCCTTTCATTTCTTCACAGGGGTTTCAATTAAGCTTAAATTAATTGGCCCAAATTGGCTGTAGTTTGCAAAGTCCTGGTTTGGTGCGAGGATTCCCTGAAAAACACAGTGCAGGGCCCCGAAATTTGTGGAAGTTGGTGGAATGTCCACTTAAAGTTGGATTGCCAAAAAATCTTCTGGAAGGGGCAAGGATGGATGGAAGAGGCATGGATGGGGGGAAAGGGAATGGTTGGGTGGAAGGGGACAGAGGTGGGTGGGAAGGAGCACAGTTGGGTGGAAGGGGAATGCTTGTGTGGGTGGGAAGGGGTCAGGACTGGAGAAACCACTTCTTTGTAGCTGAGGAGCCTAGGATTTCCCCCAGAATAGATGAATTCCCCTTTTTCCCTCCACATTGCAGCGATCCAGTCCCAGCTCCGCATGGTGAGCCACGGTGAGGGAGGTTTCACCGTCTTCGTCGGCCTCAGCGGCTCAAGGGAAGAGTTGGGGCTGGAACCCACCAACTACTTCATGTTCCCAGGGAACGACTTGGATGGAATGTAGGTTTGGCTTCACCTTGGACGTGCTTCATTGAGCATGAGGAGATGAATTCCTGGGCAGTGATTCAGAAAATGGGGATTTGGCAGTAAGGAGAATTCAGGGTAAGGTGTGCGCCAAACCCCGGCTCAACCCTTCCCTGTTGCTGCAGGATGAAGCGCTACCTGGCTTTGTCCAGAGAAGAAGCTGCCAACAACATCCCTATCCTCTTTGTCACCTCACCATCAGCCAAGGACCCCACCTGGGAAATGAGGCACCCAGGTAAGGCTGACACCCAGCCACAAATGCTTGTGAGGGGCTTCAAACAAGGAGTTTCTACTCAGCTATTCACGATCAAAGCTGCTGAGCATGGGGCCCATGGAATGCAGTTTTTGAGATACCTGGATGAAGGACATGGAACCCCAAAGATCTGGGGAAATCTCCTAGGTTTGGATGGGGAGGGTTTGGGGCGGTGACAGGGTGGGATGAGGGTGGGCAGAGGGACAAGTGCCCCAGCCTTGTCTTCCCACAGGTAAATCCACGCTGGCCATCGTCACCTTTGCCAGGTATGAGTGGTTTGAGGAGTGGAAGGACAAGCAGGCCAACAAGCGGGGGGATGACTATGAGGAGCTGAAGAAGACTTTTGTGGACGCCATCATGGAGACTGTGTTCAAGCTCTACCCTCGCATCGAGGGCCGGGTGAGGAAACACAGGGTTCAGGGGTCCTCCAGCTCCTCTCTGGGTCCCCTCTAAACACCCAGTATTGGAGCTGGGGCTGGACCCGCTGCACATGAAGTCCAGCATAGCATCAGCCCATCACTCCTGCCTCCTCATGGTGCAAGGGCAAGTGACCACGAAATCACGGAATGGTTTGGGTTGGAAGGGACCTCAAAGCTCATCCAGTTCTACCCCCTGTCATGGGAAGGGTCACCTTCCACTAGACCAGGTTGCTCCAAGCCCCATCCAACCTGGGCAGACCTAGATGACCACCCCAGGATGATCCTCCAGAACCATCCTGGGACCCAATATGGCCAGAACCAGCACCCCAGGGTCTGCGAGGAAACCTGTCCCAGCCCATACCCTGCAAACCCAGCTTCCTGGAATGGCCCCCCCAATCTGCTACCCCTGCAGACCACCCTGTCTCCTGCAGATCGAGTACCTCTCTGGCGGGACTCCCCTCACCAACCAACACTACATCGCCAGCCCCCGCGGCGAGTTTTACGGCATTGACCACGACATCCCCCGCCTGCAGGCCGAAGCCATGGCCGCCGTGAGGGCAGAGACAGCTGTGCCCAACCTCTACCTGACAGGTGACAGGGCCACCAGTGTTCCCAGATGACGACAGCACTGGGGGAGTGGGATATGGGGGGAGAAAACCTTCAGTCCTGAAACAGAATAAAGGGAAGAGCCTCTGCAGTGCTATGGGGCAATAGGGCAATTTCCACTGGAAAAGTGGAGTTCTGTGGTCCCAAGGAGAGGAGGAAAGGGCTGTGCTCCTCCAGCTCCAGGACATTATCTCCTTGCCCAGTGCAGGATGGGGCAGGATGATGCCCTTTTCCTGCTGGAGAGAACGAAGGTCAAACAGGTTGTGGGTTCAGACCCCAGGGATGGTATGGGGGCAGCTGGAAGGAGGGGAAGGTGATGCCCAAACCATCACCGAGGGTTGGCTGGGATGGAATGGGGAGTGAGGGCTGCTCACAGGGGACCACATCCACTGCTCTCTCCTTTCAGGGCAGGATTTGTTCCTGGGGGGTTTCATGGGAGCCCTGCAAGGAGCCATCATCTGCGCCAGCACCATCCTCAAGCGCAACCTCTACATGGACGTGGCGTGGCTGAAGAAGCGCTTGCAGGCCAACTCCAAGAAGACAGACTAAGGCCTGCCATCACACCATCAGGGCCCCCTGCTCCCCACCGCATCGCCCCCACCTCACTCTCAGCTGTCACACTGAAACACAGAGTTTAAAACTTTGTGATGTTAGGATTTAGTAGAAAAACTAACTTGCTGAAATTAAACGCAGCAGGCTAGCAAGCCCAGCTGAAAATGATTAAGAAAGTTAATAATTAGCTAAGGAGTGGAACTTAAAAATGACTTTAAAAAATTAATTAGTTATTTGCCATTTTTATTTGCATAGCTGGAGTAGAAGACAATCACTGATTATTCAGTTAGAAAAATCCATTTAAGATGAAAAAAAGCAAGAACTGGAGGTCTTCCAGAGGCCATATAAATCATCATAAATCGCTATGACCCAAAAAGATTGACAGGTCAACGCTGAAGAAGAGAAAGAAAAAGGAAAGTTTTCAGACTCCAGCCTCTATTTAACGACCCCCGACGCATTTTAAAGAGCTGACTGCACATGCTTAATTGTTTTTTTGATTAATTGCCATATGAAACAGAAGTGAGAAGTAGCAATGTTATGAATATGCATTTATATTATAATTTTGTGACTAAATAGACTTTGTAACGCTTTGTAAAGGTGCTCTGTGCATTAGGAAGTGACTCCATGCAGGCGCCCGGCCGTAATTAGAATAAACATACACTTTCTAACCTTGTCAGAGAGTCTTGTCTGTATCAGTTGGGCACCGATATTAGATCGTTACCCATTTTTTAGTAAATCAACACATCTGTAGCAGAGCCACCTCTATTTGAAGCCGAGGGATTTCAATCCAGGAACATGCCATTCCCATTCTCAGACAGATTGTGTTGGACCTCACCCCCACAAAAAAAAAAAAAATGCATCCCCTTCCTCCATCATGTGCAGTGCTGGTCCCTGGCCTTGCAGAGGATCCCCAAGAGCTGCCCTGAGCAGCTGTGGCCAAGAGAGAAGTCAACCCCAAAACCGGTGGCACCAGGAGGTACCACCATCGCCCAGGGGCTCCCACAGCTGCTTGGGCCCATCAGGATCACTGACCTCTACCTGCATCCCCCAGCAAAAGCCCAGCTCCACGTGCAGCTCCCAGAGCTGTCTGAGAGCAGTGGCACTTGCAGGCTGCCCAGCGCTTCCAGAGTCATTCCTGGCAGCAGCAGGACCCCCCAGCATTCCTGATGTTTGGGGGCTGCTCTCCCGTCATTGCCCCAAGGCATCAATGGCACAAGCACATGCTCTTTTAGCAGCAACAAAGTCCTTCTGTCTGCCGGTAAAAGCTTGGTAACAGGATCAAAGTCCTGTCTGGATGGGAAGGGAAGCACATGAGGCTGAAACTGATAAAGTAGTGACAATGATCCTGGGATTTGTGCCTCATGATGAGTCACTGGGGCTGGGGGTTGTGAGGGAGAGAAAAAAAACTGTAAAAACAAAAGGGAAGGCAAAGCAGAACGGAAAGTGGAACAGGAAGGGGAAGGGACAGCCCAATCCTGGTGAACGTGTTGCTGGGAGTTTGTTCTGCACCAGTGCAGTTTTGGGGGGGGAATAATTGCAGAGTGGCCATAAATTGGGAATCCAAGTGAGGAAAACCAGCTGGCCAACATGGATTTACCTCCCTCCCACCTCCCTGGAGCAGACAGGGATAAGGGAGCAGTAAGGCTGAGGAAGCTGGATGAGGCTGTTTTCCCCATGGTCAGCCATGGAAAGAAGGAATTCCCTGGTACTGCAGGGAAAAAGACTTTGAGAGTGTAAGGAAGGCTGGGAGGGATCACCTGGGTGCTCCTGGTGGTTCCATCCCCTGTCCCTCTCATCCCCACTATCCCCTTGGAGGATAAAAATCCTCAATTTTTCTCTCCTGCCTGAGTCTGGGGGAGCTGAGCCCCTCTCCCCACACTGTGCCTCACACCCAGGTGCTATCCCGCTCCTCAGCAGGTGACCAAGGGGCCACTGCTCCCACCTTGCCCCTGAACTCCAGCTGCGCTGGAGCTACATCACCCAGTTAAGTGGGATCTGCTCCCAGGCTTCCCACAGGAGCACTCGGGGCTCAGCCTGGGGTCCATGGGGGTGTGAAGCCCAATTCCCCATCCAAGAGGACACCATGTTTGCCATGGCACAGGACATCACCAGGAGCGAATATTCCTCCCAGACCAACTGGATGTAGATGAATTAATAAAAGTTGACTTGAAATCCCATCATGGTGACGTTTGAGGACAGCAACACCCCTGGGTAGGGTTGGGAGAAGCCCAGCTGTGAGCTGGTGATGGAGTAGGAGAAAAATCAAACCCAGAGCTAGCTCCTGAGCAGGGAATAGTGTGACCGTGCTGGAAAGAAGCTCTGTAAACAGGCTTGAAGGATGATCCAGTAAAGAGGATTAGATTACTGAGCAAAGAGATAATTCAGTGATGGGATGGAACCTGCAGAGAAGGTGAGCTCTGCAAACAGCCAAATCCGCGGAAATCACCCAGAATCAACCCCTTGGGGAATCCGTGCTGGGCAGTGAACTGCTCTGGGCACGTCCAGTAGCTGCCGCCCCATAGCCCAGGTGAGAGAAAGCCCCACCTGCAGGGCTGCCTCCAGCTCTGGGTCCAACACCAGAGGAGTCCTGAGGGGAAAAACCCGAGGCGTGACCAGCAGCAGCTTGCTCCCTGTCATACATGGAGAGAAAAGGTCAAGTTACAGGAAAAAGCAACCAAAAGTCCCTGTGGGAGGGTGAGCTTTGGAGGCACCACAGCTATTGCAGGGAGGGTTTAACAAGCCAGGTCCTCCTCCTGGGGACCCTCTGCAGAGCAGAAACTTCTGATTTAAGAACAGAATGGTGCAGTGACACCCAACCCTCTCTCCAGCAGCAACCCCATGGCTCCCACAGCTCCTAGGGGACCCAAACCTCCCTCTCCCCTTGCTTTTCTCACCCCAAAGAGCTCCAACCTTGCAAACGCTATCTCACTCATTTTGGCTTTTTTTTAAATCCAAACAAACCTTCCCAGGCCACGGAATTTGTCTTGCAGAGGCAAAGCTGATGTGTTTGCTTGGCTGGTGCCCTGTCCGCAAGGAAAATACCTGCTGTGAGATCAGCTCAGATTTACATATTTGCTCATGGCCGTGCAAGATTCAAAGCTTTCAACAAGAGAAGATAAGATACAATAAACCTGGGGTGGTTAACAGGGTTTGCAGCTTGGGTTCAGTGGGGATCTGGAGTGGAGGTCAGGGAGTAGATCCAGGAGCATTTCATAGAACCATGGAATCGTTTAGGTTGGAACAGCCCCTGCGACCATCAAGTCCAACTGATCCCCCAGCACTGCCAAGGCCACCACTGACCCATGTCCCCAAATGCCACATCCACACGGCTGTCAAACCCCCCAGGGATGGTGACTCCAGCACTGCCCTGGGCAGCTGTGCCAGGCCTGGAGTGCCATTTCCCTGGAGAAATCTTCCCAATATCCAGACTGAACCTCTCCTGGCACAGCTTGAGGCTGTTTCGTCTTGTCCTGTCCCTTGTTCCCTGGAAGCAGAGCCCGATCCCCACATGGCACCACTCTCCAGACAGCCTGTGCAGGAGCAGGAAGGTTGAAGGGCACAAACCCAACCGCAGCCTCCCCCTCAGTGCCCAGTTTCGCCCAGTTTGTCATGCATTAAACCTCCTCCACCCTCCGGGCCTCTCTGCTAAACTGCCTCTATCGGAATGTCTCAACAACCCGGCTCCGATAAGCAGCCCAACCCAGCTGGCAAAGCATTTTTGATTTTATTTGACAATATTTCCACTCGTGGACTTTGAGTCCTGGGCATTCACCGCAACACGACCCTACGGGCACTTCCCAGCCCCGGGATGCTCCCACTGCTTCCTGCACTCAGGGACAGGACTTGACCTGAGGGGCTGCTCCTTCCCCACCACACCTGCTCTGCCTGTCAACGTGTTTTGGGACCTTTCTAGCCCTCTCAAATCAGGGTGAGAGCAGGCAAGGGGTTCAGTGAGCTCTTGGAGCACAATGCCGTGGTTTTTTGGGGCAATCACCCTAAGGACACAGAGCGGAGCAGTGCTTTGAGCCCATCGTAGCAAGGCTTGGAACTGGGGGCTCTGTACGGTCTCTCCCAACCCCACATCCCCATGGGATTTTTCATTTGATTCCCCATTTTCACCCTTTTTTCCTCCTGCAAGCTGTCAGTAACCCCATCCCCAAGAAACCCAGTGGCCCTCCCTGCTCTCAGCCCAGCCTATTCACGCTGCCTGCACTGGAAGAGAGAGTGGAAGGCAGAATTTCCTCCTTTTAGGGAAAAAAGGTGGGAGGGAAAAGAGGAACTTTCTTCCACTCCCTGCAGGAAACACTCCCCAGATGAACCCTCATCACTGGGGACCAGGCACCTTCCCATCCCCTTTCCACAGCTGCTGGCAGCAGCAGCCACACCACTCTCTTTTCCAGTCTCCCAGTTGCTGCTGCTCCAACAAGCTGTGATGTCCTGGAATTGCCCTCTGAGGGAGAAAGAAGAAATCCAAGATGAGAGCTCCCAACTAAGCTCTGTTCAGAGCAGTTTAATCTCCTGGACCCTGACCTCACACCACCCCACACCAGCCCCGGCAGAGCTGGGCTGATACTGGGCTCTGAAAAGCGGCCTGGAAACTTCAAATCCGCTCTGACCTGGGCCTGTCTGGGCTCCTTCCGGCCGCACACGGAGCTCTGAGCACCAGCAGCTCCACAAAACCAGGTGTTTTTATCAAAGTCAAATTGGTTTTGCATTAAAGAGGAACTAACCTGCACCTTTGGGGCCAGGTGTCAACGGAAACCATGCAAAGAACACGAAAAAAACAAACCAAGAGAGAAGTGAAAACTCAATGTTTTGGGTCTTTTTAAATCCATTTACTGACTTCACCACACAGAAAATTAAAAAAAACAGTACAAAGAACTATAAAAATTCTGATCCTTCCAAGCAAGGTGCATTTCACTGCAGCAGAAAACAAATCATGTGCTGATTCAAACCTAAAAAGTAGGAATATTTGGCAAAAAAACCCTCTGTACCAACAGACACCATCTGTGGAAAACACGTGTGTCTAAAGGGAAAAGGTTCTGCGCACCCTGACCCCTTTGGGACATGTTGCATAAACACCATAAAAACAATCTGGGAGCAATTACCAGAGCTTTTGGGCAGCCCAGACTCTTGGCAGAACACACCAACCTCAGAAAGTGCTGGTGGAGAGATTTTGGGGGAAAATCCCCCAGTTCAGCCTGGTGTGAGATCTGCCTCTCCCCAGAGCCAGTACTTCCCAACGCTGTGAGGTACATCCTCATTTACCCTAACGAGCTTCTGCTTGGCTCAGCCTGGGATCACGGAGCATGTGCATGGAGCACAAAGGTGTTCGAGGTCCAAAATATTCCCTCCCCTGCTGGCAGCAGTGTGGGATTCCCACAGCCTGGAACAAGAGAGGATTAGAAACAGCTCCCAGGATAGAAAAAAATGAGTATATGGTGAAAAAGAAACCTTTCTAAATTATTATTCAATTAAAAAAAG
Source organism: Dasyornis broadbenti (assembly GCA_013397935.1). Classification (NCBI taxonomy): domain Eukaryota; kingdom Metazoa; phylum Chordata; class Aves; order Passeriformes; family Dasyornithidae; genus Dasyornis; species Dasyornis broadbenti. The sequence continues at coordinate 230,950 of VZRN01006655.1, read as the reverse complement.
AAACAAACAGGACAAAGCAGGCATAGAGGACTCACTCCAAAAAGCGCACACACTCCAAAATCCTGGCCGGAGCGGCCCAGGAGCACACAGAATTCCACACACTGGAATAGGGTTTGTCCTCCTGCTGTCACCAGCCAAAAGTCAGTGATCCCCTCCCCAACCCTGCCCTAAAGCAGCCCCCTCAGCCTGGCTGATCCCGCAGAATCCCTGGAGGGTGGTTTGGTGCAAGAGGTTCCCACCCTTTTTCCCAAGAGTTACATTCCCAGCCCTGTTTCCCTTTCCCTCCTGTTCTCCAAAACAACTCCTGGAAGTACTTTTAGCATCTTAGACGTTTCCTAGGGAAACTCTGAGAACTCTTTAAAGCCATGCTCTTTGTGCTTGCCACAAGCCAGCAGAAAGGCAAGGGATGTTTTTAGGGTTTGGAGGAGGTCAAGCCCTCTCTCCCCTCTTGGAATGAACAATTAGAAAATCAAAACTAGAGCTGCAGCTTTCACAGTGACGAGGAAACGGCTCTGCCCTTGTCCAAGGTGACCACAGAGCAAGGAGCCAATGGTTCCCAAGGCCGGGAAGGCCAGAAAAAAGCCCCCAGAAGGGAATTTAACCATCCTGGGATTCTTCTCATGCAGTCAGTTGGCAAGTGCAGAACTGGCACACGGCTGGCACCTGATGGGGTGTAGCTGGATGCCCGCATGAGGAGCTCTGGGTTCCTCAAATCCATTTTTTTCTGCCTATACTGGAAAAATCCAAAGCAGGAGCCAAGCAGGTGCTTTGTGCCCTCTCCAGAAACATCCCAGCTTGAACAAACCTCCCGGGAGCAGAACTATAGGAATGAAAACACCCTCAGAGATGATACTGGGGCACCAACCCCTTTGGCAGCCCTTGGTCTGACCATAGCAGTCCAACACAGCAGGGCAGGCTGAGGGACTGGGAGCTTCACTCATCCCAAACTCCTCAGGGATTTACATGCCTCCCTTCCTACGTTTGACACGGGGGAGGAAATGACCTTCCCATCTGAATCCCTGACACTGAAAGGGCATGGAGCTTCCCCCCCGGCACAGGCCTGACCCCTTCTTCTGCAGCACCACACCACAACCAACACCTCCAGCACAAAGAGCTGAACTGGGAGCACTGGGAGGGAAAAGACCTGTATGGAGCACAAGGGGTTTGAGCAAAAACTGCTTCAGCGTGGCCAAAAGTGTGTGTGAAAAAGGGAATCTGGGTGTGAAACTGGAAAATTGATCAGGGACACAAAACCAAAATCAGAGTCTGTGGTGGATCAATTCCAAACAAGTGCAAGAGAACTCACATGCTCCCAACTTGAGCATCCAAACCCAACAGCTGGAGGAGAAGGAGGAGGACACCAAGGCAGCTCTGTGCCCAGGCAAGGGACAGTCCCACGGCTCATTGTGCAGCAGATCCTTAATTTCCCCCCAGAAAAGGAGGGGTCAGTCCAGCAGACGGCAAATGCCTTTGCATTGGGACACAGAAGTTCTGGGTGTGCAGTTCTGGGACTGGCTTTTCCAGCAGCCAGATGCCCAAGGGGAAAACAAGGCAGCTGGGAAAGGAGAAATTCAGGGAAGTGAGAGGTTTTATCAAGGTGCAGGTGCAAAACAAAAAGCACTTCCCCTCCTTCCCACGGACTGAAATCCAACTGTGGCAGCACAGCACTCCCATCGCTGGCATCATCATCATCAGAGGAATCTAGATCTGGAAAGGCAAAAGGAAAGGTTGGAAGTACCTGAAAGCTCAGAATTGCTTTGCTGCTCTAGCCAGACTTGAGGAGCTCCCGAAGCAAACACGAGCTCTTGCCTTTGTTCTCCTACCTCTCCTCTTCCCATGGCAGAAAATAATTACAGGCACATCTGCCTTGAAGGGCAAGAGGTGGGAAAAGGTTTCAAGGGAGAGAAGAAAGGATTTCTCCACAAATCCTACCCTTCTCCCACTAAAAACTTCTCTGACAAGTCATTTGGATCAGTGACAAAGTCTGTCAGCACAGCCCATTTCAACACTGTCCCACCTCTGCCCTGGATCAGCTCTGCCAGCATTTCTCAGTGTTAATGTTTCCATTTCCTAGCAAAACCCTGCTCCTACACCAGACGTTGCTTTCCAAAACTGACTGAATCCCTTTCTAGTGCAAAGGACCAATATTTTGTATTTCCAACACACACAAGGCACACCAACCCCCACTTTGGGCTGGGTCTCACCTTTTGATCCAGTCTCTGATAATCACCAGATTTGGGCCGTCGACCAGTTTTTGATCTTTTTCCTTCCAGAGCAAATGCAATGATCTTTGGAGAGAGAAAAATGGAGAGAGGGTGAGTGGGACAGCAGCTTCCAATAAAGGCTCCTACAACCCCTGTTCTTGTGCAAAGCACTTGAAATACGTAAATACCAGTACTGCACCCCAGCTAAGATGGAGAACGAGGTTTGCTCAACAAGCAGAAAACAGTAAGAATTTGTTTTCTTTTTCCTCCCTCAAAATCAGTTTTATGTGAGGAAAAACAACCCCGACCTTGTGCAACCTGCTACAGAAAACTGTCGGTAGAAAACTGACAGAGAAAACACGTAGACATCTCACACCCCTTCATGTTTTCACCTCTCAGCAAAATCAGCAGCAAAGCTGAGAACACCCAATTTCCACCAGATCCGACTTCTTTCCTGGTCACAATCCCCCCACTCCTCCCACTGCTATTGGGACCACATGAACCAAACTAGGAGGTAATGGTGAGAAACCTGTCAGGATGAGGGGAAAGGACTGAGTGGGTCCCAATCCCAATCCTCAGGGCTTGAGCAGGGCTGCTCACCTTTCGTTTGTTGTGATAGGCCACATACAGGGCCGCGACGATGATGGCCGTGGTCACCAGGTAGGCAAAGAAGTGGCTGCTCTCTGAGCGGGCCCTGGGCACGGAGGGAACACTCTTCCCTCTCTCCTGATTCAAGGAGGAGTCACTGCCCTCCTCAGCCTCTGCCATGTCCTCTCCAGCGTTTTCTTCATTTTCCAAAAAGCTGTCGCCCTCCACAGTGGACGGAGCCGACTGTAACACAGAGTTTTGGTCCTCCTGGGAGTTCTTTTGGTTGTCCTGGTTGGGGAGCTGCTTGTTCCCAGCACTGCCCTGGCTCTCAGTCTGGGCCTGCTGCCCATCACTGCTGCCTTGGCTGGTGTCCCCGTTACCAGCCTTGTCACTTGGGGTGCCAGCCCTGTTCCTGTCACCGCTGCCCTGGTTGGCGCCTTGGTCCTTGCTGTTATTGTCCTGGGTGTTGCTCTCACTTGTGTTCTCATTGCCCTCGTCATTGCCCTTACTGGTGCCAGCCTCGTTATTCTTGCTGCTGTCCTTGTTGGTGTCCTCATTCTTGGGGTTGTCTGCTGTGTTGCCATCCTGGCTGTTCCCGTCTCCACCGTTGTCCTGGCTGTTGCTTTGCTTGCTGCTGTTGTTGTGGCTGACAGTCTGACCACCAGTGCTGCTGCTTGTACTGCCTTGACCACCAGTGCCACTGCCTGGGTTGCTCTGGTCACCAGTGCTGCTGCCAGTGTTGCCCTGGCCATCAGTGCCACCACTGCCTGTGTTGCCTTGGCTACCACCACTGCTCTTCTGGTCTCCATCCCCTTGTCCCCCACCTCCTGCATTGCTGCTTTCACCATTCCCATTCGCGTCAGTGCCGCCCTGAGCAGCCCCCACGCTGCTGCCTTGGCCACTGTCAGTCTGTGACTTGCTTTGCTTCTCCTTCTCATCACTGCTGCCGTTTACAGCCAGAGCTCCATTCTGGTTGTTGTCTGCCTTCTGTTTCTCATTCGCCCCGGTCCCACTACTTGCATCTGTTTTGGAATCGCCATTGGTGTTGGACTTACCCGGCTGCTCGTTTGTTTTCTCTGGGGATGTGTCCGTGTGCCCATTCTCACTGTGTTCCTGGTTGTTACCTACTCCAGGTGACTGGTCTGTCTCAGGGTCTGCGGAAGATTTGATGGAACCTGTTGGCTGCACCTCTGCTGTGGGCAAACACGGGAAGCATGGTCAGCCAGCACTGAAGGGCTAAGAGCTGGAGAGCAGAGGGGAAATCCCCCGAGAAGAATGGTGGAACCCACGAGGGGAAGGGGGAAAACCCCACAGGAGCCAGGGGGAATCCACAGGGGCAGGTGGGAGCAAAGGGAGAGGGGAACCTCAAGGGAGAGAGAGGACCTCAGGGGAGTGAGGGGGACGGGGGCTACCAAGAGGGGAAGCAGGGAACCCCAGGGTGACCGAACGCGGCGGATCGTAAGGAACCCCTCATGCAAGAGGGGCCCAAGGGCACAGGAGGCCCCACAAACCAAGTGCAGTGCCTGACCCAACCCCGGCCCAAGGGCTTCGCTGCTCCCTGCTGCCGCTGCCAGCACTCTCCGGCCGCTCTCCTCCGCGACCCCTCCCCAAAACCCCCTGGGCATCCCCGACCCGTGTGCCACCGGTCCCTCACCCTCAGCGCGGGCAGCGCAGAGCCCCAGGAACAGCAGGAGCAGCAGCGTGCGCGAGGCCTCCATAGCGGCCGGACCCCTCACCACCGCCTCGACCCGCAGATGCCGCTTCCGGGCACAAATCTCGCGAGAGCAGGGCACGAGGGCAGGATGGGGCGGGGCTTGAATGCAACGGGGCGTGACTGAAGGATGGGGCGTGGCTTGGTGCGACTGGGGCGGGGCTAATGGCACAGGGCGGGGCTTTAGGTGACCCTTGGCCTCATGGGGCGTGGTTTAAGGCTTTGGGCGGGGTCTCAGTGCGTGAGGCGTGGCTGGGGATGCAACGGGGCGGGGCTTACTGTGAGGCGGATTTGGGGGCGGGGCGTTGTCGTTGGGCGTGGCTTGTGCCGGCTGGGGGCGTGGCTTGGGGAGACCTGAATCCCATTGGGATGCGATTGGCGCCCCCTGGCGGGTGCCGCGCCCACAGCAGCTTTTTGGGGTAAAAAGGGCCGGTTTGGGGTCTGTTTCCCAGCCCTGAGAGTCCAGGGTGCGGAGTTAGTGAGCAGCGGCCCCAGACGGGTGCTGGGAGTGCACTCCAGCGGCAGCAGGAAATCGGCTGTACCTGTCTGCGGGCACCCAGGACTGCTCACTCCTTTCCTTTTATCTGGTTTTGACTGTTAAATCTCCCTTCTCTGGACTAAATATCCAGCTTTTCACAGAATCATGGAATCCCAGAGTGATTTGGCTTGGAAGGGACCTAACAGCCCATCCAGTTCCACCCCTGCCATGGGCAGGGACACCTCCCTCTATCCCAGGCTGCGCTGCTCCAAGCCCTGTCCAACCTGTCCTTGGACACTTCCAGGGATCCAGGGGCAGCCACAGCTGCTCTGGGGATGCTGTGCCAGGGTCTCACCCCCCTCACAGAGAACAATTCCTTCCCATTATCCCATCTAACCCTGCCCTCTGTCGGGGGGAAACCATTGCCCTTGTCCTGTCACTCCAGGCCCTTGTCCAAAGTCCCTGTCCAGCTCTCCTGGAGCCCCTTTAGGCATTGGAAGGGGCTCTGAGGTCCTGACGTGCTGCCCAAGATTCTCTCAGAGGGTTTGACACCTGCTGTACTCCTTCTCCTGTGAGTCGTGTTGGGGATCCTGGTAAAACAAGGGCCTCCAGGTAGGCCCAGAGGTGCTCTGCCTGCAGGTGTTTTTCCTGTGTCTTTCTCATGTTCATTCCTACCGCCCAGTGACCCTGGACAGCTGTGTCTCTGTTTTTGGGGTGATCAGCGTGAGGGGTGCACCATCCTTCAAAGGTTTGATCTCCAGCTTTTTCCCTCTCTGTCCTTCCCCAACCATCCCAAGCTTTCCAAGCAGTTTCCCACCCTCACAAATTATACCATCACCTCTCTAACCTGGCTCATTAGTGCCTATTCCAAATTCTTCTCCACACCATTCCTTTTTTTTTTTTTCCCTTTTAGATCAGCGGGTTTGCCTCCATCTGCACCCAGGATGAACTTCTTTGTGTGTAATCCCCTCAGGTCAATCGTGCTTCCCGCTATTCCATGGAGTCTCATCCATCACATGGCACATCCTGCGGCACCGAGGCCAAGCAGCTACATCTCACCTGTCTCCAGAAGGAAACACAATGTTTCGTGGATCCATTGGCTGCTCCAGTCACTCCATTTAACCCTAAAACACAGGAAAAACATCACATGGAAACCAACCGAATCCCACACAGTGATTGGGGAATAACTGGGGAATAATCCTGCCTTGGAGTGCAGCGGAAGATGTGGTTGATTTTCTTCTCCCATGTGTTTTGTTTTCCCAATCTCTGGGGAATCTCAATTCAATTCAACACATTCCAACAATCCCTGCTGCTCAGCTCTGCCCATGCCAGCCTTTCCAAGGAGACCAGAACAGTTGGCCCAATGCGTTTTTGGGATTTAAACAGAGAATTGAGGCTGTTTCTCATGCTCAGCTTTCACTCCCCCCTGGAAGTCAAGAGTGACGGAGCAGAAGCCAAGTTCCTCTGGATTTATAACAATGCCTCTGGGAATGGAATTTTGCCCAAAATACCATGGATGAGGCTGACAGCAGCCCAGAGCCTAGTGGCTTGCACCAGAATCCAACACTTTTCTTGGGATCAAACAGGATAAACAGGACTGGTGACCTCACCTCCTGTCCCTCACAACATGGCCCAAGTGGAATCGTGGAATATCCCAGGTTGGAAGGGACCCACAAGCACCCTTGAGTCCAAGTCCTGGCCCTGCGCAGGACACCCCAAAATCCGTGTGTGTTATCACCTGAACAACAACTCTACATCCCAGCCGCAGCACAGTTGTGCGGTGTTCCTGGACTGCTGCCTTCTACTCTCATAAATCCTTACGGATTCACATTCTGGGGATGATTTTTTCTGAGAATAGCCACCAAGAGCAGGCTGGACACACAAATCTGGCACTAATTAACAGTAATGGGGGTGTTTTAACGTGTTGTCCCAAGGTCTGGTGTCAAGATAATAAAGTCCTCACCTTGTCCAACATGTCTGCACCCCCATCCCACCCCGTCCCCCCCGAGGGCTAATCTGGTCAGGATAAAGGATCAAAAGGAGAAACAATTAGCAAATGGAAGAATTTAATGATGCTAATTAAAATGTATTAAGTGTAGCCACTGCCTCTGCACCAGCTGCTTTGGCAGGAGCCCGGAGAACATGGAGCACCAGCCTTACCCCGGTGCAGAGGGGGATAACGGGACATCTGGTGCACCCTCCCCTCCGGCCCCCGAAAAAAAGAAGTTTGAAGAAACCTCGGTGTTCGGGGTGGAGCCCCTAATTAGCTCCATCTCTGCAGGAGACCC
>VZRN01006655.1:213447-223577 GCA_013397935.1 Dasyornis broadbenti | reverse complement strand
GGGAGGGCGGGGAGGTGGCTGCAATTAAGCAATCGGGCGGAGGTGTCAGAAGTAAGCCCGTGTCCAAAAACCAGCCGGGAAAGCTCCAAGCTGGCTCCCAGATGCTCCCGGCGCTCCCGGGAGTTTGGTCCCAAGGAGCCCTTAACGAGGCGTTAGGCAGCTCCCGGCCATAAACCCCACGGTGGCTGTGGCGGGGTGTCAGCTGTAAAAAGTTTTCAACCTTTTCATGGAATCAGGGAATGATTTGGGTTGGACGGGATCGTAAAGGTCATCACATTCCATCCTCTGCCATGGGCAGGGACAGCTTGCACTAAACCAGGTTGCTCCAAGCCCCATCCAACCTGGCCTTGGACACTTCCAGGGCTGGGGCAGCCCGTTCGTCACCCGGACCAACCCCAGGCAGGAGCCACCAGGCACTTTCCAAGCTTAGTTTCACTCTGGGAGCGGGCAGTGATGATGGTGGGTGTGATTTCCCAAGGACGCAGCTGCTCATTTCCAGTCCCAGGTCCATCACCCACACAGATGCTCCCAGCTCTCCTGCCCATCCCCTCATGGGGATCCTGTCATAGGCACGTTGGCCTCTGTTCCAGCTGTTTCGTGCCTCTCGGCTAAGGCAGGATCCAGCTGTCTCACCTCTCTTCGCACTCTGCTATCCCTTCCCTCTGCTGCTGACACTCCATTTCATTCGCTCCTGACCTTTTCCCCTTCTCTGGATGAGATTGGGACACACCCCGTGAAAAGCCAGTCATTTACAAAGCAGGAGCAGGGTGTGTGCAGTGGCAGTGTCTCGTTTCTTGGGGGACTTTGGCTGCAAAACTGTGGGGCTTTGGTGCATCTTTGAGAAATGGAATCTTGTAACTGGGAAATCATGGAATCATGGAACAGCTTGGGCTGGAAGGGACCTCAAGAACCATCCAGTTCCACTCCCTGCCGTGGGCAGGGACACCTGCCACTGTCCCAGGTTCCTCCAAGCCCCGTCCAACCTGGCCTTGGGCACTTCCAGCGCTGGGGCAGCCGCAGCTGCTCTGAGCCCCTGTGCCAGGGCCTCCCCACCCTCAGTGGGAGCTGATTCCCCTTGTCCTGGCACTTCAGGCCCTTGTCCCAAGTGCTTCTCCAGTTCTCTTGGATCCCCTTTAGGTACTTCCAGGGAGCCAAACACCACTGGGGAGCATCCCAGGCCTTCCACAGCCTGGACTGCCTGGCTCCGTTTCACCTCCTGGCTCTGAGGACAAGTTAAATCATGAGAAGCATCACCTAAAACTTGTCCAAAACAGCGCAGTGAGGCCACCAGACCTCCTTGCCACATCATCCCAAATGGAAATATGCTACATATCCAGTTTTTCTCTGCAACAAAGACAAACCCCAGAGTTTTCCTCTTCTGGAATCATGGAATGGTTTAGGTTGGAAAGGACCTTAAAGACCAACTTGCTCCAGTCCTCTCTCGTGGTCAGAGAGGCCTCCTGTAGAAGCACTTCCCAGAGGATAAATAAAATCCAAAAAGACCAATTTTCCATGGATAACCACTCTGAATCCAGTATTTTTATCCAGCTGCATTGCTGCAGGCATAATGGATACCTTGATCCCATGATCTGTTCAACCATGACAGCTCCCGTGGGTCCACCCCAAGACTGGAGCAATGCATCCCGGGTCTCACCTTCTTCCCCAGGAGCAGCGAGGCCAGGAGGGTTCGGTGACCAAGTGCTTCTGGCAGGGATAATCCCACCCTGTCTCAGCTCCAGAGCACTGCAAAAGTATCGGAACAGATGTTCCTTTTCCATATGGGAAAACGCTGAGTAAAACAAAGGAATATTCTCCTCCTGAAGCCCAACATCTGTTTGAAGCTGTCTGGCTCTGGTTCAGATTTAATTCTTGTGACAGGTCTCTCCATGCCTCTAATTTCCCATGAAATCCAATTCAAAGAGTTGTTTGTCCACAGGCCGCTCCTGGTGTTGGGGAGAGCGAGGCCGCATGTCGTCCAGGCGTTCCTCACCAAAACCAGTTTCTTGGAACAGTTTCTCAAAAAAAAGCTCCGTTTTGCCTCTTTTCAAGTAACGGCCATGCACGTTTTGGGTGACACCCTAATCCCTTCTGCCCTGGTGCTCACACAACTGTGTGACACGTGGCTGGTCCTCCCAGGCGCTCCCAAGGAGGAATCATACTCTATTCCAGAATTTACACTTTTTTTTTTTTTCCTTTGAAAGCAAGAAATTTAAATAATTTGGAGTGTGGAATGGAAATACCTCCCAAATTTGGGGTTGTCTTGGGTGTAACAAAAATAATGATGCTCCAGGCACTTGGAGGATTTAGTGGCACCAAACAGTTGCATGAGCTGCACTCACTGCTCACGGCTCCCAACTGGCCAGGGCCCCAACAAACTATGACTGGGAGTTCTGGGTTGCTCCAAGCTGGGAATTTTCAGCTGTTCAGATGATGGTCCTGAGCTGGATGGAGAAGCTATGCTCCTGCTGGAGGTCCCACTGCTGCTTGCAAAGGCATCAGAAGCTTTCACAAGGCTTTAGGAGCTGGCGTTGGCCCCAAGTGCTTCCCCAGAGCTCAGCCAAGGGCTCATGTCTGCACCCATAGCTGGTTCAGGTGTGAGTTTTTGTAGCTCTGCACAGCTCTGACATGAAAATCCTCAAATCCAGGTGTCCTCTGCTGCAGATGTGGATGCCAACATCTTGCACATACAGAAAACAGAGATCCTCCTCAGTCACCATGGAGTTCCCTTTCCCCTCTACCTGTAGACAGGCACCTGATGCTGCTTCACTTCCTTAAAAATACTTCCCTGGTGGCTCCTTAGCACTGGAAAGGAGAAATGTCACAACAAGAGGAAAAGGTGTCATTGATCCCCCAAAATGAGCCGAAGCCCCACCAGCAGCGGGATGTTGCCACTGCCACGGCTGGGAACTGGGGGACACTGTGGTCCCAAAAATGCAGGAGGGGTGCGGGTAGAGAGCAGCCAGGCTGGGCCTGAGAGATAGGAACAGAGCAGGAAGCTCCGAAGGGGAATGGAACAGGACTGTGAACGCCATAAATTAGCTCCAGGCAGGTGCAGCTCCAAGTCAGTCTGCAACAGAGACAAAATCGTGAGTTCCAGGGGGAAAAACTGAGAGCTTTTCCTGTGAAAATACATGGAGAGGGAAGAGTTCCCAAGTATTGAACTGACACAGGACTCCAGGTGGCTTGAAAATCCATTGGGGTGGTTTGGTGCTGGTCCTTTTTCATCCCTGGTTTGGAAGAAGCAGGCACAGAGGACCCAGTACACAACAGTAACCCCCACTCCCTGGTTCTCAGGCACCTCCTGAACTGGTTCACCCAATCCCCCCGCGCCCTCATGCCTGGATCACTCCAGAAAACTGTGCACTGTTGATGGACAACATCATCGACAGAGGTGTTCAGGGCATGCTGGGCCTCTGGAGCAGGACTGGAGTTCCATCCTGAGGTATTTCCCAGGAAGGTGGCAATGGATACAGAGCAAGAGCTTCCCACATGGACCACACTCACACAGTGTGTTGCAGCTGTAGTTTTATTTCCTTTTGTGAAAAATAACAGGATTTTGAGGTGATAAAAACACAACCCCTCCCAGGGCTCAGCCCCAGACGCTGCCCACCCCAGCATGACTGCAGGCAGGAGCAGCACCGACAGAGCAGCATCTCTGGGGCAGGACCCAGCTCCTTGCCGGGACAGAGAGAAGGTGAGAGCTAGGGATGGGAGGATTTGGGAGCAGCTGGAGGCATTCCTGCTCCTGGATCTGGGATGGGGTGCCAGTTCCAGCTCAACACCTGCCATGTTTGGTGCTGACATCACCGTGCAGGTGCCATCCCTGTGCCACTGTCATCCCTGTGCCCCATGGCAGCGATGGGCACTCAGTTCATCCCACGGAGATTCCCATCGTCGGCAGCTTGTGGAGGGTCAATTTCAATTTTTTTTTTTTTTTTTCCTTTTTTTTAATAAAAACAGTCTTTAGGTCGACTGCTGGCAGCAGCTCTGAGCAGAAACCCCCTTCCTCCAGAGTCTGCGTCCAAAGAGTTCAGAAAGGGTCAAATATTGACCAATAATGGTTTTGGCTGCATTTGAATCTTGATTGTGGCTTCTGCAATGTACAGCAGGGAGGGGACGGGGGACAAGGGGGAAACGAGGTTTTCCCTTAGTCAGCAGGTTTGGTGACCAGGGAAAGGGGCTGTGTCTGCAGCACAGCCAGGGCAGCCGGGAGGGAGCCAGGGGCTGAGGAGAGGAGAGCCGTGGGGGGCACCGAGGCGAAGGGGATGGGTCTGGAGAGGAGCGAGGGCGGGCTGCTGAGGCTGGAGGAGGAGGAGGAGGAGGAGGAAGAGGAAGAAGAGGAGGCTTTGCTGGTGAGGATGGTGGAATGCACGGCGAGCTGAGCCCTGGCCTCTGGCTTGGTGGTGAGCGAGAGCGGCTGAGCCTGTTCCGAGTGGGTGGCGGCCGGTGCGGCCGGCGAGGCCAGCGCTGCCGATGGTGTGGCGGGCGAGTCCAGCATGCTACCGTGGGACGAGGCCGGGCTGGCGCACGGCTTCTCAGCCGGCAGGTATGGCACGCACGGCTTCTTGCTCTTGGAGGGCAGGGAGCCTGGAAGGACAGGCACGGCGTGAGGGCCAGAGCCCAGCGCAGGGGGAGGCGGAGGGGGGTACTCACTGTCCGTGTCGTGGCTTTGCTGCTGCGCCAGCTTCTCACGCTTTCGTTTCTTTTTCTTGCCCTAGAAAAGATGATTTCAGGTCCTTCCGTGGCTTTTGTCCACCATGGGGGCTGCTGGTGGTGCTAAACAGGGCTGGCACTGCCCCAGAGCATCTGCAGGGACTCAGCACCATCACCCGCCGCCCCCAGCACCCCAAACGCTGACCCCAAGCACAGCCAAACCCCAGGAGAGGGGCCGTGCAGGGAGCTGGGAGCACAGGGACGGTACGTACGTAGTTGTCCCGCGCCGACCAGGTCGGGTAGAGCTGCGAGTGCAGCTGCCGCTCCTTCCGCGCCAGCTCGTAGTACTTGGCCTGTTCCTCCCGCGACAGCGAGTGCCACTGCGGGGGGAGACCGTGCTGGAGAGCCCAGAGCCACCCTGGGAACCCCAAAGCCAGGCTGGGAACCCCCAAATCCACACTGAAGACCTCAGAGCCATGATAGAGACCCCAAATGCACACCAGAATCACCAAATACATGCTAGGATGCCCGGAGCTACGCTGGAGACCTCAAAGCCACCCTGGGGCCCCAGAGGCACACCGGAAACCCCAAAGCCAGCTGGAATCCCCAAATTCACGCTGCGGACCCCAAGGACCTGCTGCCCCAGGCCTCCCCATCGCAGCGCTATCCAGGTCACCACCACCTCCCTGGGACTCCCTGGGCTGCCCCAGGTCTGGGGTCTGATCCATGGGGAGAAGTGAAGCCAGGGGGTCTGCAGGATCCCTGATGGGGGATCCCCACCGTACCCGCCGGCCCAGGATCTGGTTGATGGCAGCGCTCTCCTTCAGCGTGCACTCAGCCACCACCTTGGCCCTCATCTCCTTCATGTACAGCATGAAGGCATTGAGTGGCTTCTTGATGTGGGGTTTCTTCTCCTCCTCCTTCTTCACTGCCACGGGGGATTTCCTGGAAAGAGTGGGAGGGGGGGGTCAGGACCCCCAGGACAAGCACCCATCCCCACGGCCAAGCCAGCCCCCACTCACGAGCTGCCTCCAGGGCTGGCGCTGGGCTGGGAGGGCTCCTGCTTGACGATGGGCGAGACGATGGTGGGGTGAGGGATGCCCGAGGGGTGCAGCCCATGTGTGGGCGGTGGGACCATGTGCGGGGAGAAGCGGCTGGACATCAAACTGCAGCAGGGGGACAGGACAGGAGGGGTGGTCACTCCCCCAAAGACCCCCTTGAGAACCTCCTGGGTTCAGAGACCACCAGCCTCAACCCAGTTGATCTGAAAGCCCTGAAAACATGCTGGAATCCCAAATGCACACTGGAAACCCCAAATTCACTCTGCAAATCCCAAATCCACGCTGCAATCCCCAAAGCCATGCTGGAAACCCTGAGTGTGCCTGAAAGCCCCCAAATCCCACCCCAGCTTTGAGACGGTGACACTGATCCAGCCTAAGCGATGCCCTGAGTCCATGGAATGTCCCATTCCTCCACCTGTGGGGACCAGCCCCACCCTCTGGGGGCATTTTCGGCCAAGGAGACCACCCTGATCTCCTGGGACTGGTCTGTGCCCATACATTGTCTGCAGTGAGGCGTCCCAAAACCCACTGCCAGCTCTGGGATGCCCCTGAGGGTCCCTCCCCATTCCAAGACCCACCTGGACATGGAGGCATTCATGGCAAGGGCGGGATATGGGTGCCGGAAGCCACCAGCAGGAATGGAGTACACGGGCTGTCCTTGCCTACAAAAACACGAGTTTCAGGGGAAAAAAGATCCTTTCCCAGTTCATGGGTACCCTTGGACTGGTCTCCAGCTGATTTCCATCTGGAAGATTCCCAAATTTTCCAGTGGTAGGGAGCCCCTCCCTTCCCGCCCCCCCCCAGGAGCCTGTAGCATCCTGCTGAGCTCACGGGGAAAGTGGGTGACGTGGGAGGAGGAGCAGGAGGAGGGTCTCAGTCAGAAGTGGGGCTCCCAGGACCCCTGGGGACCCCATCCCAGGATCAGTCCATCCTTACTGTGGCACGAGCCAGCCCAGTGGGTGCGGGAGCTGCCCCACGGCTCCAGGCGACAGCGGGTAATAGGGGGGCAGCTCAGGGGGGTGCGGCGGCCGTGGGATCCCTGTGAGGGACAGAGGGAGCGTGGAGGAAGGTGAACAGGGGCACGGCAGCCTCAGGGCACCCCCTGCCCTCCAGCACCTCAGCTCCCTCCAGCACCCTCCCTTTGAGCACCCTCCCTTTGAGCACCCCATTTCCCTCCCAGCACCCCATCTCCCTCAGCAGCCAGCGCCCCAGGCTGGGGAGAGCTGAAACAGCCACAGCAGAGCCCTGGGGGGATCCCCACACCCCAACCCAAGCTGTCGCTGGGCAAGGACCCCCCGAGTTCCTGGCTGCATCGCCAGCCCATTCCCAGAGGCCGGGTTCAGACCACCCAGGAGGAGAGGGAGCACCCACGGAGAGCCCACCATTCCCAGCACTGCGCCTGCGCCATCGCGGTCCCTTCGCTCCCCCAAAACGTCCCTCCAGCCGTGCTCACCCGTCTTGGGGTCAATCTCTGGGGAGAGGTGGCCGGGCGGCGATCCCGGCGGGAAGGGGTCGTTGCTGTAGGTGATGAGCGGCGTCAGCGGGTGCATGTGATGGGCGTGCTGCACCACGGGGACCTTGTTGGACTGTGGGGAGAGCGCATGGCAGGGCAGAACTGTGGCCACCCCACAAAAACACCCCATGGGCAGCAGGGCAGCATTGCCATGGATGCACCAACCCTGGAGCTGTTCCAGGCAGCTTGGAGCGACCTGCTCTAGTGGAAGGCGTCCCTGCCCACGGCAGGAGAGTGCGACTTTGGTCTTTAAGGTCCCTTCCAACCCAAACCACTCCCAGGTTCCCTGACTGCAGTATCATGGGGGGTGCTGGAACCCACACCCCACGGGCAGGGGCTGCCCTTACCAGGTGTGCGGGTGAGGGTGAGCGGCTGTCCTTCAGCGTGGCCCCGGCCGGCACGTCCAGAAGTGGCCACTTCATCTGCAGGTACTGTGGGAGGGATGGGATGATGCCCTTCAAGAGCCTCAGACACCCTTGGCCCCAAAAAACCCCATTGTCATACACTCCACCAGTACTGAAACATCCCCCTGCCAGCCCCAAATCACCCCACCCCTGGCCTCAAACACCCTCTGACCCCAAAACACTCCCCAGCCCCAAAGCACCCCCAACTGTAAAGCATCCCACCCAGTCCCAAAACACACTCAGCCCCAAAACATTCCCCCCAGTCCCACAACATTCCCTAGCTCTGAAACAACCCCCTGAACCCAAAATATTCCCCAGGCCCGCCTGCACACCCAGCTGGGGACACCCAAACCCATGGGCTGGTGGCAAAGAGGTTTTGGGGTTATATAGGGATGTGTTCAGCCATATGTGCTCCTACAGACCCCAATAATGGTGCCAGCCCCCAAATCCTAAATCCCAAATAGTGCAAAACCCCAACCCCCAAATCTCTGCCCCAACAGACGCAAAGCCTCAAATGGCAAACCCCTTTGGAATCTTCAACCACAAATGATGCCAAACCCCAAAGGTCAAATTTCTGCCCCAAATGGTGCAAACCCCCCAAATCTTAAACCTCAAATCCTACCCCAATGGTGCTGCCTCCCTGAGAGGTCGCTGTGCCTGGGGGTGCCTCTCCACTCCCTGGGGTACCATCACCAACCCCACATTGTGGGAGTGCAACAAATCAGCCTCACACTGCAGGGCAGGGGCAAATACAGGGGTTTTGGGGGGGTTTCTCCCTTTCTTCGTTAACAACTTGCCATGACACTGGCGTGGTTCCTTGGTACCCCCAAAGAAAAGCCCTTTGTGTAGTGTTTGGGGGGACAGAGGCATTTCCTGAAGACAGCAGGAGGGAGGGAGGGTCCCTGGAGATGCCAGGGCACGAGAATGTGGGAATGTGGCTGGAGCAGCTGCCGGCAGGAATTTCCCCAAATACAGACCTTCCTGAGCTGAGGCAGCTGGAAGGAAAACCCAGGAGGAGTTTGGGGGAGCGTTAACTCTTCCAGGGCTGGGGGGTTCTCCCCCTCACACGGTCTGTGTGCCCCTGCAGCACCTCCGGCTGTCTCATGCCCAGCGAGCCCCTCCTGCATCTCCTGTCTGTCTTCTCCTGCACCCCAATCCCATCCAGCATCGACCCTGCACCCCCTCCTGTACCTCCAGTATCCCCCTCTCCATCTCCAGTATCTCCACCTGCGTTTCTGGTATCATGTCCCTGCATTTCCAGTGTCCCTCCCTGCACCCTCAGGCTCCTCCCTCTGCCTCCAGTAAGGCTCCATCCCCAGTATCCCACTTCATCTACAGCACAGTCCCAGCAGCCTCCACCGCCCCCCTCCCTGCTGGCACCCAAGGACCCCCAGGCACAGCACAGTTCCAAAGCTGATGAGGATTCCTCACAATCCAACCATTCTCACAGCTGCCGGCACAGGGAATCCCCAAAATTCTGCTTCACTGCCTAACCCAGATGCCACCAGGCCACTTCCCACTCCCATCCTGGCCCAGAGACGCTCCAGCATCCCGCTCCCCGTGCATCCATGGGGAGACTTTTGGCGCTGCCTGGATAATCCCACAGGTGCCAGGAGTCACGAGTGGATCCATCCCCTGGCAGCTGCTTGCAGAGCCTGGAGCTGGGACACTGCGCACCCAGAGCACGCCTGCTCTGCGGGTGGCCCCACGACCCCAGGCTCACCCTGACCTGCTGGCCCCACATCACCCGTGGGCTGTCACCGTGGGCTCTCCCGTGGGCGGTCGTGACCTGTCAGCTCACTGTCACCCGTGGGTTCACTGCCTCCCTGACCTCGCTTTCCCTGGGATGAAGGAGCTGTTCCCCAAGTGCCAGCTTTGATGCACCCTCCAAATCTGGGTGAGCTACAGTGCCAGGGTGGCCAAAACGTCCAACACCTCCGTGGCCATGCTTGCAGCCACACTGGGGTTACACTGAGGACCCCACACCTGTCCTGAGCCAAGACCCCACATTCCGAGCACTGGATGAGACCCTCGGTGCTCTCCCACCGTGTCCCGCTGTGACCACGCTCTGCACAGGGCAGGAGATGCCCCCTCGCATCCCAAGGGGCTCCCTGATCCCCCCAGCCCCAGTCCCCTCCCCGTCACAAAGGGGCTTTCTAGGCTGTTCTGTAAGTGGAGAAGGCGCGAAGGGACGGGGACAGGCAGGGAGGCGGCGCAGGGGGGACAGCAGTGGGGGAAGCTTTGGGGGATAAAAGGCTGATTCTCATTTCGAGGCCATTTCGGGAAGCTGGGGAAGGGAAGGGGGGGAAGAGGGGGGACCCTTTCAAAATATACAAAGCGGGGGGAGCTGGTGAATGGTTCAGTGGTGATGGGGAAGAATGACCCCCCCCTCTCCTCTTTTTCCTCCCCATCTCTTAGCTCCAACTGGGACACAGCCCCCACTGTCCCCCTGCTATCCCCCCACATGGGGATCTGAGCTGTGAAACAGCAGCAAAAAAG
>VZRN01006655.1:148596-199528 GCA_013397935.1 Dasyornis broadbenti | reverse complement strand
GGCATCAGTGAGTCCCTGGGCTGTGGGGTGGGCAGTGCGTGGGGTGGGGGTCTCTGCGGGTCTCTGCACTTCAGGAGGTGTCGGGGTGTATGAACACCCCAGATGAACACTGTGCTGGCTAAAAATCCAATTTCTGCCTTGATTTTAGGGCTCTGTTCACCTATGAAGGCAACAGCAATGACCTGCGAGTGGCTGGCTCTGGAGGTGAGCACGTTGGGGACTGTCTTCCTGTTCCCACAGCTCCAGAGCCTTCCAGCAGTCTGGGGGGCTTCCAGGGCTCATCTCACTGTACCTGCCTGAGATGTTGGGGGCTTTTTAACCCCTGAGGGTGTTTTGGGGCATGTCCTTTGTGGTGGGACAAGGATGGGAGCTGTAGGAGCTGTGTTGCAGTGTCCAGTCAGATTTCAGAGTGAAAAATGTGGAGCAGAGCCTCACTGCCAGTTCTGCTTGTCCTTTCCTTTCATCATCCAAAGTTTTGATTCTGGCTGCTCTTTGCGTCCCAGAAGTATTTTATATCCCGGATTTTAGGCAGGACCACATGGTACTCCAAAGCCACCCGCTCAGCCAGGACTTCCTACTCAATGCTCCTAAAGCCTTTCATGTCCAATTCCCTTCTTCCCACAATTCTTTTTTATATATTTTTTTAACTGGCTGCTGATTCCCACCCAAACACTACTGGCTGGCAAGCCAAAGCCTTTGGGAAGCAGCGCATCCAGGCGAGTTTCCCCATGCTTGGGGTTTGCATCCTCTCATCCCTTCCCAGCTTCTTCCTTAATTTCCAAGTATTTTTCCCAGCCTGTGGAGCTCTGTGGAAATTTCTGGGATGCTCCACAGGCTCTGGTAGAGCCCATGGAGCCAGGGATTTGGTGCTGGGGAATTCTGTTGAGGAAAACTGCTGTTGAGTCACAAACAAGAGTTTTGAGGAGCTGCAGAGGATGTGCCCTGAGCTCCCCGCAGATCCCTGCTTCTTCCAGCATTCCTGTCATGTCCTTCCATGCCAGCACTCACCGACCAGCTTCGGACCTCCAACCTTCAGCTTCCCTGCCGTGTTTGGAGCCAAATTTAGAGCCAAATTGTAAATATTTAATAGTGAAAAGGAAATGAGCTGGATGATGCTGCAGAGTGGAGCAAGCTGTGTTGGGCTGTGTTGGTCCTGCCAGGGGTAATAAGGACCAGTGGCTCTTTTCCCACTTTTCAGACCTCAGGGCTTCCTCCAGCACAGGAGGAACTGTGGTCTGGGGGAATATTTTTGAGGTGAGAGTGTGCATTTTTGGTGTTTTTCCTCCTTTCCTGGTAGTTTTTGGTGTAGTGAGAGTGATGCTGTTCACTTCCCATTGCCCCTGCCAGAGCCCTGTGTGGGATTTTCCTTCTGGGATTCACTCCCAAGTCCCCTAACTGGCACTGAGACCACTCTGGGTGGGTGTAGCAGCACGGGAGGCGTTGAGGCGGGAGTTTCCCTGTGGTGGACAAACAGGACCCCATGTTACCCTTTTGGTTACTTCTCTACTTCCCATCTGACAAAGCAGGAACAAGGCTCAGCCAGTTCTTCCGCCACTTCTCAGCACCATTCCCGCCCTCACTGAGGTGTTTCCTGGCCGTGCTGGTGCTCCCTAAGCATGGTTTTGTGCAGAAACCTGTGGGCAAAACTGGCAACTGCCTGCTCTCATTAAAGCTTCTAATTAATTAGGGAGTGTGAGCAGCTCCTTCCCCTTCTCTGTCATGCCTGCACTTGGTTGCAGATCCAGGATCTTTCCATGTGGGGTTTGTGAAGGCCTGAGGAAGAGGAACTGGGTAATGAAGGCTGCTGGGAATGGGAGCGGGTGAGAAAAGGCTGGCGCTTGGCTCCCAAATAATCATGTGGTTGATAAATGGTCAGGTTATGTGTTTACAGAGGAAACACAGGGGTCTGAGACACTCATGAGGTACAACAACCCCAAATATAATGGGGATGATCTCCAGGGATTGTGGAGCTGGGAGGCTGCAGCCTGCATGGGTTTGGCTGTTCCCACCACATGTGTGGAATGGGCTGGACTCACCCCCTCTTTTTTCTCCTGGGACAGATGGGGGGCTGGAGGAGATGGTGGAGGAGCTCAACAGTGGGAAGGTGATGTACGGCTTCTGCCGCGTGAAGGATCCCAACTCTGGGCTGCCCAAATATGTCCTCGTCAACTGGGTGAGTGGGTCAGACCTCGGCTTAGCTGGGACCCCCTCTGCCGTGGAGCCAGGCTGGGAGAGCCAGGGGTGTCCAACCTGGAGAAGGCTCTGGAGAGCCCTCAGAGCCCCTTGCAGTGCCTATAGGGGCTCCAAGAGAGCTGGAGAGGGACTCGGGCTCAGATCCAGGCACTGCTGCCGTGAATCCTCTCCGGATGGGTTCAGGTGAGCAGCGCCGATGGTGTCTCATTGCAGACGGGTGAAGGTGTCAATGACGTGCGGAAAGGAGCCTGCGCCAACCATGTCAGCACCGTGGCCAACTTCCTAAAGGTCTGATCCTCCTCGTGTCCTCCCTCAGGAAGTCGTTGAATGGTTTGGGTTGGAGAGACCTTACAGAGCATCCAGTTCAACCCCTCTGCTGTGATCAGGGACACCTTCCAGTAGACCAACTTGCCCGAAAAATCCCTCTGGATATCTTCTCCTTCTCACCAGAACCCTTTTCCTTCCCTTGGGAGCTCTGGGAGCACAAACAGGACCCACCAGGGCAGTGGTTGGGTTTGGGAGCTCCCAGAGTGACCCCCTCACCCCCATCCTGGTTCCTCCTGCTCAGGGGGCTCACGTCACCATCAATGCCCGGGCAGAGGAGGATGTGGAGCCTGAACTGATCATGGAGAAGGTGGCCAAGGCCTCCGGGGCCAACTACAGCTTCCACAAGGAGAGCAGCAAGTTCCAGGACTTGGGGCCTCAAACTCCTGTGGTGAGTTGAATCACTGAGGGCTTTTGGGCCCCTCTGGGTTGGGGGAAGGTCTGGGACCACCATCCTGTGATGGAAGGGGTGCTCTGGCCATTGTCATATCTGTGGAATGTTCAGCCTGGAGAAGGTAAGGCTCCAGGGAGGACTTAGAGCCCGTTGCAGTGCTTAAAGGGGCTTCAAGAGGGACTTCACACCAGGGCGCAGAGTGACAGGACAAAGGGGAATGGCTTCCCACCGCCAGAGGGCAGGTTTGAAGCATGGAATCAGGAATTGAGTTGGAGGGACCTTAAAGCCCATCCCGTCCTACCCCCTGCCATGGGCAGGGACACCTTCCACTATCCCAGGCTGCTCCGGGCCCTGTCCAGCCTGGCCTTGGACACTTCCAGGGATGGGGCAGCAAACTGTGCCAGGGCCAGCAGTTCCCCATTTTTGGCAACATGCACATCCTTGGCCTTGCCCAGCCCTTCTTTAAATTTTGGGGCAAAGCACAAGGTTATAGGAACTTCTAAGAGAATTTACAGACTGTGCTGATTCAGGCTGATTTTTGACCAAAAATGCAAAAAAGGTGATTTCTCTGTGTCTTCCACAGGGCTCTGTCTACCAGAAGACAAATGCAATGTCCGAAATCAAGCGGGTCAATAAGGATAATTTCTGGGCCAAAGCGGAGGTGAGTGAGCATGTGCCTTGGAGCACAGAGTGTTTGGATTTAGCTGGAGGTTATTCTCCATATGCTCATTCCTTGTCTGGGAGTTGGGTAATCCTGCCTGGAATCAGGGATCTGGAGCTCAGGGAAGCGCAGAGCTACTGCCTTGGGCTGCTCAGAGAGGAGGGGCTGAGTCTTGAAGAGGAAGGTGCTCCTTTATCTCATCTGAATTTGGCTCAGGGCTGCTGGGGTGGGCTCAGGGAAAGAGGGCTGGGATGCACCCCAGCTCCCAGTGGATGGCTGGGATGCACCCTGGATCTCCTGGCAGATGGCTGGGCTGCATGCCAGCTCCCAGCAAACCCCATTTGGGTGAGGAAACTGGTTTTTGACCTTTCTGAAGACTGCTCCCTCTTTCCTTCCCCTTCACATTGGGTTTTATGGGGTTAAACAATAACGTGTGAACCTTCTGACTGGATAAGTGCCCTGGGATCCACCACAAGCCCCAGGATCCACTGTGCACTCTGGGATGTGCTGTGTCCCCTGGGACCTGCTGTGTGCCCCAGCATGCAGGGGGCCAGGGTTGCCAAGCACCAGCAGTGTGACCCCCACACCAACGAGCCCAGGAACCCCAAGCCTCTGTGCCCATCTTCCCTTAGAAGGATGAGGAGAACCGTCGGCTGGAGGAGAAGAGGAGGGCGGAGGAAGAGCGGCAGCGGCTGGAGCGAGAGCGGCAGGAGCGGGAGCTGCGGGAAGCAGTGGGGCGGGAGCAGATGTTTAAAGCCAGATCCAGTGAAATCGAAGCCCAGAAGTGAGTGGGGTGTTGGGAAGGATCCCCAGAGCCCATCCTGCTCTCTGGGATCTCTGTGGTGCCAGGTGTCTCTGTCACTACATCTTTGAGCTGCCCCAGCTTCAGCAAAGTTTATTCCTTAGGAAATGATGGATCATGTCCATGCATTCCTCACTGCTGGAATTCCTGCAATCCCAGGAAATCTCCTTTAAGAGAATAGATATGAGGGGATCTTGCTCCAGGTGTGGAAGGAACATCTCCCTGACTAACCCCCAAGGCTGCTTGTTGTCCATCATCCCTGGCTCCCACCACCCATGGATCCTGCTCCGAGTCTACTCCCCCTTTTGCTTCCCAAACTCTTCCCCGACACCCATGGCCCCTATTTTTGGAGTGTCGGAAGTCCAGGGGCCTCCAAGCCCCACAGGGACAACTCCAGGGAAATCTGCCCAGCTCCCATAGCAAGATGCTCATGTCCATATCCCCAAGAAAGAGATTTCCTTGTAATGATCCCACTGTTTGGAGCAGCTCTCACCATGCTCCTCTCTTCAAGGGTGGCCTGTAACTCCTTGGCTGGCCCTGAAGTGAGGGGACATTACTACAGTGAGGGATGGCCTTCCTGTGCTATTGCCAGGGACCTGCAGTGGGGTGAGGCCTCAAATCCTCAGTTTTAACCCCAATTTGTTCCCACAGGAGACTCCAGCAGCAACAGGAGGCTGAGAACAGGGACAGGGAACAGCAGCAATGGGTGAGCTCCAGTGTTGGCCCCAGGAGAGGTTTATCCATGGTGGAGGGGACAGGGACCTGGGACAGGGCAAGTGGAAATGGCCCCAAGTTGCACAGAGGAGGTTCAGGTTGGATATTGGGAAAATTCCTTCATGGAAAGGGTTGTCCAGCTCTGGCACAGACTGCCCAGGGCAGTGCTGGAGACCCCATCCTTGGGGGGGATTTAACAGTCATGTGGGTGTGGCACCTGGGGACATGGGTCAGTGGTGGCCTTGGCTGTGCTGTGGAACAGTTGGGCTTGATGCTCTCAGAGGAGTTTTCCAACCTAAATCATTCCATTACACCAAGTCTCTGTTCTCAGCCCAGAATGCCTGTGTCTCCCTCCCAAATCCAGGGTTTCCTCCTCATTCACCCTCCAGTGCCGTGTCAGTTCCTTGGGCCCAAGGGGGCAGAAGAGAGCCGAGGGGGTTGGATGGTTCTGGAAGGCATTGGATGGGGCAGTAGGGGGCTGGAGGGGGCAGGAGGGCTGGACGGGTCTGGAGGGAGTGGCTCGGCGCCCAGATGCTCTCCTGTGCTGCAGAAGGAGCAGGCCGAGGAGTACGAGGCACGGCAGCGGAAGGGCTTTAAGAGAAGCGAGTCGGTGGAGAAAGCCCAGGTGCGGAACTGGGACCCTGAACCCCTGGGGAAAGGGGGGGCTGC
Source organism: Dasyornis broadbenti (assembly GCA_013397935.1). Lineage (NCBI taxonomy): Eukaryota > Metazoa > Chordata > Aves > Passeriformes > Dasyornithidae > Dasyornis > Dasyornis broadbenti. Next base: position 193,771 of record VZRN01006655.1, on the reverse strand, counting down.
CTCGGCTCTGCCCCCACTGTGCTGCTCAGGGCCTTGACTGGGCTGTGTGCCCTCCCTGGGCAGGAGGCCGCGACGCTGATTGCACAGAGAGCTGTGAACCCCCGCGACATCTTCAAGCAGAGGGAGAGAGCGGGGCCAGTGGATGCGAGCATGCCAGCACAACCAGGTACAGCCTGGGGGACATGGGGAGGGTATTGGGGGCCAGTCCCAGTCCCCCACTGGGTCTCTCTGCACTTGGAGGGGTCCCTGGGGGGCAGTGGTATCATGAGGCCACAGTTGGAGCTGACAACAGGCAGCTCTCATCACACTGACGTTCTCTGCAGTGCTGTGTCCCACACCTGGCTCTTACCATTTTCCATCGTGCATCTCTAGCCAAATTTTAATCACCAAGAGAGAAGTTTTCCTTACTCTGATTCCCCTTCTGAGCCTTAAACTTCTATTTTTTTTTAATTGAAGTTCAATATATTAAAACCAGGAAAACACCACTACCTCAATCTAGCCTGACTGCATGAAGTTTCACCCAAATTTTGGCACTGCCCCAGCCAAGCAGAATCTTGTGCTGTTAGAAGAGCCTGATCTAATCTCTCAGATAGAAATCAGGAAGTTCGCAAACCAGAGCTGAGAGTGGCTGAGGAAGTCGCTGTGACGAGCACATGACGACTGCCGCCTCCGCTGCCACCACCGCTTCCTCCTCTTCCTCGCCCTCCTCTTCCTCCTTCTCCTCCTTCCTTGGGCAGGCAAGCCATAGGTGGGAGAGGAGCAAATGGCACACTGGGAAAATGTCTTTTTTGATGATTAGACGTTATGGGGAGAGATGGACTGAGGTGTTTTGTTAGGATTTGATGGTTTTCATGGAGGAAAGGGAGATAAATGCCCTGGGATTGATCAGACTCAGAGGTGAGGGTAGGCTGCAGTCTTGGTGCTGGTAAGGTTTGTCTGGGAATTCTCCTCAACTTTTGTTTGATTTGGAGGTGGAGATGAGGAGATACCAGCACAGTTACTTCCTGCCACAGGAAATGCACTGGCAGTTTGCATCATCCCAGTTTGATGTCTCTGTAGTTCAGGGTGTGCCAAAAGTCCCCATGGAGAGCCAGAGGCAGGGTGCTCCAGCTCTTCCTCCTCCCCAAAAATCCTTTTAAAAAAAATTTTTCCCTTGGTTGCTGCTGTAACCGGTTGCCAAAATTGTTTTCCACAACCAGGATTAGAGCTGGAAAATCCTGTTTGGGAGGGTGACCTAGCAGTACCCATGGGTGCACAGCCAGGCCCCACACCTGACTGGCTCCTGAAGCCCCTTAAACTCCTTTCCCAGGGAAGCTCCGCAGTCCGTTCCTGCAGAAGGAGGTGAACTCCGTGCCCAGTCCTGCCTCCCCCAGCCGGGATGTTTGGGGGTCACCGCCAGCCTCCTCGGTACCTGCAGCAGGTATGTGCTTGGCTCCCTCCACTCCCCAGAGCTTTTCTCCTCATCTTTCTGGGCATTTTGAGGCCAGGCTTGGAGATTCCATTTGGTTTTCTCATTCCATGGGCTAGGAACCCCCACGTTTGTCTCCAGCCAGGGCTGAGTGTGATGCTGAGGATGAGGATGGTTCCTGCTTGTCTGCAGCTGAAGGCTCAGGGCCTGGGGGATGAGGATATCTCCTGCTGGAATTCAGGCTGGAATTTGGTTCCTTGCACCCCCAGCCATCCTCCAGACCTGCCACAGGGACTTTGACAGTCATACTTGGACTTTTCCAAAATGCCCCAAGACCCACTCCTGTGCAGGGGCTTTTCCTGCTCCAGAGTTAGACTGGGTTATTTCCTTGTCCCAGTAAAATACACAAGCACGGAGTGACAGGACAAGAGGGAATGGCTTCCCCCCGACAGAGGGGAGGGATAGATGGGATGTGGGGAAGGAATTGTTCCCTGTGAGGGGGGCGAGGCCCTGGCACAGGGTGCCCAGAGCAGCTGTGGCTGCCCCTGGATCCCTGGAAGTGTCCAAGGCCAGGCTGGACGGGGCTTGGAGCAGCCTGGGACAGTGGAAGGTGTCTGCACAACCACTTCCCAGTGGTTTGGGGGAGGAAGTGATTCCAGAGAAGGGCTGGCTGTGCCCAGAGGTCTCCCCATGTGCTATTGGTCGCACCAAGGGCTGGCCTTGTCCCTGAATCATGGAATCACAGATTGATTTGGCTTGGAAGGGATCTGAGAGATCATCTAGTTCTACTTCCCCTGCCATGGGCAGGGACAAGGTGGGAGTCAGGGATGAGGTGGGGTTTAGGGACAACAAAGTAGGGACCAGGGATGAACTGGGGGCCATGGACAAGCTGTGGGGCCAGGGATGAGGTGAGGGCCAGGGACGGGCGGAGGGCCAGAGACAAGGAAGGGGCCAGGGACAAACTGGGGACCAGGGATGTGCTGGGGCTGGGGTCCAGCTCTGATGTTCCTAGGCAATTGTCGCCACTAGATGCTGCTCTTGGCCAGGACCTCCGCTCTAGCCCTTCCCCTCCGTGGGAATTTTTTCATCTTGAGCGAGTTTATCACTTCCCTAGCAGAGCTAGATCTCTCCTTTGTCCTTTTCATGGCTCCCTAAACTCCTGCTCGCTCCATCCCTCAGCTGGACAGGAGGCCCAGGGGACACCCAGCTCATAGCAGGAATGTGGTGTCACTCCAGCCTGGGGCAGGAGCCAGACGAGGGGACAAGGCATGGTTTTGGTGACAGATCCCTTGTTTCTCCTCAGGACGAGACTCTGGATACAATTCCGGTGTCCCAGTGTCCCATATGGAAGAGAATGTGTATGAGGAGCCTCCGGAGCCCTCAGCCATCTATGAGGAGCCGCCCCAGGTGAGTTTCTGGGGGAGGGTACCCCTTTGGGGCCGGATCTGTGTGGGAGAGCATGGCTTGTCCTATCCTTAGGATGAGCCTGGAACACTTTTCTGAGCTAAAGTCATAGGAAACGGAGAAACCCCAGAGCTCAGGTGTACTCAGGATGCACCCATGCGGCAAGGGGGTGCTGTGATGTTTCTTCCCAGTGCTCCCAGTGGGAGACACTGGTACTGAGTCCTGGCACCCATCTTGCACCCCAGGGCAACTCTCGCTGTTGTCAGTGCCACATTCCCAGAACCAGTGAGGGGAGAGGATCTATCAGCCTCTTCCAAAGCCCTTTCTCCTCCTTCTCCTGCTCCTCTGCACATCTGAACCCAGTGGAGTTGGCAATCCCAGCTATTCCTGGTGCACTCCAGGATGCTCCAGTGGCTAATTGTGAGGTTGTGCTGTGCTGCTGTGTTTCCCTTGGAGATGTGGGGCTCCTTTGGTTTCTTCTCTGCTCATCAAACCATTGGCATTCCAAACATCATTTTCTTATTCTGGAATTTGTATGGAAGTATCCAGCCGGTTCCAAAGGATTCCAGGACAGTTGGGCCCAATGATCCCCTCAGCCTTTCCTGAGGAAAGCAAAGCACAGACAGCTCAGGTTCTGGCAGAAATGCTTTGGAAGCTGGAGCTTATCAGTTGGGACATGAGCCTCTGTCTGCAGAAGGGATCCCAAGGGATCAGAGGGGTTGTCTGCCACTGGTCCCTGATATTTCTGTTGGGATGAGATCCCAAAGGACAGGGATTGGTGTTGAGCCAGGTGGAGAGGGGGTCACCTTAGCTCTTTGGCTAAGAGCTCCTGTGTCTCCTGGATCCTGTGGCAGACATGTGGCACAACTGCCCTAGAGCCCACGTTTTATTCCAGAGGGCACCCAGGACCTCCAGCACACAGGTCTCCAGTCCTTGCGGGGCTGATGTCCGTTTCTGGGCACTGGACTTCGTTCTTTTTCCTCCCACTGTTGTCCTTGTAATACCTGCTCTCGTTCTCTCCTTCCTGAAGGAACAAGTTGACGATGTTAAATATGACTACAGGGTGGAGTACCAGGAGCCGCTGGACCTGGCAGGGAAGGGGCTCTGTGCCCGGGCACTCTACGACTACCAGGCTGGTGAGACGTGCAGAGCCATTCCCCTTGTCCTGTCCCTCCATCCCTTGTCCCCTGTCCCTCTCCAGCTCTCCTCCGGCCCCTTCAGGCACTGGAAGGGGCTCTGAAGTCTCCTTGCAGCTTCTCTTCTCCAAGCTGGACATTCCCAGCTCTCCCAGCCTGCTTCCAGAGCAGAGGGGCTCCAGCCCTTGGAGCAGTTCTGTGGCCTCCTCTGCCTCATTCCAGCAGCTCCACATCCATCTTATCTTGGGAACCCCAGAGCTGGGGTAGTTCAGCTGGTCTGACCCCTCTCCGCTCTCTCTGTCCCATTCCAGCTGATGACACCGAGATCTCCTTTGATCCTGAGAATATCATCACCAACATCGAGATGATTGATGAGGGCTGGTGGCGTGGCTACGGCCCCGATGGCCACTTTGGCATGTTCCCTGCCAACTACGTGGAACTGATAGAATAGAGGGACTGGTGGGGGGGCTGATGGGGGGCTCCAAACCCCTGGGACTGCTCCAGACCCCCGGGACCACTCAGCTCCTGCCTGATTCTTCCAAATGGATGTGTGGCTTTTTCTTCTCTCTTTCTCTCTCTCTCAGTGAAGTGCCATTCCCCAATCCCTCGGCAGTGGGGCCCCCCCAGGCGCTGCCCCCATGTCCCCTGTAGCTGCCCTTGGGTGGTGAAGGAAGGGTCCTGTCCCACCCTGAGCCCCCAGTGCTGGTCTCTCCCTCCTCCCTCGGCTTTGGAGTGGGAAGCAGGGCGTGACAAATCCCTCACAGGAATTTTCAGGGAACAAATTACCTCTCCCCTGCGCTCCCTCCTACCCTATGACCTTGGACCTGCTGCAGCCACATGGGAGAAGCCACAGCCACCCATTTTATTTCATTTGAAAAGCTCATCAGAATAATTTTGGAATCCTACAGGGTCTGATATGACCAGGAGAGCTGAATCCTGGCTCTGTTCCCCCCCACCCTGAGCACACTGAGCTCACCGTGCATGATCCTGTGTTTTCCTCCCTGTTCTCCCCACTGTTCCCTTCCCTTGCCCCAAATATGCTCCAGGGATTTAAATTGGGAGTGAATAATCTTGCCTGCAGTGCAGATCCCGCCTGGCCGAGCGTGTGGGACCCCCCTCCGCACCCCCCAAACTCACTGTGAACAAGGAAAAGCCCAGCCCAGCCTCTCCCCCACACTGAATTTCCCACCCTGGTGTCACTTTAGGAATAGAAGGAGAACAGGGTTGGGGTGTCGGGGGTGTCCCAGCTCACCCACCCCTCCTGCAGGTACTGCGGGACGTGATGTCTCCTCTGAGTCCCTCCCCTGAGCTCCTTTTTCTCCTTGCTCCTCCCAGGCCCTCCCCAGCTACAATAAAAGGGCTTTTCTTTGGTGATGGATGTGGCAGGATTCTGGTGGGAATTGGAGAGGAATGTCAGTGCCTTGCTGTCTGTAATGCCAGACACTGTAATCCCACCGCGTTGTCATGAGCAGGGGCCAAGGGAGGGGTAACTGGGGACATAATTAGTCTCAGCACTAATTATCTGGGTCTAATGAGGGAGGAAGCAGCCTGCAGTGATTGGGGTCCAGGGGTCTGGGTGGCCCCAGGGTGGAAAGGGGCTCTGGTGTGGTGGGTGGAACTGGTGGTTTGAGAACACTGTGGGTATTGGGGATGCCATGACTGTGGAGAGAGCAGAGGGTGGGACATTGAGGATGTGGACATGGAGGTACAGTGGAGATTTGGAGACGAGGGATTTGGGGGACATGGGGAACCCACAGTGGCAGCCAGATTGGTGCCACGGGCCATCTCCTACCCATCCCAAACACACAGGGTCAGATACTCATGCAAGGACCTGGGGACATTGTGTGGTCATGGCCATCCCCCCATGGGACAGAGAGCTGGTGCCCTGGTGACAACAGTTGGCCCTGCAGCGTGCCATGTGCGGTGGCATCTCACCAGGGTGCTGGAGACACTTCATCCCCTGCACTGCCTGAGTCCCCTCATGTCTCCCCATCCCCAGGGCTGGCACCACACCCAGAGCAGCCAGCCCCAGGACATGGCACTGTCCCTTTATTCACCAGGACCTGGGCGCAGGGGTAGACATGTGGGCACAGGCAGCATGGGCATGGGGTGGGCACAGTGTGGCACAGGCATATGGATGGATGTGGCGAGGACATGCAAGTGGCAGAACTATGGCAGCAGGGTGGCAGGGAGTTGTGGGCATGGCATGGGCTTGGGATGGTGTAGGGATGGGGTGGGCAAAGGAGTTGGGATGATGGGATGGCACAGGGGCAGGAATGATGGGTTTGGGTATGGTGTGGAGATTGGGATGGCATGGGGATGGGGTTGTCACAAAAAGGACATGGCACGGGCTTGGAGATGGCATGGGCATGGCACAGGGTGCACATGGGAATGGGGAAGGAAGTTCCTTGGGCAAGGGAATGGCAAAGGGACAGATGGGGATGACGTGGGCATGGGGTGGGCAAAGGCACGGGGATGACGGCATTGTCATGCACAGGGGCAGGCATGACATAGGCTTGTGGATGGGGTGGACATGGACATGGACATGGGACGGACGGATGAACCCCCGAGAGGCCCTGACAGCGCCTGGCTCCGTACGAGGCTGCGAGCGAGCAGCACAGACGGACACCCCAACACCCGGAAGGCGCCGGGAGTGACTCAGGCGCAGGAAAGGGTGGAGACCTGGCTGGGGAGTGAGGGAGGGGAGTGGCGGGGGGCGTCAGAGCGGGGCCTCCCCGGGGGAAAAATGTGCCCTCGGGTGGGGCCTCTCGCACTGGGGGAGGCACTGAACCCTGGGGCCCCCACTCTGCTGGGAGCCCCCACCCCAATAGGCTTCCCCTCCCCGCTGGGACCCCCACCCTTCTGGGGACCCCTTCTTCATGGGACCCCCACCCCACTGGGATCCCTCTTCACACTGCTGGACCCCCCACTATTCTGCGGACCCTCCTGAGGAACCCCCTCCTCCGGAACCCCTCCTCAATGCTGCTGAACACTGTCACGGGATCCCCCCCTCATTGCTGGGACCTCCCTCCTCCTGGACCTACTCTGAGATTCCCATCCCGCCAGGACCCTCATGGGACCCTCCATCCTGATGACACCCGACCCCATTCTGCCGGGACCCTTCCCTTCCCAGGACCTCCACCCCGCCCGGGCACCAAGTGCCACCTCTGGGCCATTCCCCTTGGGAATCCCAGGCCTCTGCCCCGCTGCCAGGGGCTGAGGCAGCTCTGAGGGTCCGAGGGGTGGAACCTGTCCTGTACTAGTCGTGAAGACTCTACTGGCAGCTGTAGTGGGTGGGGACTGTACTGGGTTCTCTACACGGGGCTGGGATTGGGGGATGTGTTCTGGGAGCTGTTACTGGTGGGGGGATTTGGAATGGGAATGGGAGGGCTGTACTGGGCGAAGGCTGTAGTGGGGGGAGGAAGGGGTATTGTACTCGGGGCTGAACTAGGGGAGCTGTAATAGGCTGGGGAGGCTGGAGTGGGAGTGGGAGGCGGGCATTTCTGGGGGCTGCATGAGGTGGTGTGGGGGCTGCCGCAGAGGCTTACTGGGCTGCACTGGGAGGTGCAGGTGGGGCCCCCCAGCTCCCGGCAGGCCCCAGCATTGCTGGACAGTGAGTCATGGCTGGGGGGGGACACGCATGTGCCGGTCGAGGGCGGCCTGAGCTGCCACGTGGCCCCGCCGCCACTTCGGCCCAGGGAGCCTGCAGGGCCCAGGCGGGTGGGGGGCACCCAGTGCACCCCCCAGCATCGCCCCCTACACTCCCCAGCGCCCCAGGGGGCACCCTGGGCGTGCACACCCCAGCCTGAACCTCCACCCTGCAAGCAGGGAGGCTCGAAGCAGGGGTCACATATGTGTAATGCATGTGCATTGTGTGCAGAGCATGTGCACTGCATCCCCTGTGCGTGCTTTCTCCATGTGTGGTGCATGTGCAGGGAGACCAAGGCACTGCCACACATGTGCAGGGTCTCATGTACAGTGTGTGTTCCATGTGCTGGGTGTCGTGCAGTGTGCGTGTGTACCATGTGTGTTGTGTGCCAGGTCTCATGTGCAGTGTGTGTTCCCTGTGTCAGATCTCACCTGCAGTGTGTGTGTGTACTGTGTGTGTTCTGTGTGCATGTGCGGTGCGTGTTCCATATGCTGTGCATGTCCCACATGCAGTGTCCTAACATGTGCAGCGTGTCCATGTGCTGCTCTGGGTGATGGGGTTCCCGTGTGCTGTGCCTGCAGTGTCACGGATGCAGTGAGTGTGTGCCCGGTCCCCAAGCAGCGCTGGTGTGTGAGGCCCTGTGCCTGCGTGTGCAGCACCTGCGGTGGTGCCGGGGGTACAGGGGCTGCCGTGTGCCCGCCCATGCGGGGAGCGCGGTGTCGGTGCCGCTGCCCCAGCTCTGGGGCCAGGCCCGCACACGGCACGTGGGGCTGGTGTGGTGTCACCGGGCCGGTGTCGGGGTCGTGCTGGTCCCCACGCCGTGCAAGTGCTGATGCAGTGCCAGCCTCTGCAATCCAGGCTCCGCGCAGCGCCAGTGGAGTGCCGGGCCCCAGCCATTGCCACTGTGGGCTAAGTACCAGTCCCAGGCAGTGACGGTGGCAGCGCAACGCAGGTCCCCGGCAGTGTCGGTGCCAGTCCCAGGCAGTCGCGGTGCCAGGCAGCGCTCGTCCCGCGCGGTGCCAGTGCAGGTCCCGGCAGTCCCGGCCCCGGTGCAGTGCCAGTACCGGGCCGGCGACAGTATCGGTGCCCATCCCGTTCAGTGCCATCCGAGTCCCGTTAAACGACAGTGCCACTCCAGTGCCGAGCGGATCCCGCGGGGCGCCGTCGCCGCTCGGTGCCGCCCCCGGCCGCAGCACCGCCCCCAGCCCGCCCGCCCGGGGCTCTCGGGGCTCTCGGGGGCTCTCGGGGCGCGGTGCCGGTGCGGAGCGCGATGGTCCCGGCAGGGCCGCCTCGCTCCTGCCTCCTGCTGACGGCCGCGCTGCTGCCGCTACTGCCGGTACCGGCACCGGGGACAGCCCCGGGCCCTCCCGCCCTCACCGACGCCGAGATCGAGGAGTTTCTGCGGGGCTTCCTTGGAGCCGAGGACGGCGCGGACCGGGACGGGAACCGGGACGGGGACGGTACTGAGCTGGGCTTCGGCACCGACCTCAGCATCGGCACCGGCACCGGTGAGCGATTGGCACCAGGATCCCACGGGGAACGGGGGTGGCGGGACGGGGGGGGACTCCCCAGCCCGGCCCTGCTACACTCACCCTGCCTCGGGGTGGCTGCCCCACCCCACTTCTGTCCCCTCAGGCTCCCCAGGGTCGCTGACGGAGCCTGAGAAACCCAGGAAGGGGAAGAAGGAAAAATCCCCCAAGAAGCCCAAGGAGAGACCCCGGGGCCCCAAGAAGGATAAGGACAAGCCCAAGGACAAGGACCGGGGCAAGAACAAACCCCCCAAGAAATCCAAGGAGAAGGCACCGAAGGGCTCTGAAAGCCCACCAAAAGGCTCTGAAAAACCTCCAAAAGGCTCCGAAAAACCTCCAAAAGGCTCTGAAAAACCCCCGAAAGGCTCCAAAAAGCCCAAGGAGAAGCCACCCAAGGCCATCAACCCCTCTGGCAAGAAGCCACTAGTGCCACCAAGCCCCCCTACTGAACCTCCCACTAGTCTGCAGCCCCCGCAGGGCAAGGACGATAAAGAGAAACCTGAGTTTCTAGAGCCTTCGCACTACAAGGAGGAGGAGGAGGAGGATGGGGGTGTCCGAGGTGAGTTTTGGGGACACCCATCTTGCCACTAGTGGGGTTGGGGTGGGAGGTCTCAGCACAGCAGAGCATCACCCCATGCCCTGCTCAGCTGCCCTGGTGCCACCCTACAGCTGGCCAGGCTTTTTCCCCTTGGGTTTTTCCTCACTGTCCCCCCGGCTTTCCCCTCCGTGGTATTTTCTTCCCACTGTGGGGCTAGGAGGGGCCAGGACAGGGGCCTGGGGAGGCCACGCCAGCCCCTCGCTCTGTCCTTGTCCCCAGGAGAGCCAGAAGAGTTGCCGAGTGAGCGCTGGGGGCTGGGCAGGGAGGACTGGGACCCTGAGCCCCAGCCGGGTGAGTACCCAGTCCCCAGGGCCACCACCCTATCTCTTGGGGCCACTCCTCTGCACCCTGAGGCCATCTACTTTTGTCTTGGGGCCACATCCCTGTCCCCAGCTGTCACGTCCCTGCATCTCAATGCCATGTCCCAGCTCCTCACAGCCATGCTTCTGCAACATGGAGGGGCTCCTCAAGGACAAATGCCACCTTCCTGCACCCTTATGTCACCTTCCTGTGTCCCAGCACAATCTCCCTGCATCCCAGTGCCATCACCTTGCATATCAGGGCCACCTCCCTCCTCCCCAGTGTCACTTCCCTGCACCCCACTTCACTCTGGACTATCTCCCTGCACCCAAGTGTCACCTCCTATGTGCCCCAGGGCCACTGCCCTTACCTCAGGGCCTCCCTCCTATTCTCAAGTGCCACCTCTCTGCTCCCTGTTGTCCCCTTCAGTGCCACCCTGTGCCCCTTCTCCATGTGCCCCTTCTCTGCAGAGGTCCCCGAGGAGCCAGAACCTCCGACTCTGGACTACAACGAGCAGTTGGAGCGGGAGGACTACGAGGACTGTACGGTGCTGGGGTGTGGGTGACGAGATCACCGTGGCCCCCTGGCCTTCAGGGAGGGATGGAGGGGATGTCCCCCCCTGCCTCGCACCACAAAGCCCGTGCCACCCTCTGTGTTCCCAGTTGAGTACATCCGGCGGCAGCAGAAGCCCCCCAAGCCCCCAAGCAGGAGGAGACCTGAGCGGGTCTGGCCCCAGCCTGAGGAGACACGTACGTGGGAGGATGCAGACATGGGGGGCTTCCACCACTCGGGGTGAAGTTGGGGGATAGTCCCCAGCTGTGGGAACCCAGGGAGGCAGCATTTTGGGGCAGCCTGGAGCTGGGGTGGGCATGGGGACAGCATTATGGGTGCAGGGACCTTGTAGGGGTGTGGGGATTTCTTGGTGGCATGGGGGTCCTGTGGTGAGATAGAGGGGTCCTGCAGGGACATGGGAACCCCAAAGGGACATGAGGACTCCATAGGGACACAGGGAACCCTGCAGGGATATGGAGCTCCCATCAGAGCATTGGGGGGACACTAGAGGTTTGGGGACCATATAGGGGTGTGGGGATCTCTTGGGGACATGAGCATCCCAGTGGGATATAGAGGGGTCCAGTGGGGACATGGGGACCTCATGGTATATTGGAACCCCAAAGGGAAATGCAGGTTCCAGAGGGGCATGCTGACCCCATGGGGACCCCATAGGGGACATAGGGCACCCTGCAGGGACATGGGGACCTTCATTGCCTCCCCATCTCCAGCACAGCCCCTTCCTCGCCCCTCTCCCAAGCAGAGCCAGAGGAGCCCCCCCCGCAGCCCCTCCCACAGCCCCCCTTGCCTGGCCCGGTGACTGAAGGGGACTATGGCGAGGGCTTTGAGCCACCGGACTACGATGACTGTGAGTGATGAACTGGGAAGGATGGGGCATCCCAGGACCCCCCATCATCCCTGTCCTTCCCATCTCCAGAAGGTTGTCCCAGCCCACCACCCTGTGCCCCCCAGGGACCTACGGGCTGCCCCCTCCGCCGAAGCCCCATGAACACCTGGACAAAGGGGACGGGATGGAGACGGACGAGGAGAAAATCAGACCCTGTGAGAGGGGGTGGAGGGGGCTGGGCAAGGTGGGCAGTGTCCGGCGGGGTGGGGGCCCTGTGCCCATGGCGGGCATGTGTGCTCCAGGGTTGCTGGCAGAGCCACAGTGAGGGTGGCATGTCCCTGGGCTGGGTGTTCCATCCCCATGGTGGTGTCAAATCCCCATGGTGGGTGGCACATCACCAGGTGGGTCACATGTACCAAGGTCAGTGGAATGTTCCTGAGATAGGTGACATGTCCATGTGGTAAGGGTCACATCCCTGGGGTGGCTGTCACATCACCAGAGTGGGTGTCCTGTCTTCAGGGATGGTGGCACATCCCTGGAGTGGGTGGCATGTCCCTGGCGTGAGTGACATGTCTGCATGGTGGGTGTCACACCCCCAGGGAGGTGGCATGTTCCCAGGGTGGGTGTCACACCCCCAGCATCAGTGGCACATTTTTGGGGTGGGTGGCATGTTCTTGGACTGGTGTCATGTCCCTGGAGTGGGTGTCACCTCACCAACAGTGAAGCCCAAGAAAGAGGAGGAGGAGGAGGAGCACTGGGCAGAGGAGAAGGGCCAGGACCGAAAAGGTGGGTGCCAGTCCCCTGTCCCCTCACACCTGTCCCCATCTCTGCCCCCCTCACTGCACCCCTTTTCCAGGAAAACCCAAAAAAACAGGAGGAAAGAAGTGGGATCCAGATGAAGAGGAATGGGCCCCTCCAACAGAGAAGAAAAGTGAGTATCCCCATTCCAGGGGTGACAGGGACACCCTGCTGGGGTGGGGGGGGAAACCTATCACCAACTATCCCCTGCTGTCCCCAGGGTGTCCCCCAATTGGGCTGGAGTCCCACCGCATCGAGGATGACCAGATCCTAGCCTCCTCCATGCTGCGCCATGGGCTGGGTGCCCAGCGCGGCCGCCTCAACATGCAGGTGAGGGTCACCCCCTGCGCCCACCCCATGGATCGTGGTGACACCCTCACCTACATCCAGCTCACTGCTACCCAGGCAGGCACCAACGAGGACGATTTCTTTGACGGGGCGTGGTGTGCTGAGGATGACAGCCGGGTGCACTGGCTTGAGGTGGACACCCGCCGCATCACCATGTTCACCGGTGTCATCACCCAGGGACGCGACTCCCAGATCCAGTATGGGGACACTGGAGACATGGGGCTGGGGGGAGCAGCATGGAGACCTCTGTCCCAACCTGTCCTTGTCCTCCCACAGTGATGACTTTGTCACCAGCTTCTATGTGGGCTTCAGCAACGACAGCCAACACTGGACAATGTACAGCAATGGCTACGAGGAGATGGTGGGCACCTGTTCTGGGCGGGTGACATGGGAGCAACAGGGACCCTCTTGGGTACATCTCCCCCTTCTCAGCAGATGTTTTACGGCAACGTGGACAAGGACACACCAGTGCTGAGTGAGTTCCCTGAGCCAGTGGTGGCCCGGTATATCCGCATTTACCCCCAGCGCTGGAATGGGAGCCTCTGCCTGCGCCTTGAAGTCCTGGGGTGCCCCCTGTCCGGTAACAGTCACCCCAAAGCAGCCTGGGGGCCATGGGGGGTGGGATCTCTCCAGCCATTCCCTGCTGCTGTGTCCCTGTCCCCTCCACAGCTGTCAGCAGCTACTACACCCAGCAGAACGAGGTGACCTCCACAGACAACCTGGACTTCCGACACCACTCCTACAAGGACATGAGGCAGGTGGGCACTGCTGGCGGGGGCAGATCCTCTGTAGGAGATGGAACACTCTGTGAACAAATCCACGGGGTGGGATCCTCTGTGTGGTTGGAATGCCCATGGTTGTGAGATCCTTCATGGTGGTGAGATCCTCGGGGAGGGGGTTGGATCCTCCATGGGGGCAGGCACCTCCTTAGGGATGAGCAGCTTTGTGGGGATGTGATATTCCATGGTGGCAGGATCCTCTGTGGGATGGGATCCTCCATGAGGAGTGGCTACTTCTGTAATGGTGGGCACATCTTTGGGCATGGCATTCTCTGTGGTTGGGGGCACTTCCATGGTGATGGGTATCTCCATAGGGTGGGATCCTCCATGGGGATGGGATTCTCTGCAGGGTGTGGGTTCATCCGCCCAAGAACTGCCTCTATCTCTCCCCACCCTGCAGCTGATGAAGGTGGTGAATGAGGAGTGTCCCACCATCACCCGCATCTACAATATTGGCAAGAGCTCACGAGGGTTGAAGATCTATGCCATGGAGGTCTCTGATAACCCGGGTGAACATGAGACAGGTGAGGGAAGTGTGAGGGCTTGAGGTGACCCCTGCCATGGTCCCCAGTGTTTGCTGACCCTGCTCGGCCCCCGCCTCCAGGTGAGCCCGAGTTCCGGTACACGGCGGGGCTGCACGGGAACGAAGCACTGGGCCGGGAGCTGCTGCTGCTGCTGATGCAGTTCCTGTGCAAGGAGTACCAGGACGGGAATCCCCGTGTGCGGGGCCTGGTCACCGATACCCGCATCCACCTCGTCCCATCCCTCAACCCTGATGGCTATGAGCTGGCCCATGAGGCGGTGAGGGGGTGGTGGTGTGGGATGGGCCACGAGGCAATGAGATAGGACAGTGGAGCAGTGGGACAGGATGTGGGGTGCTGGGATGGGCTGTGGGGCAGTGGGATGGGATGGCAAAGTAGTAGGATGCAGTCCCCTTCTCACAGCTCACCACTGCCCTGGGCTGGTCGCAGGGCTCCAAGCTGGGCACCTGAAATGTCAGAGAAGGGGATGGAACCTGGAGTGGTGGGATGGGAAGGCAGGGTGGTGGGATGGGATTGGGGCAGGCGACAGGACTTGGAGTGGTGGGATGGGACATGGTTGGGGGGATGCAGCCCCCCTGGACTCACTACTGTCTTGGGCTGCCCACAGGGCTCTGAACTGGGCAACTGGGCACTGGGCCATTGGACAGAGGAAGGCTTTGACCTCTTTGAGAACTTCCCTGACCTGGCCTCAGCGCTGTGGGCAGCCGAAGAGAGGCGGCTGGTGCCCCACCAGTTCCCCAACCACCACATCCCCATCCCAGAGCATTACCTGTCTGAGGATGCAGCGGTGAGTGCAACACGGGGCACAGGGGCAGGACACGGGTGGGGAGAGGGTGGCAGGGTGGTGACACCTCATGCCCTGTACCCACGTCACAGGTGGCAGTGGAGACACGGGCTGTCATGGCATGGATGGACAAGAACCCCTTCGTATTGGGAGCCAACCTGCAGGGTGGGGAGAAGCTGGTGTCCTTCCCCTTCGACACAGCCCGGCCCAGCCCCACAACGCCGACAGCTGCCCCTCGTCCACTGGACTATGAGGATGAGCGCCCCGAACTGCAGGAGACGCCTGACCATGCCGTGTTCCGCTGGCTTGCCATCTCCTATGCTTCAGCACACCTCACCATGACTGAGACCTTCCGTGGGGGCTGCCATGCACAGGATGTGACTGACGCCATGGGCATCGTGCAGGGCGCCAAGTGGCATCCCCGCGCTGGCAGTGAGTTGGGGCCAGTGGTGTGGCATCCCCATAACCTGGCCACCAGCAGGTGAGCAAGTGGCTGGGTGGGTTTGTCTATGCTCTTGCAGGTATGAATGACTTCAGCTACCTGCACACCAACTGCCTGGAGCTCTCCCTTTACCTGGGCTGTGACAAGTTCCCCCATGAGAGTGAGCTGCAGCAGGAGTGGGAGAACAACAAAGAGTCTCTGCTCACCTTCATGGAGCAGGTGTGTACTGGGACATGGCCACAGCCGCCCCACCTGTCCCACGTGGTTCCACTCATCCCTTTTCCTCACCCAGATCCATCGGGGAATCAAGGGTGTGGTGACAGACCAGCAGGGAGAGCCCATTGCAAATGCCACCATTGTGGTGGGGGGCATCAACCACAACGTCAGGACAGGTAGGTGCTGTGAGGTGCCAGCACGGTGCTGGCAGCACGGCGCCACCTCCATCCCACCGTGCTGCCTCCTGTATCCACAGCCAGCGGTGGGGACTACTGGCGCATCCTGAACCCGGGTGAGTACCGTGTGTCAGCACGGGCTGAGGGCTACAACCCCAGTGTCAAGACCTGCCACGTCCTCTACGACATTGGAGCCACCCAGTGCAACTTCATCCTGTCCCGCTCCAACTGGAAGCGCATCCGGGAGATCATGGCCATGAATGGGAACCGGCCAATCCGCCGCGTGGTGCCCGGCCGGCCCATGACGCCCCGGGAGCGCCTGCGCCTGCGGATGCGCCTCCGGCACCGCATGCGGCTGCGGGAGCAGATGCGGCTGCGGCGCCTCAATGCCACCATGGCTACCAGCAGTCCCACAGCCCCACCGTCCACCACGGCCCTGCCCTTCCCCTTCAGCAGCACGGCCTACACACCCTGGAGCCAGGAGCCACCCACTGCTGGCACCTGGGAGATGGACACTGAGACAGAGGTGGTCACCGAGCTGATGACAGAGACGGAGGGCTGGGAGCTGCACACAGGAACGGCACAGCCCCTCACCACGGCTGAAACCTACACCGTGAACTTTGGGGACTAGGGACACTTGACCACTCTGCTTCATGGTCGGATGCTTTGGCATCCGCTTCCACCATCTTCCCTGTGCCCAGGCAGCTGTTCCAAGTGGGCTCCAGCCTCTTACCTTGCTGCTTCCAAGGACCGTGGGCAGTGTCACCAACAGCTGGGTGCTGTCAGGGACATGCTACCCCATCCCTTGGAGCTGGGCAGTGCCAGCCCACTGCCTGTGTCCCAGTGGGGTGGCAGGCGTGGTACTGCTCTCCTGGGCAGGGCCCATGGAGGCAGGCACAGCCTTTCTCCCCTCCACAGTTTTTGTTACACAAATAAATCAAGTTATATTGGTATGAGTATCTTGTCCCTTTGGTGCTTCCCCACCCTACCAGAGTACAGACCCTTTGAGGGGTGGGGACCTGTGGAGTCTGTGCATCCCCTGTGGTCAGTGCCCAACTTCCATGTCCCCATCCTCATTGTCAGCCCCAAAGCCGGAGAAGGTGATGGGCTGGCAGGTGAGGTCACGCAGGTTGATGAGGCAGGCAGTCTGCGTGGCACTGAAGTCAGGCACTGTCAACAGCAGCACCTGCTGCCCCTCCTTCCCTGCAAACACAGGTGGGCGTCAGGCAGAGGAGCCCTTGGCAGCCCCTGGCGCTGGTGCCCAGCCCCAGCAAGGATCTGGGTGTGCTGCGAGACCCACCTTGGAGCAGCTTGGACTGGAAGTGGGGTGCGTTGCCACAGAAGTAGACATGAGGGCACTCGGTGAGGATAAACGGGTCAGATTTGTAGAACGGGTAACAGCCTGGAGAGGATGGGAATTAGCGGGGGAGCCCCTGGCAAAGCCCCCACATTCAACAGCCCGTCACCATACCTAGGGTATCAGGGGCCGTGGGGCTGATGTGTCCTGCCAGCAATGTCCACTCCAGGATCTCCAGGTAGTCGTCCATGCTGCTATATTTGAAGATATCACTGATGTTTTGTCCTGATGTCCCCAAAAACCTACATTATGGGATAAAGAAGGGGAGCTTTACATGCTGGACATGCCAGGACATGTCCCATGGTCCCACACCACTGACAGTTGTCATCAGAGCTGGTGGCACACCAGGTTTGTTTACCTGACACCATCCAGGTCAGCCTGGTAGGGGTTGGTGACAAGGTGCAGGGTGGCGTAGGGACTGGCCAGGGGCAGCATGCAGCGGTGCAGGGGCTGCTGCGGCAGCGTGTAGTTGGTGGGGTCAAACTCCCCAGGCATCACGTCCACAGGCACAGAAGTCTGTAGGCAGAGCAGAGATCAACTGGGTGGCCAAAGTGTCCTCCAAGGTGGCTCAGAGCAAAGGCCTGGTGTCACTCCAGCTCCTTTTCCCCAGGCCACCCCACTTGGCTTCACCATGGAGGCCAGATCCCAGGAGCAGGATCTGGAGCTGAGCTGTGAGCTGCCTCCCCATATGGGGTGCTCAAAGGGAAGCTGGATGCTGGGGAAGAGGGGTTTGCCACCCTGCACCCTGGGCTGTTCCCCTGCCTCAGGAGCCAAGCTCCCTCCCCCAAAGGAAACTGATTTCCCCGCCAATCCCGAGCACTCACACAGAGCTGCAGCAGGATCTCATCCAGCATCTTCACAGCCTCCACACTTGCAGCCTGGGTCTTCTTGGTCAAGTACTTGGCCTGGGTGAGCAGAAGGCAGTGAGGGACAGCCCCGCACACCCTCCCAGCGCCCCAGGAGCACCCTGAGGCCACAGCCCACCTCATTGCTGTACCTTGTTGATTGTGTCTCGGCTCTGTGTGTTCTGGCTCAGCAGATTCCCAGCCAGAATGACACGGGCAATGTGGGCAGCACAGCTCTGCTCGCCCTCAGCACCCAGCTGCCCAGTCACCACATCCACCAGCAGCTGAGTGCTCAGCAGGGCATCCCCACTCACGCTGCCCAGACCCAGCCCCGAGGCCAGTAGCACGAACCTGCATGGATGGAGAGGCTCAGGCAGTGTGCCATGGTCCCAAACCAAGGGGCTTCAGAGTGCCGGGGCAGGGGGCACAGTCCCCTCTGCCAGCCCTCTTGGCACAAGGGGCTCAGGGACACAGTGCCAGCCCTGCTCCTGCAGCAGCTGTCTCACCGGTCAGAGGTGGGCCCGTTCCAGGGCAGTGCTGGTGGCAGGTCGGCAAAGCAGTGATCCTCCACCACGAATCTGCCATCATCCTGCTCAGAGCCGTACACGGCCAGGATGGTCCCTAAAGCAGAGGGACCAGTCAGCCCTGGACGGCACCCACAGGGTGGGTGCCACCCCAGAACTACCGCTGTCCCTTACCTGTCACCAGCCGCTGCACATCAATGGCTCCTTCCAGCTTGATCCGCTGCAGCTCATCCTCCAGGATCAGCTCGTCAGAGGGCTGGATGTACTTCGGCAGGGGTGGCTGAGGCACCAGGTTATGCTGCGAGGACACAGGGACAGCTCTGACTGCCTCAGCGAGGACCAGCAGCTCCCAAGGATGCTTCCCAACGCCAGCACCCCCATCACACTGGCTGGAGGCCCAGAACCCCCCCGGATGGTCTGGTTTCACTCAGTGCTTCCCTGCAGCGTCCCAAACACCAGCCCCACCCAAGGAAGTGGCTCAGATGGGAGATGGGAACTTCAAACTTCCCAACATGAGCTGGCTGGGAGCAGATGGGCCCTGGGACCACATGGGGAAGGCAGAGCTTCCCTGACACCTCCCTCACTCCCCTCATTCCCCTGTGGCAGGTAAAGGGGGTCTGCACTGCCAACCCCCGCGATCCAAACCCTCCAAGGGCTGGAAAAGCATCACTGAGCACAAGTGGTTGCAAGCAGAGGGGGAACACCTTCAGATGGACAAAGGGTGGGTTTAGGCTGGATATGGGGAAGGGTGAGAGTGGTGAGGCCCTGCCAGAAGTTGCCCAGAGAAGCTGAGTCTGCTCCAGCCCCAGAAGTGTTCAAGGCCAGGCTGGATGGGGCTTGGAGAAACCTGGTCCAGTGGAAGGTGTCACTGCCCATGGATGAGCTTTAAGGTCTCTTCCAACCCAACCCATTCTGTGCTTCCATGATTTCATAAGGAGCACACACAGACACACGCTAGCACCAAGAGGTGTCACCCAGGTAGCATCCAGGGACATGGAGGGCACAGGCCATCCTGTGGCACAAACCCAGCTCAAATCCCTGCCAGTTCCCTGGCTACAACGAGCACAGGGAAACCACAGAAATTCAGCTGAGCTCTCAGGTGTGGTGGAACAACCCCCCTGAGCTGTGCAGAAGAGGAGTAGAGGGTGTGCCCATTACCTCCTCGCTGATCTCCTGCAGGATGGAGGGCTGGAGCTGCATGGCTTTGAAGAGCGTCCCCACCACACAGCACTTCTCTCCTGCCTGCAGCTCTGAGAGCTTCCGCAGCGCAATGTCATTCCCTGAGGAGAGACAGGAGTTCAGCGGCCTCAGGGTGACGGCAGGCACAGTGCAGGGCTGGCGGGAGCAGCTGAAGGGCCCCAGCATCAAGGCCAGCAAGAGGTGTTGGGGAATGTTGGGAAGCCTCCTGCTTTTCCTCGAGGCACGGTGCCGAACAGACATGTGTGGGCCAGATGGGGCTGAGGAGCATTCCAGAGCCTGCAAGCCTGCAGGCATTTCCTCTGTGCCGGGGGGATAGCTGGGTCATGGTGGTGTGTTTAGCTCCCAGTAAACAGCTCTGCCCGGGAAGGGTCCAGGATACAATTTCCTGCCCTTGGGCATGGCGGGCTGCTGTTCCTGCTCTTCATCAAAGAGATGACCCAAACATCCTACTCGGAGCTGACAGGCAGGAGATCACTCAACACCCCCAAACCTGATCTCTGCCAGTGCCAGATGCTCTGCCTCAGATCCCTGCTGGAATTCAGGATCCTCATCACATCCAGAGAAGATCCTGGCATGCTGACAGGCCCCTGGGCTTTAGGCAGGGATCCACAGGGAAAATTGGCTGGGAGAATCTCGGGAGCTGCAAGAAGTATCACAGCCCCAGCTGCATCTACTTTGTAGCTGAGAAGCAAAAATTTCCCTTACCACAAGGTGAGTCCAAAACTTCTCACCCCACTCCTGGGGACCCAGAGATGCTCCAGCCCCATCCAGTGTGTGTCCTCCCATCCAGTATGTGGCTGTGGGACTGTCATTCCCTGTTTAAATCAGCCTGTGAAGTCCATCCCAAACTTTAGACACTGGAGAGGGGCAAGGAACCTTCTCCCGGTCTCCTCTCCTAAAACAACACTGCACCAGCTCCTCATCCTTTCTGGATGACATTTCTCCTCCCAAAAATCTCCCTTGGCTCATCACGCGCTGCTGAACGTGACTGTTGTCCCAGGGAGAACACCCTGCTGCCATCCCTGGCACCCCATGCTGGAAACATGGATTCCCGAGCCCAGGAATGCAAACACTCTGAGTCAGAAGAAAAACAATCCTGTTGAAGTTTCTTATTTTTGGCTCAAACTCCCCAAAATGTGTGTTCAGGGGGAGGGGGCTGTGCTCTCCAGATTTTTGCCTGCAGGCACTTCCTGCTGGGAGACAAACCCCGAAATCTGGTCCCATCCCAGGATTGCAGGAGGTGGAGCTTTAAAACCGTTGGGTCCTTTCACACTTGGCAAAGTCCAGGGTGGCCAACCAAGCAATGACATCTGCTGTGGGACCAGCACCGGCTTTGTTTCCACACAGCCCATGGGGCTGGGGAGAGCACAAGAACAGGCGTCTGGCCCAAAAGCTTCCACTGAAAAAGTTTTTGCCCATAGAAGGGCAAAGCCGAAGGAAATTTGATCGCAGGCCATGCCCAGGCCGGGGGGGCAGAGCCCCAGCAGCGCTGGCATTGCTTCATCCTGCGGATGGAAACTCTGAGTGTAAGGGCCGCACCCCCAGAACCACAAACCCCCCAGCCAGGAAACAGCCACCCCCAGTACAACCAGCATCTCTTACTCCCCTGCACCCTCCTGTACCCCACATCCTGGCCAGGGCCCCCCAGCACCAACCTGACAAACCTCACACACAACTCCTGCTCCCAAAAGTGTGTGGACCAATGCGACTAAAAGACAATCGTGTTCTCCCTGCCCACCCTTCTATCTGCGATGGGGAATGTCATTTGTCCCAAGGTGAGAACTCCAGGTGGGAATTGCAGCAGGATTACCACATAATCCAGCTGCAACTGGATTATCCCATTGTTACTGTCCATCCTAGAGCAAGGGGGGCTGAACTGTTTTGGGTGGGCTCTGCTGCACATCCCCTGTCAAGGGTGTAAAACACCACTGGGACAACTGGGTACGCTGGAGCTGCTCAGGTTGCGGCACGATTGTGGGTGCATCCCAGCCTGGCAGGGATAGACCCCATACCTGTAGGGATGGATCCTGCCCCCAGGAATGCCTGCAGGGTACATCCAGCCTGAGGATGGGAACACTCATTCAGTTCCAGACTCCAGATATAAATCCGGTCAAACAAGGAGATGAAATCCTAAGTGTTAATGACGGATTGTTGCCAAGGCCATCATTAACACTTCCCCAAGTGCCACATCCACACGGCTGGTAATTCCCCACAGGGATGGGGACTCCAACACTGCCCTGGGCAGTCTGTGCCAGAGCTGGACAACCCTTTCCATGAAGGAATTTTCCCAATATCCAACCTGAACCTCTCAACAACTTGAGGCTGTGTCCTCTTGTCCTGTCCCTCGTTCCCTGGGAGCAGAGCCCAAACCCCTCTGCTGGTTGCACCTTCCTACCAGGGGAGAACGCCCCCACTGAGCCTCCTTTTCTCCAGCCTGAGCCCCCCCAGGCCCTCCTGGTGCTCCAGCCCCTTCCCCAGCTCCATCCCAACCTCTGAACACGCTCCAGCCCCTCAGTGTTTTTCCTGGGGCAGGGCCCTGATAAAGGGGGGTTACCCCCCAGCTCACCCCATCGGCTCCGCGCACGCTGCTCCAGTCCTGGCCGCATCCCAGCCAGGCGCACAGCGTAGATGTGGGCATACTGCCGGGAAAAGCTGCGCTCACCCAGCTGGAAGGGCTGGGAGCAGTCCGAGTATCCTGACACAGGCACCCTGGGGAAGGTGGGGGGCTTGGCCGAGGGGGGGGCCAGCAGCCCCTGTGCTGTGGGGGCTGCCTGCTCCGAAAACATGGTGTGTGCCATGGGGGTCTAACGATGGGTCTGGAAAATAAATTGGTGAATTAAGGATCTTGGCTCCTACTCAGTCATCACTATCACCCCAAAACATAACAGTCCCCCTGAAAATAATCTTCCCCACGCCCAAAACACAAACTATGTCCGGGTCTGACCCTCCCTCTGCATACTGTACCCCCTCAGCCCCTCTTTCTCCCCTCTTCTCCCAACCCAGGGCATCCCCAAACTCATCCCGGTGACAGGACCACCCCCTCCTAAAATTCCACCCCAGAGCAGGACACCTGAACCCCCCCAAAACACACCTTGGCCACTGGATCACCCCAGGACACCCCTCTCCCAAATGGACCCTGGGCCCTGCATAGCCCTCTGGACACCCCCAGGCACCAGTGTCCTTCCAACACACTCCCTCTTGCACAATCGTCTTCACCGCGGCACTGGACCCCCCAGACACCTCCCTGGCACCAGGAACTCCCCGAGGACACAACAGCCCCTCCCCAAATCCCCAACGCCCCAGTCCCCCTCAGGCTGCAGGGCCTCATAGGGTCCCCCCAGTCCCCCCAATCAGGGTCTCCGCCGCTCCCAAACGAGCACATGCCCTCAGCCCCGCCCGGGCTTCCTGGAGGTCACGTACGGGGTGAGAGGTCAGAGGACGAGAGTCGCCACAGGGACCCGCCATGGGGTGGGGCGGCGGCGGGAAAAGGCGCGAACGCCCGGGAATCCGGAAGTTGTGTGACCGCGCGACGGAAGTTACGTTGTCGCCATGGCAACCGCTGTGGGCCGGTGACGGTGCGAGGCTACTGCAAGGCGGAGATAGTCTCGCGCCGGGGAATATGGATAGAAGGGGGATCGACCCCCGCGGGGAGGGGAGCGGGATAACGAGACACCGGAATCGAGCCCGGGGTCCCACAGAACCCATGGAGTGAAGGGGACACCGGGACCAAACCCTGGGGGGCACCGTGAGCGACCCCAGAGAGGACACCAGGATTGACCTCGGCGGGGGCACTGAGCCCAAGTGCTTGGACTCCCCAGAACCCAGAGGGGACTAAAGGGGACCCCGGGATAGACCTCCCCGATCGTGGGATAGACCTTCCGGAGCCCTCGGTGGTCTGGCCGCTCCCCGCCCCGCCCCACACTTTGGGAGCTTCCTTGAGGGGACGAGGCTGGGGAGCTTGGGGGCTGCTGAGCTCCCCCGTGTCCCCCCCGAGCCCCCGCGTGTCCCCTTCCTGCGGGGGTGGAGGTGCGAGGCAGGAAGTGCCCTGGGGAGCGGCAGTGTTCTGTTTTAAGGCGTTTCGGGGTTTTGGTCTGCCACCCCCACAGCCCACGGCCCCTTTATAAAAGGTATCAGGATGCAGGCTGTCACCCACTGCCAGTCATCTGCTGTCACCGGCTCAGTGAGCTCACCATGGCTGCCGCCTTCCTCCTGGTGCTGGTGGTGGTGGGAGGTAATGGGGAACCTCCTGCCTCCCAGGAAGGATGGTCACCCCGAGGTGGAGGGGAGAGGGGACACATGGGGACAATGGGGATGGCAGCCTGAATGACTGAGCTTGAGGAGGCTTGTGGTCTGACCTGGGGATGACGGGGATGGGGTCTATGTGGGGACAGGCACTCAGGGATGTAGGAAATAGGATGAGGGGAAAGTAGGAGGGATGGTGGGGGCCCGGGGATTGTGGGAATGGGTTCTCATGGGAACAAGTACCTGGGGGTGGCAGGGATGTGGTCTGCCTGAGGATCCAGGGATGATGGGGATGGTGCCCACGTTGGGACCGGCAGCTGGGGACATTTGGGGACAGGGTCTGCATGGGAACCTAGGAATGGTGGGAACAGAAGGATGGGGTACAGGCAGGAGATGGTGGGGATAGGGCTGAGTACCTGTGGCTGGTGGTTTAGGGGTCTGGGCACCTGCAGGATCCCCGGGGACCTCAGTGATGGGCACCCGACCTGTGGCCACGCTCACCATCCTGTCCCCATGCAGCAACACAGGCTGTGGCCCCTCTGCCCTGCCATGGTGACCCCATGTCCTGGTGCTGGGACATGGCCAGGGCCACAAGCTGTGGCTGGGAGCAGCAGTGCCAGAACCTCTGGGAAAGCCTGGCCCAGGTGAGCACCCCACCGCCAACTTCTGCCAGGGCCACCCAGGGGTCCAGGCAGCCCTGAAGGTCTTTGTGTCCGCACAGGGGAATGTGGCCAAAGGGGACAACATGGCTGACAGTGACAACATGGCTGATTTGGATGGTGTGACACAGGGCAGGGGGATTAAGTGCAGCCTGTGCACCAGGGTCCTGAAGAAGATACAGGCGCTGGCAGGTGACAACCCTGATGAGGTGAGGGGTGATGAGGGGCTGGGGGGCTGGTCTGGGGCCATCTCCCTGTGGCCCCCTGACCTGCGGTGGCTTTGGCAGGCAGCAGTGGCGGCAGCGCTGCAGAAGGGCTGCCGGGCACTGGGCCGGGTCATAGGCAGGCTGTGCCAGCGGCTGGTGAACAAGTACCAGGACCAGATCACCGAGGGGCTGCAGAATGGGGACACGCCCCGGGACATCTGCTCTGCCATGGGTATCTGCCGGTCCTGAGCATGGTCAGTGCCTGCCTGTATCCTGATCCTGCATCCCACGGGCTCATCCTGCACTCTGCATCCTGCATCCTGATCCCATACCCCATGTCCTGCACCCTGTGTCCTGCACCCCACACCCCGATCCTACATCCCGCTTCCTGCACCATGTCCTGCAACCTGCATTGCAATCACACCCCCTGTCCTTCACCCTACACCCTGATCCTGAGCCCCCATCCTGCACCCCACCTCCTGATCCTGCACTGAATATCCTGCACTGTGTCCCAATCCTGCACTGTGTCCTGCACCCTGCATCCTGCATCCCAGTCCCACGCCCCTTATCCTGCACCATGTCCTTCACCCTATACTCTGATCCTGAATCCCCATCCTGCATCCCACATCCTGATCCTGCACTGAATATCCTGCACCATGTCCCAGTCCTGCACTGTGTCCTGAACCCTGCATCCTGCACCCCACATCCTAATCCTGCACCCTGCATCCTGATCCTGAACCCTATGTCCTGCACCTCACATCCTTGATCCTGCACCCCACATCCCCTGCCCTGCGTCCCACACTTTGCACCCCACATCCTGCACCCTGTGACCCACATCCTTCACCCCACACTTGCCTGAGGGGTGGGAGTGTGCTTGGGGTTCCTGAACCTTCCCGGCTGCAGCTCTGTAGGGTGAGGGTGAGCCAGCATTGTGGAGCAGGGGGAAGGCTGGAGGAGCTGCTGCTGCTGGCCCCCGACTCACCCCTGGCTCTTTTCTGTCTCCACAGGCACAGCCCTGAGTGCCCCCCAAACCCTGATGCCCCTCCAGCCCTGATGCCCCCTCAGCCCAGCCACCCTCCCTCCCAATCCCTCCCCACTCCCAATAAAGTCCTTCCTCTGGCTCCACGTGTCTTGTTTGTCTGCCCTGGGGGACACTGTGACAAGGGCATATGGCACCAGGCACTGGCAGGGGACAGTCTGGCCCTGGCCTGCCCCCAGCAGGGCCAAAGTGACACCGAAGGTGCCAGTGGTAGCATGGAGACGCATCCCGTGTGGGTTGGAGTGAGTGGTTCCCTCCACACACCTGGGTGGCCCTGGCTGTCACTGTCCCCTCACTGCACCAGCACATCCCTGTGCCTGGCACTGCATCTGTCGCTGCACTTGGCACTGTATCTTGTCACCCACTTGTCACTGGCACTGCCATGGGCTTGGGGTGATCCTCACTGTCCCCAACACATGGCATTGGCACTGTCCTTGCTGAGCACAGGGAATCCCTTTTTTAGTCCCTGCCAATCAGAGCACAGAGAATCCCACACCCTGGTTTGTTTTTTTTTGTTTGTTTTTTTTTTTTTTTTAATTCCAGCCAATTGAAGTGCCAAGACCTCTTGGTAGTCCCAAACCCCCAGGTTGGCCCCACACCCTGTGGGGATCCAGTCCCCCCAGGTGGTCCCACATGCCCAAGAGTTACCCCAGCACCCTGAGATGACCCTAGATCCTGGGTGCCCACGTGTCCCAGGGTCACCACAGACCCCTGCACTAGCCCCAAATATCCCAGATATAACCCCAGACCACCAAGTTGGCCCATACCATGGGGTGGCCCCCCACCTCCAGGTCTGACTCCAAGACCCTGAGTGGGCCCTAGACCCTGGGGTGCCCCAAACCCCCAAAGGAAGCCCAACACACTGGTGCTCCAGGAGGACTCTCCACCCTGGGGTGCTCTGGACCCTCAGAGTGACCCAAAACCCTGGGTTGCCTCCAGAGCCTTCAGGGAACCACAGCATGCTGCAGTACTTCCACATCCTTAGAGGGACGCTAATACTCTGCTCCAGACCCTCTGGTGAACTCAAATCTCCAGGGTGCCCCAGACCTTTGAGGGAACACCAATACCCTCAGGTGCTCCAGAGCGATGCTAAAACCCTGCCCAAGACCCTGATTTTTATTCCCTCTTTATTGCCCCAAGGTGCATCAGGAATAGTGTGGCCAGCAGGATCAGGGAAGGGATTCTTCCCCTGTACTTGGCACTGATTAATCCACACCTTGAGTGCTGTGTCCAGTTCTGGGCCCCCCATTTAGGAAAGATGTTGAGATGCTGGAGTGCGTCCAGAGAAGGCCAACAAGGCTGGTGGAGGGTCTGGAACACAAGCCCTATGAGGAGCAGCTGAGGGAGCTGGGGTTGTTTAGTCTGGAGAAGTGAAGGCTCAGGGGAGACCTCATCACTCTCTACAACTCCCTGAAAGGAGATTGTAGCCAGGTGGGTGTCGGTCTCTTCTCCCAGCTTGGAATAGGACAAGAGGATACAGTCTTAAGCTGTGCCAGGGGAGATTTAGGTTGGACATTAGGAAGAATTTCTTCACAGAAGGGGTGATTGGGCACTGAAATGAGCAGCCCAGGGAGGTGGTGGAGTCACTGTCCCTGGAGATGTTTAAGAAAAGCCTGGATGTGGTGCTCAGTGCCGTGGTCTAATTGACAATGTGGTGTTAGGTCATAGGTTGGACTCGATGATCTCAAAGGTCTTTTCCAACCTGGCTGATTCTGTGATTCTCTGAAATAAGGAAGGGTCTGAGCTGTGTCACCCTGGAGCATGGAACAGCTCTGGAGGTAACCTATGTGTCCCCCTATTTGGGGGGGGCTGGGACCTGCTGGGTTTTAGGGTGCTGGTGGAAGCAGGATTTAGCCCTTGGTGTGGGTCCGTGCCTGGTTTGGGGGAGTCAGGACACCCTGCTCCCCACCCTGTCCCCATTGTGGGGACCTGGCTAGAGGGGATCTCCTCAAAACACCCCCCCTCCATCTGGCTCATTTCTGGTGCACTCTGGTCAGTCTCTGCACCCCAGGGCTCACTGGCGGGGAGCTCCTCCACCCTGACACCCCCACCAAGTAACCCCAAAGAGCCCCTTCTCTCTAGGCCAACCCCCTTGGTAGGGCCTTCGCCCAGCAAAGGGGCTGGGGCATGCTGGAGCCCCCCTTGCTGCAGCTGTGTGAGGATGTGGGGGGAGGGAGGGCAGGGGAAATTCCTTGGCCACCCCATATGTGTGGGGCAGGTCCATGGGGTTCTCCCTGCCAGCATGGGGGGAGAGGCACAAGGAGCACTGGCTCAAATGGCCCCAGAGAAGTCCACACACACCCCATTTATTGGGGGACTGGAGCCACCTCCTTCCCGCATCCGTGTCTGCTCTCACAGCATTCTAAGCGGGACCACCAGCCCCTGCCATCCCCCTGCCGAGTCCAGCTCACTGCCCCATCATGCAGGCCATCTTGCAGGCCACAGCCGAGATGAGGGCGGCCCCGCGCCCACTGCCTTCCTCTGACTGGATGAAGGTGATGTCACAGCCGGGTGTCAGCTGCCGCACTGTGGCATGGAAGTGGTCCTTGAAGCTGAAGAATGGGAAAACAGGGCCACAAACAGGGTCAAGGCTTGGCGGATGAAGGAAGAGGATGGCGATATTGGTGGGGGGAAAGGTCTGGGGATCCCCACCTGGGATGGAGCTTGTAGACAGAGCCGTCAACACCAACAGTGATCTTGAGGGTGTCCTGGCTGCGGCTCTCCCGCATGCGGTTGATGACACCGGCCAGCCCAGCTGAGCACATCTGGGCGGCGCGTGTAGACACACTCTCACACACCCGGCGCACGATCTCACAGTCCGTTCGAGATGGCAGCAGCTCGAAGGCTGACAGGATGTTGTAGATCTGCTTGCGGTCATCAGAATCGCTGGGGTGGGGGGAGAGAAGGGGGTCAGCAAGGCTGGGGGTTGGCAACCCCGGGCAAGGCAGCTAGAGAGGGATAGGGCAGTGATGGGATGGGGGAACCTCACATGGGACAGTTGTATGGGGTGACAGGATAGGGAACCCCAACTGGGTCAGTCAGAGCAGGCTGGTGTGGAGTGATGGGGTGGGGGACCCCAATATGGGGCTGCTGTAGAGGGCTGGTGTGGGGTGATGGGACAGAGGGACCTGGAAGTGGGTCCCCCCTAATGTGGGGTGATGGGACATGGGGACCCCAATGTGGGACAGAGCAGGCAGGTATGAGATGATGGGATCATGGTATCTCATCTTGATGGGCACATGACATGGGACACTGTGGTTTGGGTAGCAGGATGCGGGGACTCTACAGGCTGGTGTGGGGTAACAGGATAAAGGACCCCAATATGATGCAGTCAAAACAGACTGGTATGGGATGATGGAATAGGGGAATCCCCATGTGGGTCAGCCTGGTGCAGAGTGAGAGCACAGACTCCTCAGTATGCCTGGATCAGTGTAGAGTGAGAGCACAGACCTCCCAGTGCAGTGCAGCCTGGCAGGCCAATTTGGGGGTGTCACCCCCCAGCCTTGTACCTCTCGATCTGAGACATGAAGCGGGTCTCGAAGGTCCCGCGGGTCTTGAGCTTCTCAGAGGCCTCCCCATTGAAGAGCAGGTTCTCATCCACCAGCTTCAGCAGCACCAGTCGCACGATCTCGCCCATATACTTCCCCCCAATGATCTTCTCGTACCTGGGGCGGGGCATAGATGAGGGAGTGGCATCAGAGCTGGGATTTGAGGGGCCGCATCTCACAGCACCCCCTCCTTTCTTCCCCCCTCCTTGCTGGATGAGTTCCTGCACATGGGCATGGCCCAGGGCGAAGGACGCCTGTGCTGGGGAGCTGAGCCCAGCATGGTGCAGGGGATGGGAGGGATGCCCAGAGGAACTGGATCTCTCCTATTCCTTACAGTTGCTGACCGGGGTTAAGTGAGGTCTCGTCCACCACGCGGTCGTACTCCAGGAGGAACTCGTCCAGCTCCCCAGAGGCACCAAAGGCCCCCCACTCCGTGTTCACGCACATCCGCCCTTCGTCGCCCTCCACCAGCTCCACGTTGTGCATCTCCTCCATGTAGCAGGCGTTACAGCCCGTCCCTGCCGGGAACTGGGGATGGGTCTGGGCAGCGGGGGGGCAGCAGTGACACCCCCTGCCACAGTCCTCCAATCCCAACTGGGATAAAGCTGGGATAGTCTTGTGGAGCAATGGGGAAGAACTAGAGACAGTCCAGACAGGGGTTGGGACCCATATGGAGGGGTCATTCCTCAGCCTGGTGCCTGGCACCATGGCATACAACTACCTCAAGGGTGGCTCCAGGACATGGAAGGAAGGTTCTAGACTAAAAAAGGTGAAATTTAGATTGGATACTGGGAAGAAATCCTTCCATGGGAGGGTGGTAGGGACTAATATAAGTTTCCCAGAGAAGCTATGGCTGCTCCATCCCTGGAAGTGTATCAAGCCAGGTTGGACAACCTAGTCTAGTGGAAGCTGTCCCTGCTCACGACATGGAACTGGATAATCCTTAAGGTTCCTTCCAACCCAAACTATTTTGTGATTTCATGAAAGCTGGAACCAAGGGTGGTTGGGAAATTAGGTCCCAAATCTGTATCGCTACTCCACCTGGCATTGGGATACAATAGAATCATGGAATGGTTTGCGTTCGAAGGGACCTTGAAGGTCATCTCATTCCACCACCCTGCCCTGGGCAGAGACACCTTTGACTAGACCAGGTTGTTCCAAGGATAGAAGGGAAACAGCCTCAAGCTGCACCAGGGGAGGTTTCTGTTGGATATTGGAAAAATTCCTTCATGGAAAGGGCTGTCTAGCCCTGGCACAGACTGCCCAGGGCAGTGGTGAAATCCCAGTCCCTGGGGGAATTTAACAGCCATGTGGGTGTGGCACTTGGGGACATGAATTAGTGGTGGTCTTGACAATGCCGGGGGAATGGTTGGACTTGATGACCTTAGAGGCTTTTCCAACTCAAACAATTCCATGATTCCATGCTAGACCTCATTTCAGAGTAAAACAACTGATTGAACAGCCAGCATCTGCTGCTCCATGAGCACCAGGAGTCAGTGACTGAGATCATGGCTGAGGGCTGCGCTTGGAGCTGTACATTCTTGTCCTGCAGTGATGGGGATGGACATCCCTCCTGTTCCCATCCCCCGCAGTGTCCCCACAGTCCTGGCTGGCCACTTATCCCCATGGCAGGGTCCTGGGGGCGCTGGGCACTGTGCTAAGGCCAGCCCAGCCCCAAGAAGCTGATAAACATCCCAGCATGTGTTTACCCAGGAGAGGGGACGCAGAGCCCAGATGGTTGATGGCACTAAAGATAGTGAGGGGTTGGGGGAGGTGGGGAGCTGCTCCCTGCAGGGAGTGGGGGATGGAGCTGGCAGGGTTCAAACTCGTTCCCACCACCCAGCTCTCTGACACCAGCTGCCTTCCACAGGTCCCTATCTCTATGATGAAGTGCCAGAGCCACCGACAGCCTGGGGGGAGGGCAGCCCTGTGGGGACCAGCCCCTTTCTACTCCCAAAGTGCCCCAACCACCATACTGGGGCCAGGCAATGCCATCAGATGTCCCAACCACTAGACACCTCAGACCCCCTTGTCCTCAGTGTGTCCCTCCAACAGGACAGGGGAAGCAGCAGAGGAGCAGGGCCATGGGACAATTCCCTGTCCCCAGCCACATGGCCCTGAAAAAGGAGCATCTTACCCACAATCATCCCGACCTCGCAACGGTGATCTTCGTAGTAGCAGGAGATCATCGTGGCCACTGTGTCATTCACCATCGCTACCACATCCATCTCGAAGTCCTGGGGACAGGAACCACTGTGGGCTCATGGTGGGTCAGGCTGTCCCACAACAGGAGGGTTTGGGGTGGACGGTCCCCAAGGGTGAGGACCTGGGCATGTGTCATGCACAGGTGTGCGCACATGCATGGAACAGCCCCACCCAGAGACACACTTGGCTCGAGTGGCCCCATCATGGGGACAACTATGTTCCAGTGGTCCCTTCCTGGGGATACACCAGGCTCCAGTGGCCCTGTTGCAGGCACAGCCAGACTTCAGTGAGCCCATTGCAGGGATGGCTGGGGGTGCTGGTGGTACCAGCACAGCCATCTGATCCTCTCACCCCTCGCCGTTTGATGGCATCCCTCAGCAGCCCCACCACGTTGTTCCCTTCTGCGCCGGAGGCTTTGAAGCCCTTGGTCCAGTTCAGGAGGATGCCCTGGAATGGGGGTCAGACCAAAATGGGGCTGTGGGTGTAGCTGAGGCTTGGGGACTCCTAAGCCCTCCTGCTCCCCGCCCACTCCCTCACCTTGTCGATGTCCTCGTGCCGCACGGGGAAGGAGAAGGTGAAGCCTAGGGGCAGCTTTTTGTGCTTCATCTGGTGCTTGTCCAGGAAATCGGAGATGCACTCGGAGATGTAGTCAAAGAGCTGGAAGACAGGAGGTCCAGCCTTTGCCAAGGGATGTCCCCACCCTCCCGGTGCCCTTGGAAGGACACTGCCCCCACCACGGGTTTCCCAGGCCTCACCACCCCCGGTTTCTGCTGGCTGGAGGGATGGGGGTGTCCCCTCCAGTGTCTCCACTGAAATACACACAATGAAAGGGACTGGGAGGGGATGGGATGCCCTGTGTGCTCCACTGACCATCTCAGCTGTCCCAGTCATGGCATCCTCCGGGATGGAATACATCTGGTGCTTCGTCTTCACCTTCCACTGCCCCTCCTCCCCCTCGCCCACCTTCACCAGCATCACACGGAAATTGGTGCCGCCCAGGTCCAGTGACAGGAAATCTCCCACCTCTGCAAAGCCAGGGAGAGGGGGAGAAGGTGATGGAGTCTAGGTAGGCTCAGCCTTCCACATGGAACTTGACGGGGTCTGAGGAGGGGGTGACACACAAGGGACCAGGAATGACACTGTACCAGAGCCCTCAGGGGTGGAGCGGACATAGGTGGGCAGCATTTTGACAGAGGCTTCCTCATGTGTCTCCAGCTTGAGTCCTCGGTCCATCTCTTTCTGCATCCGGTACATCACCTTCTTCAGGTCCTCCTCCTTCAGCCGGAACTCCGACAGGATCTGCTCCACCTGCACACAACACAGCATCAGCCAGGAACAAGGGGTATGGGATGCAAGCGGCTTGCACTGCAAGAAATAGCCAAATTTCCCTTCCCCTAGCCCTAGGTTCCCCCATTGACACATGAACACCCTGAAATGCCTTATCCCATTGCTCTGCTATTCTTCTCCAGCTACACAGATGCACAAGGGAATCCATAGGACTTTCACAAGGCACCAAGTCCCCTTCTGGTGCTGCGTGCAGGACACCACAGTCAGCTCTGGGGTCTCTGGGGACCAGGGTTGGTATTGAGGTTCTGCTGTCCCTCTCACCCAGCTGAATTTTTTGGGTGATTGTGTAGAAGCCAGCACTATTCCAGCAGTGATCTGGGTCATCCCATCCTGATGAATCTCAGGGTCATTCCCAGCAAAGAGTGCTTCTGGCCATGCCATTGAGGAGCACAGCATCTCCCACCAAGGATATGGGATTCTTTTATGATGAAGATGCTGGTGTGTCTTCATTGTTCCCCTGGGAGCATCCCTCTCCCTGTATCCCACTTGGAATCGTGGGTACTATTTTTCAGCCATCAAATGTGGGGCTAATATGGGGCAGAGGGCAGGCAGGCAGGAATATTCTCGGGGATTGCTGCCTTGCCTCGCTGCCAGGGAGAGCCGCAGGGCCCTCTCCAGGGAAGCACCTGGCAAGCAGGATCTGTGTTTATCCTTTCCGTAGCAACCTCGGGCTCGGCGCAGCCTCCATTAGCCAGCAGGGCTGGGGCCAGGTGCCCCGGCTGTCAGATGGAGCTGGAGCCGGCACTCCTCCGCCAGCTGCAGTCGGCAGCATTAGGGCTCATTAGTCACCGGCCTCCGGGTAGGCTCCAAAGCTCTCGCCGGTTCACAGATGTTTGCCTTGAAGCTGCTACCGTCTCCTGACAGGTTTTGGGGTAGGGGTCTCAGTAAAGCGTTTGGAGTGTGATTTGGAGCATCCCAACATTAGGAGCACCCTTTGCCTAGGCTCAGTCCAGCTGCCCTCCATATTGGCACATCACCCAGCCCCCAATGCTGTCCCTTGGCCTCCAGTCCCCCAAGTGGGGGCTCAGCCCAAATATCTGAGGCTCTGCAGAGTTTCTGTGGCCTCAGCCATCACCCACAGGTGGGTGGGATCCTGGCACCCTGGAAGGATCCTGGCACCCTGGCACGTCCCCACTCCATCCTGGTCCTGAATGCTGGGGGCTCCATTAGCCCTGGACCTCCAGGTGCTGGGAGACAAGACCCCAAGATCCATGGCTGCAGCACAGACCCCACTGGGTCAGGGACATTGCCAGACACCCCTGAACAGGGCCGGGCACCCACGGCAGCACTGCAGTGAGGTTCACCATGATCCAGAAGGTGATTGGAAAATCCTTCCAGGAAAAGCATGGAGTTGGATTTGATCATCTCTCCTAGGTTGTTGGCTGAAGATATTCAGTGCTAATCCATCCCACAATGCTGCTTGGCATGGGAACACCAGATCTGCCATGGCCGGAGGGTCCCTGTCCCAAGGCTGGCACCCAGGAGTCTGAATTTTATTTCTCCAATGTTTTTTTCTATCTCAGCACCACATGTCCCTACTCATCTCTTCACTTGCCTTCAAAACAATGGGTTTGGGTCTTCCCTGGCAGGATTTAGCTCTTCCCACGACATTATCTCGCTCTCAGCTTCCCATGGCAATGGTGTGCTCCAGTGCATCCCACAAAAGAGATGGAGCTGGGAACCATGTGGCTGCTGGCTGCAGAGGCCAGTGACATCCGTCTCTGCTGCTCCAGCACATGTCGAGTCCCCTCAGTGTCCCCTTGGTGTCCCCTCGGTGTCCCAGCTGGCAGCAGGGAATGCCTCCGCTGTCCTCACCCATGGCCCCATGAGCTCAATCCATCTGGGAGAAGATGCTTTCCATAAATTGGTGTTTAACACGGGATGAGCCGTGTGCCATCCTGCTGGGTGCCTCGGTGACAATGACAACCAGCTGAAGGAGGTGACAGGCCCCATCTCATCCTGGGGATGCAGGTGCATGGCTGCAAGATGCCCAGGGTAATGTTGAGATTGTGGGAGCATCCCAGCCCAGCAGAGCATCCCACTAATGCTCCCAGCTCCATCATGAGCCCTCAGTGCTGTGCTGGGGGGGTGACCTCAGGGATGGGGACACCCCCTGGGGCATGCTGGGCTGCCCTCAGGTTGCCCAGGAACTGGTGTCCTCCCCACCAACCATCCTCCTGGCTACCTCTGTTGGAACCTTGGGAGATGCTGGGAGCACCTGGCCGCTCGCTCCAGGTAAGGCTGGAACCCTGGTGAGAATCTGCACTGTTCCCCACACCCACTGGGCACCCCCTGGCCCCCCAGCATTGCCCTCGCAGTGGCCTCACCTTCTCCTTCCTGCTGCTCTCCATCCTGGCTCGGTGATCCAGCATGGGGGCAGCTGGCGGGGTAGGGTGGGCTGCGGGCCAAGCCGTGCCCCCCTCAGCCCCTGTGCCCCCACCGTGATGCCTGGCCTGGGGGAGCCCCCTGCTGTGTCCTGGAGGGTGTCCGGCAGGCGCTGGGCTGCTCCGTCCCTTGCTCCGTCCCTCGCTCCGCGCACGGATGCTCCACTTTCGCTGCGTTATCTCATCTGACACCCCAGTCCAGCACCCACTGAGGGGGTTCCGATGCCCCCAGGCCTCAAGCGGAGGGGCAGGGAGCAGGGCCCGGGGCCCTGGTG
Organism: Dasyornis broadbenti; assembly: GCA_013397935.1. Classification (NCBI taxonomy): domain Eukaryota; kingdom Metazoa; phylum Chordata; class Aves; order Passeriformes; family Dasyornithidae; genus Dasyornis; species Dasyornis broadbenti. The sequence goes on along the minus strand of VZRN01006655.1, from coordinate 158,435 downwards.
GGATTAGCCCTGTCACCCCACATCCTTCACTCCAGGGGGGTTCTGCTCACGCTCTCCTGCTTGCTCCCTTATTATGTCAATAAATTCCCAGGCTGGTGTTGGTGTGAGGGTCCCAGCCCAGCGCAGTGAGTTCTGGCAGCCCGTGGAGACCCCCTGGTGCGTTGGTGAGGCTCAGCCAGGACCCTCCCCGCAGGGGCCGCTGGCCCCGTCACGCGAAGCACCACGCCCCGGGTCACCCGTGTCCCCGTTGTCATACCAACGGCTCGATGGTGGTGGCAAGCACTCCACCGGCCGGCTTGGCAACCGGCATGCTCCCATGGAGACCGCGGACACAGCACGGCCTACAGACACCCGCAGAGGGGCGAGGGCGACTGGGAAGTGCTCCAAGCTCACAGGATGGGAAAGGATCCAGCGGTGCTGGGATTGACACCAGGCATCGCAACAGATCAGGGATGGGTGCTGGACTTGAGGACAGGGATGTGGTGACCCCCATTACCCCCGGAGCTGTGTTATCCACCCAGTGTTGCGGAAATAGAGGATCATGGAGGTCCAAATGATATGAGGAGCACCCCTCGTCATGGGTGGACCCCAAAACCTCCTGGTGTTGGTCTGTGGCAGCACCTCCTCAGACACAGAGCTGGGGAGGGTCCCGAGAAGCATGGATGGGTGTCAGGGATGACAGCCTCATGGGGAACGGAGGGGCTCTGGGGAAGACAGAGGGTTTGTGGGTGTCAGAGCAGGGCTTAGGGGATACAGGGTCATCTCATAGTACCTTACCTGTGCAAGGAGTACCTGGGGGCACAGGAGGGCTCTGGGAGCCCTGCCCCTGAGCTGATGCCCACCCATAGAGGGGTCCTTACCTCTCTGAGGGGTTCGAAACTCTTGAGGGGTTCGCCCACCCCACGTCAGTACACCCCCACCATGGAGGGGTCCCCACCTAGGGGCAGAACAGCCCCATGGAAGGGTCCCCACTCTCCAGGGCATCCCCCAGCACTCGGGAGAGGCTGTTTCCCCCGAGGAGCCCCTTCTCAGAGAGGGTCACCACACCATAGGGAGAGGCCCCCACACAGTGGAGGTTCCACCGCACAGAGGGGTGCCCAGCCCACAGCGGGAGAGGAGAGCCGGCCCGCCCCGTCGCCCCATCGGTCGGGCACAGCGCCCTCTGCTGGCCGCCCTGAGCAAAGAGTGCTGCCCCGCGATGCCAGTGCGGCGCTGATTGGTCGCCCGGCTGAGGCCGGAGAGAGGGGAGGCGGATGGTGATTGGTCAGAAGGCTGAAGGGCCGAAGAGAGCTCGGCGCGTGCGCAGAGCGGGGGAATTCCGTGGCACTCCTCGAGGCTGGGGCGCTTCCGGCCGCCGCGGTTCCACTTCCGGGTCGCGCCCGTCTCTCCGTCGGTAGCTGCCTGTGTTGAGCTGCGACCGCAGCGTCGGTACCGGGGCGGGCTGGGGGCTGCCGGCGGGGGATTGGGCTGTACTGGGGGGGTGTGGACTGTACTGAGTCATTACGGGGGAAACTGGGCTATCTGGGCTTACTGGGGGCCGAGGACTGGTTGTAGTGGGTTATACTGAGTAGTGGCCGGGTTACACTGGGTGGAGGGACTGGGTTTTACTGGGTTATATGGGGGTGGGAGCTGGATTATACTGGGACAGCTGGGAAAGTTGAGGGCAGGGGCTGATCAGGCTGGGCTGGGGAGGCCCGGTTGGGCGGGGATCGGGATGCGGTGTCAGGCTGGGCTCGGAGTCACGGGGGTTCTGGCTGCTTGGGATAGTATTTAAAGGACGAAAGGAGGGTTTGGGGGGAGCCCCAGGCACAGGGGTGGCATATGGAGGTCTGGGGGTGTCCTGGCCCCTGCATGGCCTCAGCGTCAACCCTTCCTTTCCTCCCTGCCCACAGAGCCGCTGCGATGAGGCTCTACAGCCTAAGTGTCCTTTATAAAGGTGACCCCAAAGTGCATTTGCTCAAAGCTGCCTACGATGTGTCCACCTTCAACTTCTTTCAGAGATCCAGGTGGGTGCCAGGTGGCTGGAACCTTTGGAGGGGGCCTGGGGAGGAGGAGTTGCTCCTGTGTGCTGGAGGCTGGCACGTAGCTCAGGCAGGACTTTGAGAAGGGGAAGCAGAAGCTTTTGGGAGGTTTTCTGCCCCACAGGGGCTGCAGTGGCAGCAGTGAAAGGTTTTTCCTAAGGGATAATACCCCCAGAGCCTCTCCCTGGGAAGCTGTGACCTGCTGCAGCACTTGAAGTGATGGGTCAGCCTCAGGAATGGAGTGAAAGTCCTGGAGCCAATAGTAGATCAGGTCTGACTCCACAACTCCTTCAGTGCAGCCAAGCAATGAAATCTGGGCACAGGGAATGCCCTAGGAGTGGGGTCAGCTCTTCCCCCTCAGGTGGGGTGAGAGGAGGCCCAGCTGTGCCAGTCTGACAGGACTTGCCTGGATCCTGGTGCCCATGGGTTATTTGGACTCATTTGAAGTTTTTCCTGGCCCACAAAACCCTTCTCTGGTAATTCCAATGGCTTCAGGTGAGCTGGTTGAGCCCCGGATGCCAGTCCAGGTTGCCAATGTACCGCTGCCCACTCTGGGCACACAGGGATCAGGGAGCTCTCAGCAGCTCCCAAGAACCTCCTTTAGCAGTAAGAAAAAGCAGGAACTTGCTGTGGAATAGCCAAGGTTTCCTTGCTGTGGTATAGGCGCCTGCTTCAAATGGTAAAGGAGTTAGGAAATTCCTCTGGAACCCAAATTCTCCATGCCAAGGTTTTATGGAGCCTCAGGCACGTTTAGTTCTGTAATTCCAGGGATAAAGGGGAAAGACTGAAGTAAGACTGTCTTAAAAAGCTCTTTCTTAGCCAGATGTGCAAGTGGGACATGCATGGTGCAGTGCCAGTGTGTGACATCAGCTGCACTCTCAAAATATTCTGTAGCTGCAGCTCTTGTTTATCTGAGGAAATTCCCTGTGTGGTTATGCTGTGGACTTCCCCCATAGTGGGCTGTGCCTTTGCTTAAAGAAAAGTCTGGGATTTCGAGAAGAGCAATAAGGTTTGGAGAGGGAAGATGCTCTGTGCATGTCAGTGTCAGTCTTGCAGCTGTTCCTGGAATTTGATGTTTGTCCCAGGCTGATTCACAGGTGGTGCTTGGAGGGTCTGCAAGAGCTTGGCCTAGGTGTGATGTTTAAGGTGTGTTTAGCTGAAGTTTGGGTTAAAATGCTTCATATCCTTTTTTTTGTTTGTTTGTTTTTTGAGGCTGTGGAGTTCCCAGAGAGTTGGGTTGAAGGGTTGGATCTGTGGTGCCTGGGAGCTGTGGAACCTGCTGGGCAGGAGCACAGGGCTGGGCTGTGCCAGTGCTTCATGTCTGCTGAACATCTGCCAAGGAATTTGGCAGGGTCAGGAAGGCAGAGTGAAGCCTTCAGTGGGCAGTTTCTTCAGGAATATTGGCAAATAAAAGCAGTGTTCTGAATGGAAGAGTTGTCCTTGCAGAAGATACATATTGGGATCTAACTGACATATGGTTGGACTCAGTGATCTTAAATGTCTTTTCCAATCTAAATATGAAATGTTGGGCTGTGGCAGCAGATCCCTAGACTAGGAGGAAAGTGTCCATGCTCCCTCTCTGCCGAAGCAGAAATGTTCAGGACATTCAGGAATCCTTGGGCTGGACTTTTCTCTGCAGTGTCCAAAACCCCAACAGTCTAGAGTCTCTGTGGAGCTGGTGTCTGGGCTGGGAGGAATGCAGACCCCTCTAAGGGATGTGTAAACTGTGAAAAGCAATTTCCCCTCTGCAATCGCTTCCAGCAGTGGGAGGCAGTCAGAAAACCATGGCCTTTGCCATGCCAGTGTCTGTGTCCGGTGACATTTCCTTGGCACCATGTCAGCTCCCAAGCAGGAGCTGTCCCACTCCTTGGTGTTTGGCAAACTCTGTAACCTGATCCCTGACAAATATCCATTCCTGGGATTTTCCATCTGAATTGGGGAATGTGTTGCCTTACATTGGCTAATCCTAGCATGCCCATTATGTGGTGTTTTGAAAACAGGTTTATTTTACTCTTGCTCATTATTTGTGGCCTGTTTTCCTTTGCTGTGGGGTGAGGAGGGATCACTGAGGAAGCCTGTTGGACAGGCCTGAGCCTCGGCTCAGGAATGTTTTCCAAACTTAGAGTAATTCTGGCTTAAGGATATTCCTTAACTTTGACTCACAGTGGTGGCTGGGTGCCTGTAGGGTCAAACATCCCCCTGGGATGGGGAGGGTATCCCTGTCCTGGGCTCATCCCCAGTGTGAGCAGGGGGAGTTCTGCTCTGCCCCTGTGACTCGCTCAGGTAAGATCCTACCTGCAGAGCTGCCTCGGGCTCTATGACCTGACATCAGAGGGATGTGGAGCTGCTGGAACAAGTCCAGACGAGGCCATGGAGATGCTCTGAGGGCCAGAGCCCCTCTGCTCTGGGGCCAGGCTGGGAGAGGTGGGGGTGTTCACCTGGAGAAGAGAAGGGTGTGGGGACACCTTAGGGTCCCTTCCAGTGCCTAAAGGGGCTCCAAGAGAGCTGGAGAGGGACTTTGGACACAGGCACAGAGTGACAGGCTGGATTGATGGTCAAACACCAACACTGTGAGAGTCAACAAGCCTAAGTCCAAGAAGTATTTGGACAATGCTGTCAGGAACGGGGTTGGGATGGTTGGGGTGTTCTGTGCAGAGCCAGGGGTTGGACTTCATGATCCTGATGGGTCCCTTCCAACTCAGCGTATTTTATGGTTCTCTGATTCTAGTGGAAGGTGTCAGCAGGGGGTGGCAGGGGGTGGCACTGGATGATCTTTAAGGTCCCTTCCAACCCAAACCATTCCATGATTCCATGATGCAGCTGGTCACCAGGTCTGGCCAGGCAGACCCAGATTCAGAGACATTTTTGCTTTCTGCTAAATCCCCAAAAAGCAAGTTCAGTCCAAGGACACAAGTCTGTCACTGTAGCCGGAGGGATCTGGGTGCTCCCCTGGGTCTGGGGAAGATCTGGAGGAGTCTGGTTGGTGTCTGGTTGGTCTGGTTGGGGGTTGCCACTGCAGAGGTGCAGGGTCCAGCCTCTTCCCAAAGGAAACCCCCGTCCAGCTGCAGCCCCCAGCCTGGACTTAGGGGACAAGTGGGGAAGGGTTTGTTACCCCAACGCACTGGAGAGCTATGGGACAGCTGGTTCCCCCCAGCCCAGTACTCTGTCCCCACAGTGTGCAGGAGTTCATGACGTTCACAAGCCAGCTGATTGCAGAGCGCTCGGCACTGGGCAGCAGGGCCTCCGTCAAGGAGCAAGGTAAGAGCAGCCCGCACATCCGCTTCCCTCAGGCCCCATTCCTGGGAAAAGTCAGACCAAACCCAGTGCCTGGGTGAGCAGCACTGATGGTGTGAAGTGCTGAGCCAGGTATGAGCCCAGCCCAGTGTGGCAGAGGTTCTGGAGGGAGCAGGGACCTGCTCCGGTGTCTGTACTCTCCCTGTCTCCCTTAGGACTCCCGGAGCTGTTGGGTTGCAGCCCCCCCCAACTTCCTGGACACCACCACCACTGAATGGCTGTCCTGGCTTTGCCATGCAAGTCCGGGCTCCATATCCCCAATTTTCACCTCATTCTAGCTTACTTGTCCTGCTTCACAAGCCTCCCAAGCCCCAGGACATGTGCAGCCTGGATTTGGCTGCTGGAGCCTCTTTAATGATGCCCCAGCCTTGTTATTAATTAAAATTAGTTAAAACCAGGCTGAACTCTCCCCCCTCTTTTTTATTTACCTCTGGCTGCCCTGGGATGTCGGTTTCATGTCCCACACTGCATGGCATGGCTGTGGTCCCCTGCCACAGCACAATTTGGGGCTGAGCCCCAAATTCTAAGCCCTTCCTGATTTTCAAATGAAGTAATGAAAAATGCAGGTGCGGATGACACCTTCCAGGGTGGTGTGCAGCCTGGGTGGAAGGTGGTGGCTGCTAGGGGAAGACTTGGGACCTTTGCTGCCTCTCTGACAAGAATTTTCTTCCCAGAGTACCTGTGCCACGTGTATGTCCGGAACGATGGGCTGGCCGGAGTGGTGATCGCAGACAATGAGTATCCACAGCGGGTTTGTTTCACCTTGCTGGACAAGGTGAGGGCACATGCTGAGAGCTGCTCCAAGCAGCTCCTCCAGTCTCCCCACCCTTGCATATGCAGGGCTTTTTGGACAGTCAGGGCCAGCCACCTCAGCCTGGGCATTGCGCTGGTCCTCGTGTGCTAGGACTGTTTGTTCATGTCCCTGCCCTCAGCTCATTCAAAAGGGGTGGAGGAGGAGGAGGGTCACCAAAGTGGTAAGAGGGCAGGAGCACCTCTCATGGAATTATGGAATTGTTTTTGTTGGAAAAGCCTTCCACAACCACTGAGTCAAACCATTCCCCCAGCATGGCCAAGGCCACCACTAAACTATGTTCCCAAGTGCCACATCCACATGTTTTTTTGAATGCTTCCAGGGGTGAGCATTCCAGGCCCTGGGCAGCCTGTGTCAGGGCTGGACTACCCTTTCCATGAAGGAATTTTCCCAATATCCAGCCCAAACCTTCTCTGGCACAGCCTGAGGCCATTTCCTCTCCTCCTGTCCCTGTTCCCTGGGAGCAAAGCCCGACACCCTCACAGCTGCCCCCTCCTGTCAGGAGTTGTGCAGAGCCAGAAGGTTCCCCCTGAGCCTCCTCTGCTCCAGCCTGAGCCCCCCCAGCTCCCTCAGCCCCTCCTGGTGCTCCAGCCCCTTCCCCAGCTCCCTTCCTATCTCTGGACATGGTCCAGCCTCTCAATGTCCTTCTTCCCATGAGGGGCCCAGAACTGGACACAGCGCTCAAGGGGCTTTAGCAGTGCCAGCACAGGGGATGGTCACTGCCCTGGGCCTGTGGCCACACTGTAGCTGGTACAGGCCGGGGCCTCCTTGCACACCTGGGCTCATGTCCAGCCAATGTCACCAGCACCTCCAGGTCCTTCTCTGACAGCAGTTTTCCAGCTACTGCCAGGAAGACAAGCTGGGAGAGCTGGGGTGTCCAGCCTGGAGAAGAGAAAGCTCCAGGGAGACCCCAGACCCCCTTCCAGTACCTAAAGGGGCTCTGAGAGAGCTGGAGAGGGAGTTTGGACAAGGGTCTGGAAGGACAGGACAAAGGCAATGGCTTCCCACTGCCAGAGGGTAGCGTATGATGGGACACTGGGAAGGAATCCTTCCCTGTGGGGTCATGAGGCAGTGGCACAGGTTGCCCAGAGCAGCTGTGGCTGCCTCATGCCTAGAAGTGTCCAAGGCTGAGTTGGACAGGGCTTGGAGCAACCTGGTCTAGTGTAAGGTGTCCGTGCCCATGGCAGAGGTGTGGATGAGCTTTAAGGTCCCTTCCCAAAAATCTCCAGATCTCCTATTTTGAGCAAAACCCCTCTTGCCACTGTGGCCCCACAGCAGCAGCTGCTGGGTGGTAACTGCTGCTTCCTTGCCTGGCAGGTACTAGATGAATTTGCCAGACAGGTCAGCAAGATGGACTGGCCCTCAGGGTCACCTGCCACCATCAGCTACTCTGCCTTGGATGGATACCTCAGCAAATACCAGGTACAGACCCCCAGGATCCTGCAGGGCACCAGGACAGAGTTCCTGTGCTCTCTGCAGCCCTGAAAATGGCAGGGGAGGTGGGCAACACTCTGGCGCATGCCAGGATTCCGATGCTCTGAGGCCGTGTCCAGGGGACCCTGGTGTTCCCATGGTGGTGCCAGCACTATGTTGTTTCTCCTCAGAACCCCCGTGATGCCGACCCAATGACTCGAGTGCAGGCAGAGCTGGACGAGACCAAAATCATCCTGGTGAGGCTGCGGGGCTGTGGCTCAACACTCCTGCCTGCAGAAGCCAGTGGGCCCTGGAGACACGTTGTGGGGCAGGGATAGAGTCACCCCAGGCAATTCCCTGGAGACCTCCCTGGTGTGGGAGCTTCCTTGTCTCTTCTCCTTTATCCCTTCCCTTTTTTTTTCCTCCTTGGGCTTTTCCTAGCTTGTTTCCCACAAGCACCAGGTCTCTGACTTCTCCTCTGTGCCCGGTGACCCTGTGGGAGCTCTGCTGCTCCTGCCCCCAGCCAAATTCCCATCTCGCCTGGGGCTACAGGGCTCTGGAGGGGGCTGTAGGAAGGTGGAATGAGATGGCACCTCTATCACCTGCTGCAGAGTGTGGGGAGGCTGGTGCTGGGGCTCAGCACATGTTTCTCTTGCAGCACAACACTATGGAATCTCTGCTGGAGCGTGGGGAGAAGCTGGACGACCTGGTCTCCAAATCGGAGGTGCTCGGGGCACAATCCAAAGCCTTCTACAAAACGGTGGGTGTGGAGGGTCACACGCTGCCTGAGGGAGCTGGGGATGGGTAGAGTGTCATTCTTGGGGGATCACCCCCAATGGATGAACCCTGGGGCACAGCTCTGGATGCCAGGAAGGGATCACCCCTGTTGCCACAGGCTTTGGGCCTGGAGAGAGCCTGGGTGTCCCAGTTCCAGCTGCAGAGCTCCCCAGCCCCTCGGAGAGGGTGTCCTTCACCCTGCAGGGGGTGGAGGGTGATGCCCATCCCAGTTCCTGGCACCAGCTCTGGCCAAAAGGAGAGGAGCCTCCATGTCATCAGCCTTTATGCTGTGCTGGCCTCCTCCAGCAGGAGAGGGGCTGTGTGGCATCTTGGCTGGGTGGCCCCGGGAACCCTAAACACTTGGGGAGCTTTACAGATGGTTTTCCTTCTCTTCTTAGGCCCGAAAGCAGAATTCCTGCTGTGAAATCATGTGATGTGGAGCCCGGGGTCTCCACCTCTGGACCACCAGCCCTCCATCCCGCTCCGCAGCCACCCCACGGGTGTTCCTGGGGCTGGGCTAGGGGGTCCTCAGCCCCCTGGGCTGATGTGACTGTTGTCTACCTTGAGGGCACTCCAGGCCGGCACCTGTGGTGGAAGGTCCACACCAAAGACCCCCCCATCCTTGCTGTTCTGGGACAGCTTGGACCACAGGGTGCCTGGCCATGCACCCCCCTGCCTTCACACCCCCTCGGGAAGCCTGGAGGAGCCCCCCACTGCTGTCTGGGGGGCTGGGGAGCTTTTATGTATTTGTGTCCTAAGGGTGAGCTGGGGGTGGGAGAAGGGGGGAAGGGAAAAAGAAGAGGTTTCTTGGGTGGGGGGTGCTCACTGCCTCCCTGGGCAGCTGCTCCCTATGCTGCTGAGCTTGGAGCTGTGTCCTGGTGCTGGGGGAGGGAGCTCACCAGCCTGCCCTACACCTCAGAGCCCCTCCCCTGCTCCCACCAGCCAGCCTGGGGGGGCTCAGCACCTGCCAGGGCCGAGCAGCCCTCACTGCCTCCTCTTCCTCCTCTGAAGAGAAAAGTTGGGCTTGGGCTGTACCTCGCGGTGCTCTGGTTGTTTCCATGCCCTGGCTGCATTGGCCAGAGGGATAAAGTCATCTTTGGCAGTTGCAGCCCTATTCCCTCTCTGTTGCGTCCCAGGGTGGGATTTGAGATGGACATGTCCTGGGCACCCTGGCAGGGATGGATGCACTTGGCCTTCTCTCTCCACCTCTTACTTTCACGATCATTGGTTTTTCCTCGTAATTTATTTGCAGTTTTCCCGAGACAAAAACGAAATCAGAGTCATCTTTTACACTTACAAGGCTCAGAAAGAAAAGACAAAGGGTTTTTTGGGGGGAGGGGCATGGAGGGGATATGCTGAGGAGGGGGAGACAGAAAAAGAATGAGAGAAAAGAGGAGGAAAGAGAAAAATTTGGCAACGATCCACCAGCATTCATGGGACAGGAACAGCTCAGCTCAGCTCCTCGACATACAGCATTAGCGCCCGAGGGTTGCTCCCGCGCAAAGGGCATGCAGAGAAATCAT